>CM028687.1:67728236-67898101 GCA_016771965.1 Brassica carinata
GCAAAGAAAAATAAGTTGTTTCATGTTTGTTTTCCAGAGAGGTCTCTAAATTATTAGTGTGAAAGAAGGCTGAGATATATAACGAACACTGAATTACAGTCAAATAAAGGCGTATTTGTTAAGGGTGCACATGGCTTTTTCTGCACGTAAATGTGAAATATAATAGTACAAAACGGTGGGCTGAAGAGGAGATAAATAAAGATAATCAGAACAAACAGTGGGCTGAAGAGGAGATAAATAAAGATAATCATAACAAGGTTTTGCACGAACTGTAAACTAGCAAGACAAAGCTACGGAGTGATTATTATGTAAAACAATTGGCTGGAGTTCCATTTTTGTGGAAGCAGGTATAGTAATCATAACGATCCATCTGTGTTACTGTATTTATAGATGCATGTTCAGTACTCAGTGGCATGTAGTTTAATTACTAACGTTTGCAAATGTGAACCAATCTCAATGTATGAGGCCAAAATATTCTGGACTAGTTAAAAAGTTTCAGCCACAAGTGGAAGATACAGCCTTGTGTAAGTCACTATCCCCAATAATAAATACAGAAACATATAAAAAGGATAAGGAAGCATGCGCACAAGATGAGCATCAAACCTTTTTGTTGTTGGGTTTTACTGTTTCTGGACTTAGTGCTCCGTACACTTGAGCAATTCTCTCTTTTTGAGTACTGAATTTGTAGAAAAGGACACACAGCATGAGAAGCCCTGAAGTGCTCGCTTTATCACTTTTCACATAGCCAATACGAACTAGTCAAGAATCCATCATAGCAAGTTCAAGATAAGAAGAGACAAAGAGATATAATTCACCAAACCAATGGCATTACAAACTCAATACAACTGACCTCCAATCATTTTTTCTGAGATGGACTCGGACTTTATGCCGGAAATGTATTCACCAAGATAAGACTACATAGACCCTCTTTTGCTGCAAACAAAATGCAAAGGCCAATAATAATATTCGTACTAGTGATCTACGATATCGAAATGTTTTATTATCGTTGGTTACTTAAGGGCTAACGTAATTTGCAAGTTAACCACTCGTTTTAAGGATTGTTTATTGCTAAGAATATGTTTGTACTTTGTAGTATTAGTTTAGGTTTTAATACTTATTGCCTTATTTACTCTTCTGTATACATTTTAAACAATATGTATACTTACGTACAAAAAAATATACTTACATATTCTAGTTTTAGTTACTTACCTTATTTCCTTACCGGTTCTAGTTTTTGTTTACCATTAATTCAATACGTATGCCGCCTAATCTTATGATTTTCATGTGGTTTATATATAAAAATGGTTTAAATGTTAGATTGTATTATTAGTCTAGCACTTTGTATTACAAGATTAAGAGCTAGACGAAAAGGCTCCACATAACATGAAAATTTAAAGAAAAAGGAAACGTAGAAAGCTTCTTCATACGTTTTGACACCAAAGAAAAAGGGCATAAACAACTTGTCAATTGGAATACCGACGAGAAAGACTATGCACTACTCAACCAACCTTCATGGTGATGTCAATAGGACTAAGATGTATCGATGCATATGTTTTTACATTGCCTAGGCGGCTTCGCGCCAAATACTATAACTCATGATAAATTTGAACTATGTGAAGCCATGCCAAGAAGTCATAAAGAACTGGTGGTGGTGTGGTGTCCACACACACGTCGTTGCAGACACCTTTATTTACATCGAGATAAAAAAACAAACGTGAACCCCATAAGATCACTAAACATAGAATCAGGTCGAGAAAACCTCGGGACTTTTTTGTTCGGACCAAGACTCACATTTTCTTTCTAAATATTGACTAGACAAATCTAAGGTTCATTTTCCGTTTCTTTTACAAGACCAACCCCAAAAAAGAGGCAAAAAAATCAGGAGTTGTCATCAGACGAGGAAAGAAAAGAAGACAAACCCCACCATCAAAATCATATTGACAATTTTACTTCGTTTTGGGAAGAGAAAACAAAATACCATTCTTCTTCTTTTTCTTTTTTTGCATCAAGCTTAACCTAGTTTGGTCAAAAAGTTTGACGAAGATGCCATTTTGTGTAAAGTTATTGATAGAAGAGAACACGCAACAAAAACAAATTCCTCCAACTCCTCTGTGTTCTTAACATTGTGTCTTCTCTTTTTCAAATACCAAACGTTGATCTCTGTTTCACTTTTTTTTTTGTGATCTCTGTTTCACTATATTTCTGTTTTCCTCTTTCACCCTTTCCTATATCAACCCTTTTGATTGATTGTTCAGAGACGAGTTTTATTACCTAGCGGCCAATGGCAGAAAGTCAGGTGAAGAGAAGGTGGCGTTGTGGATTGTTGGGTCTTGTTGGTAGATGTGGCTTAAGGCCCAAGAAATCTACAGCTACAAATGGTAGCCATAAAAGCACAATAAGTAGCAGCAACGCCTCCACGGCCTGCACCCCTAATATTCAGTTCACTAAATCTCCAGGTATCGAATTAAACGCCAAAAAGCTTCAAGAACATAAAGTTTCACCTGAACCAATCCAGATCCAAGAGGACCAGATACAAAAACCCTCATCAGATCAAAACCCTAATAACCAACATTTAGACAATAATGGGAATCAACAAGAGAGTACTAATCCAGAGCCGCTCCAACAACAAGCGAGGAAGGTCCCAAGGGAAGCTATAGGTTTATCCGGTGAGCTAGAGAGTATGATCATAGACAATCAGAAATCCAAAGGGATTAACGGCTCTATGGTTCGAGCATCTTCAAGCAATGTGATGTTGTTTGGCAATCTTGGGAACTTGAAGCAGCCCGGCACTACAGTGGTTGGAAACCAAACCAATGTTCAAAAGAATGAAGAAAAACAAACATTACTTGCACCAGCATCGGTTTCAGATAACCAACAAGAACAGCCAGGATCTTTGTGTAGGGAGGTATCCACACGAATGGATCCAGAAACGTTGAAGACAATGGGGAACGAAGATTACAAGAACGGGAACTATCTAGAGGCCTTAGCGTTGTATGATGCTGCGATAGCCATCGAGCCGAAAAAGGCTGCGTATCGTTGCAACAAAAGCGCAGCATTAGCAGCATTGGGGAGGATCCTAGAAGCAGTGTTTGAATGCAAAGAAGCAATACGAATAGAGCCTCATTACCATAAAGCTCAACATCGGTTGGCTTACTTGTACCTCAGGTAATTAATCTCACCAAAACCTACCTTGTAACTCAAGTAATCTCATAATTTATTTGGGAACGAAACTAATAGGTTAGGAGAGGTGGAGAACTCAATATATCATTTCAAGCATTCGGGTCAAGAAGCAGACCAAGAAGACGTTTCGAAAGCCAAGACGGTACAGACACTTCTCAACAAATGCACTGAAGCCAAAAGATTACGAGATTGGAACACTCTAATCAAAGAAACAGAAAACATAATAGCTTCAGGAGCCGATGCAGCTCCTCAAGTATATGCATTGCGAGCAGAGGCCTTTCTTAAGAGTTCCAGACATCAAGAGGCTGATGATGCTTTGTCTAGATGTCCGGTTCTTGATGTGGAAATGAGCACAAAATATTACGGACCGATCGGTTACGCTGGTTTCTTGGTCGTATGGGCTCAGGTTCACATGTCTTCCGGAAGGTTTGTTCTGTACCATGTTGAGATGATATCTATCATGTGGTTTAACCGGTTTGTGTGTCGAATCAGATTCGGAGAAGCGGTTGAGGCGATTCAACGAGCGAACAAGCTGGACGGGAACAACAGGGAAGTGAGCATGGTTCTCCGGCGTGCGCAGGCGGTTATGGCGGCGCGAACTAAAGGCAACGATTTCTTCAAAGCCGGACGTTTTCAAGAAGCTAGCGCAGCTTATGGTGAAGGGTTGGACCATGACTCGAGAAACTCGGTCTTGTTGTGTAACCGTGCGGCTTGTCTCTCCAAAATGGGACAGTTCGATAGAGCGGTCGAGGACTGCACTGCAGCACTCGCCGTACGTCCTGCCTACGCCAAGGCTCGGCTGCGAAGAGCCGATTGTAACGCTCAGCTAGCTTGACAAAGTTATACACCTTTGGAAAGCATAAATACTAAAATTAGCTTTGACCAAAAAGAACTAAAATTAGCTTTGACCAAAAAGAACTAAAATTAGCTTTGACCAAAAAGAACTAAAATTAGCTTTGACCAAAAAGAACTAAAATTAGCTTTGACCAAAAAGAACTAAAATTAGCTTTGACCAAAAAGAACTAAAATTAGCTTTGACCAAAAAGAACTAAAATTAGCTTTGACCAAAAAGAACTAAAATTAGCTTTGACCAAAAAGAACTAAAATTAGCTAATTATACATAAATAAATTAAAATATGGGAAAATGACAAGGAAAATAAAATACCTTGTCTAGGCATCTACCAGTAACTATAGCAGTTGGAAAACACTTAGCCAGTTTTTACTGTTCTTCTCATCTGAGAATAGCAATGAAAATGTGATAATTAATCACATAGATTAATTAAAATCATAAGGTCAAAAAAGATTAATGTGATATCAAGACCAAACCTTGCTTGACATGAAAGCTCTGTCTGGATCATCAACGATGGGAGAGAGAGTACCGTCATAATCAAGAAACATTACGATTTGTTTCCCTCCCGAAGCTTCTGTGATTTTCTCAAACATTTCTAATGCTGAAGGATGCTGCATCTGTCGGAAACACGATAAATAGTTGTAAGAGAAAGACTCATTTTAGGGTTATTGAAAGAGAGTTACTATGGATACTACTTACGATCCACGAGCTGAGTTGTTGCTCTGAGGAGATGGAAGAAGGGAGTGATTTTGGATGAGTAGGAGAAGAAGCTCGCATTGAATCTACCCAAGCGTTGATTCTCTCGCCATCATTGTTGATTTCGAGGTTCTTGAGAAGCTTTTTCTTGGAGACTGAGATGATAGACCTTGTGGCCTCTGATACGACAACGTTTTGACTCTCTGACATCCTGTGTGGTTTCTCCATGACAAAACTCACTGAGACAAGCAGAGCATAAAGGATTGGTTATCGAGAAGAGAGTTATATATTTAGGTTATGTCGAGATGATGAAGCTAATGAAACAACCAAAGCTTACCCATAATGAAGATAGATCGAGATTAAGGAAGAGAAGAAAGAAATGATATGAACTTGTGTGTTTTATTTCAAGTCCTGCGAGTTGGTTTATGTAGGAGAATGAAGGCAACAAGTGGGACCTACAAAACTCGAGCCATTGTGTGATCCACTGGGCCTAGTAATGTTTCAGGGCCCCATTTTTGGTGTTCTTAGCACATTTACAGCACTTAACTATTTTCACCTTTATATTATAATAGAAATAAAAGTGTTACATCTCATATCTATTTCCACTTTTAAAACAGAGATTGCTATTTTTTCCTCTATTATAGAGTCATACTTTTTTTTTTTCAAAATAGTCATTTAACTTTCAAATTTTTATATTTGTAACCAAAATAATTATATTTATAGAGAAATACAGCTTTGGTAGGAGTATAATAACATTTTTTATTTACATAATAGTTTTTTAACAAAACTTTAGTTTAAAAAAAATCATAAATTTATGAAAATATTTTAAAAGTTAAAAATAAATAGGGTTAATTATCAACTTTTATAAACAAAATATATCTTTTGTAAAATTAAAATAGAATCTTTTGAAAATATTTCTTTATAGAAATAAAAGTGTTACATCTCATATCTATTTCCACTTTTAAAACAGAGATTGCTATTTTTCCTCTATTATAGAGTCATACTTTTTTTTTCAAAATAGTCATTTAACTTTCAAATTTTTATATTTGTAACCAAAATAATTATATTTATAGAGAAATACAAACTTTGGTAGAGTATAATAACATTTTTATTTACATAATAGTTTTTAACAAAACTTTAGTTTAAAAAAAATCATAAATTTATGAAAATATTTTAAAAGTTAAAAATAAATAGGGTTAATTATCAACTTTTATAAACAAAATATATCTTTTGTAAAATTAAAATAGAATCTTTTGAAAATATTTCTTTATAGAAATAAAAATAGAAAAATATATTGGAGAGAAACTCATCTATATTTTAGAAATGATTTACAGGGGAATACATGGAGATGGTCTTATTCGCGCGTACGTTGTAATATGTTTGCGTGTTTGTCTCCGAACCATGCGAGTCGTCGAGCCCGCGTCTCCTCGGTTTTTATTTATTTTTGGATTTAAATTAAGTAAAACGTGTAAAATTTAATAAAACACTGTATAATAGTATATCTATTATGAAAATTTAAATTATACCTGATTCATTTTCATGCTACAGAAATCTTTGACTTTATAATAAACATTCATGCAATTTCGTTTTCATATTTACTTAATGATATTTTTCGCAAACACACATATATAAGATCATTTTTCTTGATGTTCTTAGCTACCTTTAAATTATAATAGTCTCGATTTCTTTATAATTGTTTTTCGATACACATATATTGTTAGAAGCTTTCTTTTGAAGTTTGGTATTCACGTTTATTTGTTTTTATTTGAACTAAGACACATTCATATATAAGATGAATATTTTTTATGTTTTCAGAAAACCTATATCCTGTTTCTTCTTCATATGTTAGCTGTATCAATTTCTATTAAAATGAGACATACATTTATTGTTAGAAGAGATAATTTACTAACCAAAATTAAATTATCTCATTCTCATTAATCTGAAACATATGTGCAGTTTATTGGCCAAGGTTAACAGATGCATTGAATCAAAAGAAACAAGCAATTAGATAAAGAGTAGATATCAATTACTTATACAAATATAAACGTTGCTACATTGTTACACATTCGAACAAAAAAATAATTATTATTTGAATTATAGTGCGTCTACAATATCATTAATACTACTACGCTATCTAGAAATATATCAAATTTGAAAAATCTGACATTCTATAATAAAGTTTTGACATATATACTCTTGTTGTATAACATTGAAATTGTATATTTAATTTATGTATTTTATTTTTAATATTTTATATGTATTATCGTCCATTTTTTTAAGACTGATTGACACCTTTTATCAAATTTTTCTGAATTTCAAGTTCGATACACTTTTAGCTACTGAAATGATGTTAAGTTATTGTTAACAGTATACATAATAGTTCATAGATGGTATTATGTCATTTATACAGTTTGTGTAAATTTTAATACATTAGTTTTGTCGGAATGTATGATCATATGGTAGCATGGCACTTTGTTTGTGTAGTTACAATCTTTTTTTTTCTTAAATTTTTTAACACTCATTTAAAGTATACCATCATATAATATTAGTATTGGATCAAAAAGTACACTTAATGTAAACAATAATCATTTAGTACTGCATCCTATTTTTAACAGATCTGTAATAAATTATTTTCTTGCTTTCGAAGATGTCTTCAGAAAGGAACCTTTTTAGAAAGATTCATGTATTCCGTCGCATTTAGATGGTTAATTGAAGGTTGCATATATCAATAACACAAAATGTTTAATTAATACTAGTATTAACCACTATTAAATAGCATAGGTTGAGAACATCTATGTTTACTAAATAGTTGGATTAATTAATATATGTTTCAAGCTTGAAATATTTGAGTCGGAGAAGAAAAAAATCCAGAAAGATTTGAATTAATATATTCTGAAGATTCATCATTAAACATCATAAGAAATTAGTACTCTTTGATTTTATACATTTATGGTATTAAGATTGTTAATAAATATACATACCAAGTCACAATACAGATTGTATAAAGATTTATTATCAACAAATTATGCAACTTTCTAAATATTTAACATTGTGTTCACATGTTTGTTAAACATATGGACTTTTTGCGGGTCGAGTGGTTTACAAATTTTTAACAGTAATGTAATATTTTTTTAAAAAATCTTTATATATCAGCGACTGAATCACTAACTTCCTATGGAGCTGAATTATCGTATCTAGCGGATGATGAGAGTTACTTAGCCACCAATGAACCGGATAGGACGTGTTGTCCACTACCTGAAACTATATGTTTTATGAGTTGTCTGAATATTGTTGTGCATCAAGCCAAACACCGCACGTATACTTCAGTGCGTGTCGACTCTATTGAAAACATAAACGTACAAACCCTTCTCTGATCTCCTTTCTAGTAATAAGTCGGCAGATTCCTTCTGTTAACCTAAAAGAGAATAATGTCATGAATAATAATTCAGTAATAAAGTAAAGGGAAAAAAGTATTAATACGTAACATATTAGTTCAATGTACGTGTGTACACGAAAGCCCACAAAGTTCTGATTCGTACTAGTGATCTATGATATCAAAATGTTTTATTTTCGCTGGTTACTTAAGGGCTAACGTACTGTGCTAGTTAACCACTCGTTTTAAGATTTGTTTATTGCTAAGATTATGTTATTAGTTTAGGTATTAGTACTAATTGCCTTATTTGCCCTTCTGTATATATTTTAATCAAGTTCCTTCCTGTATTTTAGTCTGTTTACTTTATTCAACACATATACTAATCTTATGGTTTACTAAAATTGGTTTTAATGTTAAACTGGATTATTAGTCTAGCACTTTGTGAGTGTTACAAAAAAAAAATCTAGCACTTTGCGTTACAAAATTAAGAGCTAGATAAAAAGGCTCATATAACATGAAGTCCTTTAATCCAATGGTTTTTGGACTAAGAATTCATTAATGTTTTTACACCAGCAGGTTTAGGTTTCAATTCCCGGAGAAAACAATTTATTAAACAATTATGCAGACTACAGAAGAAATGCTTACAAGAGATCCTCAACATGGTGCAACTAAACTAGGGTCGTGATCGCACTTCGACGGCTCCGATGATGCTAGACGGATCCTAGCAGTATGTAATATTGTCGGTTGTCGGATCAGAGATAAAAGAGCTTAAACAACTACTCATTAATCAATCAACCTTCATAATGATGTCAACAGGAATATATCGATGCAAAGATTTTACATTTCCTTCGCGCCAAATGCTGTAAAGGTAACTCTATATATTAATTTTAACTATCTTAATAACATAATCTTTTTTTTTTTTTTTTTTTTTTTGTCACTGGGTTGCTCTCTGGAATCCCGGAGGAGTCGAACCCGGGTGCCTTGGGATCCAGTTCACTCTAGTGTTACCACTAGGCTATTCTGTCCCGGCTAATAATAACATAATCTTGAGCTTGATATATCACTACTATTCACCAAGATATTTGAAATTATGCTTTCACAACGATACGTAAAATAGAATCAGGTCGAGAAAAACTCGGACTTCTTTTCGTTAGGACGTCTCACATTTTCTTTCTAAATATTGACTAAACAACGCTTCTCTTACAAAATCAACAGGCGATAGCCATAGAAAAAAAAAAGCAAACGAAGAGCCAAAAAAAGAGGGGAAAAAATCAAGAATTGTCAGAGAGAAAAGAACAGAAGACAAACCCCCACCATCAAAATTCTATTGACAATTTTACATTGACTTTTGAAGAGAAACCAAAATATCATTCTTCTTTTTTCTTTTTCTCAATCTTAACCTAGTTTGATCAAAAAGTTTGATGACAATGCCATTTTGTGTAAAGTTATTGATTCAAGAAGAGAACACGCAACAACAAAAAGCTTCCTCCCTCTCCTCTCTTCTCTTAACATTGATGTCCTCTTCTTCATAATACCGTATATTTCTATCTTCCTATATCAACCCTTTCCAGTGGTTTGATTGATTGTTCATCGACGTATTTTTTTCTATCTAGGGGCCTAAAAAATGGCAGAAAGTCAGGTGAAGAAAAGGTGGCGTTGTGGATTGTTGGGGCTTGTTGGTAGATGTGGCTTAAGGTCCAAGAGATCTACAGCTACAAATGGTAGCCATAAAAGCACAATGAGCAGCAGCAACGCCTCCACAGCCTGCACTCCTAATATTCAGTTCACTAAATCTCCAGGTATTGAATTAAACGCCAAGAAGCTTCAAGAACACAAAGTTTCACCTGAGCCGATCCAGTTACCGGACCAGATACAAAGGCCTATTTCAAACCCCTCACCCAATCAAAACCCTAATAACCAACATTTAGACAATAACGGGAATCAACAAGAGAGTGACAATTTGGAGCCGGTCCAACAACAAGCGAGGAAGGTTCCAAGGGAAGCTATCGGTTTGTCCGGTGAACTAGAGAGTATGATCATAGACAATCAAAAAGCCAAAGGGATTAATGGCTCTATGGTTCGAGCATCTTCAGGCAATGTGATGTTGTTTGGCAATCTTGGGAACTTGAAGCAGCCCGGCACAGCAGCGGTTGGGAATAAAACTAATGTTCAAGACAATGAAGAAAGACAAACATCATCAGTTGCACCAACAATGGTTTCAGATAACCAAGAACAGCCAGGATCTTTGTGTAGGGAGGTATCCACACGAATGGATCCAGAAACGTTAAAGACAATGGGGAACGAAGATTACAAGAACGGGAATTACGTAGAGGCATTAGCATTGTATGATGCTGCGATAGCCATTGATCCAAAAAAGGCTGCGTATCGTAGCAACAAAAGCGCAGCATTAGCAGCGTTGGGGAGGATCCTCGAAGCAGTGTTTGAGTGTAAGGAAGCAATACGAATGGAACCTCATTATCATAAAGCTCAACATCGGTTGGCTTACTTGTACCTCAGGTAATAAATCTCACCAAAAACCTACCTTGTTACTCAAGTTATTTCTTTATTATTATTTTTTGATTAATCTATTTATCATAATAAACTTGAAATAAAACCATTAGGTTAGGAGAGGTGGAGAACTCAATATATCATTTCAAGCATTCGGGTCCAGAAGCAGACCAAGAAGACGTTTTAAAGGCCAAGACGGTACAAACACTTCTCAACAAATGCACTGAAGCCAAAAGATTGCGTGATTGGAACACTCTTATCAAAGAAACAGAAAACACCATAGCTTCAGGAGCCGATGCAGCTCCTCATGTATTTGCATTGCAAGCAGAGGCTTTTCTAAAGAGCTTAAGACATCAAGAGGCTGATGATGCTATGTCTAGATGTCCAGTTTTGGATGTGGAAATGAGCACAAAATATTACGGACCGATCAGTTCCGCTGGTTTCTTGGTCGTATGGGCTCAGGTTCATATGTCTTCAGGAAGGTTTGTTCTGTCCGAGTTTCTATACCATGTTGAGATGATTTAATATGGTTTAACCGGTTTGTGTCTAATTAGATTTGGAGAAGCCGTTGAGGCGATTCAACGAGCGAACAAGCTTGATGGGAACAACAGGGAAGTAAGCATGGTTCTCCGGCGTGCGCAGGCGGTCATGGCGGCGCGGTCTAAAGGAAACGATTACTTCAAAGCTGGACGGTTTCAAGAAGCTAGCGCAGCTTATGGTGAAGGGTTAGACCATGACTCGAGAAACTCAGTTTTGCTATGTAACCGAGCGGCATGTCTGTCCAAAATGGGCAAGTTCGATAGAGCGGTCGAGGATTGCACTGCAGCACTCACCGTCCGTCCTGCGTACACCAAGGCTCGGCTGAGAAGAGCTGACTGTAACGCTAAGGTAGTGTGGGTTAATGTTTTGAAATAATGTTTTAGTATACTTAACATTAATTTTTGAAAAAAAATGTTAGACAGTTATTAAGAATTTCATAAGAAACTAGTGCGATTTACGGTTTAAGTGGATGCCTAGACATTGTCTAAACCGATTTTTAACACTCGACATTAATTGTTTTTTTGTGTGGTTGCAGCTTGGGAATTGGAAATCGGCGTTTAGAGACTACGAGATACTGAGTAAAGAGACACCTGAAGACGAGGAAGTGATCAGAGGATTGTCGGAGGCTCAAGAGCAGCTTGTGAAATGCCAAGGCCACCGTGAAACGGATCAGGAAGTTACTGACTGAGGAGAGTCTTGTTTTTTTTTTTGGCCGTGAACTTTTAACTTCTAATCGGTGTAAATACAGACAGTTCGAGTACTAGTAACAATATAGAACAAAGATTTTAAACTCGTACTTGAATATATCTACTCCCATGATTATTATTTTATTTTATTTTCTCTATTTTGCATTTGCTTATCTAGTATATTTCTACAAACTTAGCCGACATGAACATGGAGATGGAGATGGAGATGGAGATGATAATAGAATTTGATTAAATTTAGAATCTTGTCCGAGTATTATACCAAGTAGTATGTTTCTTTTATATTTAACAAAAATTTATACTATGATATTATAACTAAAATCACAAGAATTAGGACAATTATATGTTTTCTAAATATATCACTAAAAATAAATTATAAAAATTTAATCAAGCATAAAAAACTGTATAACTTATAATTGGTTAGATAGTTTCCTTGAAATCACATAGAAATGTTTAAACATCTTCCATTTTGAAAAAAAAAAAAAAATGGAAGGAATATATTTTAATATTTTATCAAAAAGAAAAAGAATTTTTAGGTCAAACAAAATAAAAATCCCATCTCGCATCTGACCAAAAGAAAAAGAAAAAAAAACAAAAAACCAAAACTTTCCTCTCTTCTTCTCTTCGATCCACAACGTTGTCGTTTCAGTCATTCCTAATCTTGCTTCCGCCACTGTTCTAGGGTTTCTCCGTCCTCGCTCCTCCCCCCACAATCTTTCCAGCTCCCCAGCTCTAACCCAAATCCGTCGTCTGGTGGGATGAGTACTGTATTCAGCGAAGAGATCCTCATCGATAAGCTCGCCAAGCTCAACAGCACTCAACAGTCCATCGAAAGTATCCTTCTTTCTTTTTTTTCCCAATCATTTAAAAGCTTCAATTTTTAATTTATTTTGCATATAAAGTCTAAACCTTTTTGCTTAGATCTTGTGATTTTTTTTTTTTCGCTAATTCTTTGAACTCTTCTTTTGGGGGGTAAAGCTCTGTCGCATTGGTGTATATTCAACCGGGTGAAAGCTGAGCTGATCGTGACGACATGGGAGAAACAGTTTCACAGCACGGAGATGGCTCAGAAAGTGCCTCTTTTGTATTTGGCTAATGATATTCTTCAGAACAGTAAGCGTCAGGGGAATGAGTTCGTGCAGGAGTTTTGGAATGTTCTTCCTAAGGCTGTTAAAGACATTGTCTCTCAGGGTGATGATCGTGGCAAAGGCGTCGTCTCACGCTTGGTAAGACTCTCTCTCTCTTTACCTTAATGATTGATGTTAGGAATGAATTTAGTTTTAGGTTCTTGAGAAATTGTCTTCTGGTGTGTGATGTGCTAACCGTTGAATGTTGTGAAGTGTGAAACATGAGTAAAGAAGTTGTTCACATGATGTTGTATTGTAGGTCAAGATATGGGAAGATAGAAGAGTGTTTGGATCACGTTCGAAGAATCTTAGAGATGTGATGCTTGGAGAAGACTGTCCTCTGCCTCTTGATGTCAGCAAAAAGAGGCCTCGCGGATCCAAATCCTCAAAGCGGGATAGGGATTCAAAATCCTCCAGAACGGTGAAACACTAAACACCATGGCTCAAACACTAAACATCAGTCAAATCTCACTAAAGTTGTTTTTTGTGTTGCTTTGATAAGCAGAAAGTATCAAGTGGAGGAGGTGTGGCTGAGAAGATAGCATCAGCGTACCATTTAGTTGTTGCGGAAAACTCAAATGAAGAAGCTGAGATGAGTAAATGCAAGTCTGCAGTCAAACGAATCAGGAAGATGGAGAAAGATGTTGAGGAAGCCTGCTCTACTGGTAACACTCTCTTTTTACTTTTTACTAATCCACTCTTTTCTCTCTAAAACCAGTGGATTCATATGTTTACTATGCCTCACCAGTAAAAGACAACCCGAAGAGAGAATCACTGGCCAAAGAGTTGGAAGAGGAAGAATACCTTTTGAGACAATGCATTGAGAAGCTTAAATCTGTTCAAGGGAGTAGGACTTCCCTTGTCAACCAGCTTAAAGACGCACTACGCGAACAGGTACTACTGATTTTTTGACACTATTTTGTGAGCTATCTTACATTCTTTTGCTTGCTTGTGTCAGGAATCAGAACTGGAGAATCTTGAAGCTCAGATTCAGGTATGTTTCTTTGAATCCCCCTCTGCATCTAAAGCTTTAATTAAGCTCATGAACCATTTTTATTATTGTTTAGGTGGCACAAGAACAAACAGAAGAAGCTCAAAACATGCAGAAACGCCTCAAGGACGAGGATTATGCACCGAAACCAACAACCGTCGCTCCAGGATCAGTCTCAACTGACAACAACGGCCAATCATCAAAAATGACGCCGGCTTCTATAGCTGCGATGCTCACAGCTTCCACCTCGTCACACATGATCATGCAATCTGTTCTCTCTTCATTCGCTGCTGAAGCAACAAAAACCTCCGGTCTATCCAAATCAGAGAGCACAGTTCCGGTTTCTTACAACAACTCCCAGAACCAGACACCCGCCACACAAGGTCAAGGTCAGTACCATGTGATCCCTAATCCAGCACCGCCACAACCACAACCACAGTTCATGAATCCACCGGTAATGAACAATCCTTACGGCTTTGGTAACATTCCGTTAATGCCACCTGGACTTCCGCCTCCACCACCACCACATATGATAGGTAATCAACAGCCTCAATCCAACTCAGCTCAACAACAACAAGGTACTTTCCAGCCATCTGGAATAATGTATTATGGAGCTCCACACCACTCTTAAAAAACTAGAATGCTGTTAGTGATATAGCTTTTTAGAATAGTTCCGAGTCTTCTGACCCTTTATAACGGGGTTTGCTGATACATTTGTTGGGTCGAGTCAAAGTAGAGAAATATTGTTCCTTTGAGTGTAGAATCGTTTACCTTGTTCTGTATCACAAAGCTTTTACGACAATGTAATCATTCCTGCTGTTAAGTCTCCCACTATCTTCCTACTTAAACTACTCAAGCATGAGGACATAAGATTACATTATCAAGTCTGAATAAATCTTTTACATTTCGTTATCATAAGAGAGAAAGAAGAGTTCTTTAAAACCGGAAGCTGTCTAGTCCTTTTTCATTAAAGCCTTCTTCTGGACAAAATCTTTGAACCAGAGGGGCATATGGTACATGATTGCCATGAGGGTTGAGTATCTGCCGGAAGAGAACCAAGCAGGTGGGTTCTTTTTCAGCACTACAGCTACGGTGTCTCTAGCGAATGTTTCAGCAGGAGTTGGCTTCATCCTCTGTGATATAAAGGCCCTCTCTCTGATAGCTTCTTCGTAAGGCTTGAATAGTTTCAGCTCAGGCATTTTGTTGAAGGTTGCTACGGCTGAGTTTGCTATGTTTGTTCGTATTCCTCCTGGTACAACGTTGATTACATCAATGCCAAATGGCCCTAGCTCCAATCTGAGTTTAACAGGAACCATTACATACAATTGAAAAGCCAAGACCACCAGGCACTGGATAACTTGAACAACTACACACTACTCATGAACATCAAGATATAACAAACTGATGAATGATGATAAACGTTGAACCAGTACCAATCTTAATCGAAATTTCAAACCGAACTAACCAAAATCCAAACGAAATAACCGAACTAACCAAAATTAACCAAAAACTTTCAAATTCTATTCAACCTAAACCAAAAATTAACCGAACTAACCGCAAAACCAAAATTTTTAGTAAAACTTCTTGAAACCGAATCGAACCTATTTTTTTCGCTTCACTTCGGTGAAATTTTGACCGACCGAACTAACCGAAAAACGGAACCTGCAGCCCTACTCATGACATTAAGATATATAACATGCTGATGATAAAGGGTGAAACCGAACCTGAGGGTGTCGGTAAGAGCATGGATAGCAGCTTTAGTAGCTGTATAGACACCTGCCCATGGACCTGGTGCCATAACAGTGATACTTCCAACGTTGACAATCTTTCCCTTCTTCTTAGACACCATGTGAGGTACAACGGCTTGAGTCATCCTCATGGAACCTGCATTGCCATAAAATTCACTTCTTGAAACGTTTCTCGCAACTTACTAACATAATGAGACACACTGGGCCAAGTCAAAGCACTAAAACAGAAACCCACAACATGAGCAAGTGTGCGAGTTCCATGACATACATTATCATGATTCACTAACAAGCACTAGAAACTCTCAATGGAAATGAACTTACTAACACAAGGAAAGAGAAATCAACAACATAAGAAAGTGTTCCGAGTTCCATAACATAACGTTTATACTAGGCCTAGGAGAAAAAACAGGAACCGAGAATCGAACGAGTAACCAAATATATTAAAATATTAATTACATATACACATAATTTAATTAAATATATATATTATATAATTTAAAAATCTATTAAAAGTACCTAAAAATTTTCAAAGAAATCCAAAATATCCGAGATTTTTATTTGAATCGAATCATCCTAATTATTCGATATTTTATCCAAAATAGCCAATATTTTACTCGAATTACCGAACTATCTGAAATAACCAAACCGAACCAAAATTTTCCGGACATTTTATGTTCTTAGTTTTACTATTTGAACCAAACCGAACCCAAAACTAACCGAACCAAACCCGAACCAAAAATAGGTCATGCCCCAACTACCTTAAATACCCAAACTGATACCCGAAATGCATATGCCTAATTTATACATTGTAATGATTCACTAACAAGCACTAGAAACTCTAATTGGCTAATCAAATCAAATTTCAGAACCGAATCTTTCATACCGAAAACATTGGTGTTGAATGTGTTCTCCACGGCGGACATTGGAATCTCCGCAATAGGTCCAACGCACTGAACGCCTGCGTTGTTGACAAGAACGTCGATCTGTCCGAACTTATCGATAACATTGGACATGACTTTGCTCACGCTTTGGTCAGATTGCACATCGAGCTCCTGCACGAACAACCTCGGATCCTGCTCCAGATCCTTCATCGTACTCCGCGAACGGCTCGTCGCCACCACTCGACATCCTTTCTCGGAGAACTCACGTGCCAGCGCGTGGCCGATTCCTCCCTGCGAGCATCCCGTTATCAGAACCACCGGGCTCTCGTCGCAGTTATCCATTTTTATTTTTTTTAGCGCCCTCTCGATAATTTCAGATAGACAAGTTTTTATTTTTTATATAATAAAAAAAATTGTATTTATCGTGGAATGTGGATGTACTTGTAGACGGTTATTTCTTGTCAGAAAATTTAGGTAATGTTTATTATTTTCTGATTTTGGGATACATGTGTAATACATTTCATGACCTCTTACGTGCCTTGTTGTACTTTCAGAGTTTTAGAGTTGTCTTCTTATTTGAAAATGTGGATGTAGGGAGTAATATACGATTAATTCTTGTCTTGTCATAATGTTTAGGTGTAAGATATTTTCTTATTTTAGGATACATGTGAAATTTTTTGATTACCTCTTCTTACGTGCCTTGTTGTACTTTTTTTCTCAAATAACTTGTGGCATGGAGAGAATGGAGGTTTTGGTTAGCTTTGTAAGTCGGGTTAAAAAAAACTAATGAGAGATGAGTTGTGTTAAACTGTCGTTTTTGTTGTAGGCTGATCACTTTAAAAGACATGAACATTGCAAAATTTTCATCGGATCTTAAGCTTGTAGCTTACAAATCATAGTCCAAATCTTGGAATAAATCTCAGAAACATCAATAACCAAACTCAAATGTTGTGTCAGAAAAAAATGGGATTAGTTTTTCATCTACCTTTACAAGGAAGGGAAAATTAATCAACAAAATAGAAATGTAAGAACACCTGAGAATTTGAATCATCTGATCAAACTACTAAAAACACAAAACCAGAGAGAAGAAGAAAAAATGGGATGATGGGATGAATAGATATCCATTGAGATATACAGAGAAAATAAATAAATCTCAAGGAGAAGAAATTGAGGTAAGCTTATCAAGAACCTGTCTGATGTTAGGCCTTTCATTTACAGAGACAATGCACATGATTGCAACAGCGAGTGCATCATCCATCGCCTTTGAGAACTCTTCCCCACCTGCAATGTCTCTGTCTATGCAGTCCATTCTCCTACCTTCTTGATCACATAACCTCACCCAATCTGTCAGATCAACAGCTCCTGACTGGCCAGAGATTATGTCACCAGCACTACGTCTAGTCAAAAGCTCCATGAGAATCACACCAAACGCGTAGACATCGGATTTGAGCGTCGGGACGGGTTTGGAAGCTGAGGCAAGCTCAGGAGAAGAGTAACCGAGCGCACTCATGTTTAGTATCTGTTCCGCTACACCGGATGAACTCATCAGACGGTGAATACAGTAATCTGTTAACCGCACTGTGTTCTCAGGACTTGTGAGGATTATGTTTGTTGGCTTTAAGTTCCCGTGTGGCATTGATCTATCATGGAGGTAGAGAAGACACTGCGCCACTTCAACCGCAACTTTTAGTCTTTGTGTGAAAGACATCGGAGAATACCTCCGAGGAGTAGTCTCTACAGAGACAAGGTGATTACTATTAGCTCAAACAAGATCATACAGTAAGGTGTAATAATAAGAGCTTCTTACCGTATAGATGCATGGCCAAGCTTTCTCCTCCCATGTAATCAGAGAGGAGAAGCCTCTCTTGTTCTCTAGGACCCCAATAGTAAGCTCGCAATGGGACAATGTTTGGATGTTTCAAAGAGCCGATTTTTTTAGCTTCCTTGTGGAAATCCTTCTTATGCCTCACGAGTCCAACTCTCAACCACTTCACGGTCAACATATGCCCATCGTCCAGCGTTGCTTTGTATAGCGTTCCATGGCTACTTCTACCTAGAACTTCCGCAGGAGCTCTGGATAGCTCTTCCGCTGTGAGTTTCAGTGAAAGATCTAAAAAGAAGAGCTCCCCAGCCAACCTATCCGGTGAGTAAACATCTAACATCGCAGGCTGGTCGCTAAACGAGGCGAGGAGGATAACGGAGAGCCTCCGGAAGAAGCCCTCCGTCCAGATGTGGTGGGGGGTAAACCCTGCTCAGATATTTCGGTTCGGGTATTCCGGATAAGGACCTTGAATTTGCTGTGAGCAAGTGAGCGTTTGAGAAGCTCAAAGATGATGAATGTTGTCCAGCATTTGAGCTGAAGTTGAGAAAAGAGGGACGAGAAGAGCGTCCAGACTTGGCGTCCCTAGTCGTGTCTTGATCAGCAAACTCATTCCTCCCATGAAAGTGCTTGAGCTGTGTTCGATGATACGCAAACAAGACAAAGAGAACCATAACAGCAGCTCCAAGTGAAGCAACGATAACAGCGATCATTATGCTACGCTTCGAACGACGTTTTGTCTCAGGCACACCCGTTGGCGTCCCACCTGGGAGAATCAGCTTAGAGTTACCAGGATAAAACGACGAACGCGGGTAGCTTCTCAAACCTTCTGGAACTACGCCTGATAAGTCGTTATAAGACACGTTAAACCTCACCATTTGAGAAGGAAGCTTGTCAGGAAGCTGACCGTTGAAACCGTTGTTTGACAAGTCAAGATACTCGAGACCGCTAAGCTTGTTGAGGTCGATTGGAACTTCCCCAGAGAGCTTATTATTAGCGAGATTCAGCACCTTAATCTTTTCCATTGTACCTATATCCCCTGGCAACGTACCGGTCAAAGAGTTCGTCGAGAGATCAAGCGACTCCATCTCAGGATAAGAAGTTAAAGCCAGAAGCTCACTAGCCCCTTTGACACGAAAAGGAATTGAACCTTCCAAGTTATTCATAGAAAGATTCAAACTTCTCAAACTCCCAAAAGTGAAGAACGTTTGCGGAATGGATCCGCTGAACTTATTTGAGCTGAGATCAATCACAGAGAATCCAGAAACTCCTGAATCATCCCACAGAGAAGGTAAGCTACCGGAGACGGAGTTGTTCCTAATATTCAACACGGTTAATCTTGAAAACACGGAAGTGAAGTTAGGCAAGGCTCCTGACAAACTGTTTGAGCTCAGATCAAGAAAATCTGGAGTAGCTTCCCACTTTCCAACAACTGACACGTCACCAGAGAACGTGTTCCCGCTAAGATCTATCACTAAGCAGCTCTTCAAACTCGATGGAAGCTCACCAGACAAACCGTTGGAGGATAGATTCAACAGAGTTAAAGTTGTTGAATTGATCTCACTAATTGATCCTGCACTTACATAAAGAAAAACACCATAAATACACAGAAGGTTCAGAGCATATAACTCAAATGCTAGTCAAATCAATGCTCAAACACTCCGTCGTTGTAAATTAGAATTTTTGTTTCGTTTTTAAAATTTCAAATACAAAATTTATTAACAATATTCTCGAGTTTATTTTTCTGTTTCTTAATTACATAAACCTAAACTACAATTAAAATGAAAAAAGTATTAACAAAGTTTGTAATTTTCAATTTCACCTGTAAAGCCGTTTCGACTGAGATCCAACTCCTGCAACGGAATCGAACTCTGCAGCAACTCTACAGGCACCGCACCGAAGAGCTGGTTACGCGCGAGCTTCAAGATCTTCAAGCTAGGCTGCGATCCAAACCTCGGCAGCTCGCCGTTGATCTCGTTGTTCTCCAAATCAAGAAACTCGAGATTCTTGAACAAACCGATGGAATCGCCGCTGAAGAATCCTCCGTTTAGTAAATTATGGCTCAGATTCAAGTGACGGAGAGTGTTGGAGATGCTGGAAACGGTTAGAGATAATCCGCCGTGGAAACGGTTAGAGCTCAAGTCAACGAACTCAACGTTCTTCAGCTCTGCGAAGATCTCGGTGACGTCTCCGTAGACATCGTTTCCGTGCAAATCGAGAGATCGCAACTGCTGGAGGTTTCCGAACCCGATCGGAAACCCGCCGGAGAATTTGTTTGCGGAGAGGTTGAGGTAGTTTAGGCCCCAGAGAGCCGAGATCCGATCCGGGATAGGTCCGTAGAATCCGTTATCCGACAGATCCAAGTGCTGGAGGGAGGTGATTTTACCTAGAGAAGGGACGACCCGACCCGAGAAGCGGTTACCGGATAGGGTTAAGTTGCGGAGAGAGGGAGCGAGGCGAGCGTGTGGAATTTTAGCTCCCCGGATAAACCGAGCCGGTCGAGATTAATTGAGATTACTGAACCGGTTTCCGGGTCGCAGGAGATACCGGGCCAGTCGTCGAGGCAGGTTGTGGGGTCGGTGAGGGAGTTTGGAGCGGCCCATTGGATGCGGTTGTTGGAAGTTTCGTCGCGGATGCCTTTGCGGAACTCGAGGAGAGATTGGAGCTCCTCGTTGGTTACGGCGTTTGCGTCGTGAAGGAGGAAGAGGAGGAGGAGGAGGAGAGTGGTGAAGGTGAGAGCGAGAGTTGGATGATGATGACTCATTTGGCCCCGAGAATCTAAAGGTTCATAACTGTACTGGAAACCCTAGAATCTGGAAACTGAGGGAGAGAGAGAGAGACTGTGTTTGTATGAAGAGAGAGGATAGAGAGAGTGTGCAGAGGTTTTCCAGAAAAAAATCGAATTTTTAAGTTTATATTTATTTTATTCTTGGTCTTTCTTTCCAAGCGCAATTATAGCAAAAACGGATTTCTTTACATTTTTTAATATGTCAATCAAACAATAATTAACTGTTTCCAGTTAAAGTTTCACATATTTTAAAATTATTTTTATGAGTTTTCTCATTAAATTATTTGAACTAGCTAAGTTTTTTTTTGAACTAGCTAAGTTTTCTCATTAGAATTTACGTATTGCGTGCCTTTATTTGTCCGAATTAAATTTTGATTACATATTTTGCTTGACTAAAAAGAAATTACAATTGTATTTCACTGTTTAAACTCAGTTAGATTGCACGTTTAAATCTCTTCTCGAATCTTAAAATTAGTTTTGTGTACTTTATTGCCTAGTTTAGTAGTCTTTCTTTGACTTGGTTTCCAAATTTGGTAGACATGACACACTGAATGTTACACTAATTGCGTCAAGTCGTTATCATCACTTATAACTACGAATAATCTTTGTTATGTTAGTTTACGACACATATTCTACTGCATATTGATTAAATATAGTGAGACGAGACTTGTGATGATTCAAAACTTCGGATAAAAGTATTACCAAAAAATGTTTGTTAAAAATATGGTGAAAATATATATTGTAAAAAATAAAAAAATGAAAGTAGAGGGAAAGGAAAAAATCCGCTAAATATTATATTAGCGGCAAAGAATATGATTAGTTTGCAGATAAGTAGAAAACAGACTGGACAAGACAATGGCATGTCGTTGAGTGTCTCTCTCTGTCTCTTTTTCTTTTCTTAAAAAAATCGCACCAAGCTACCTTCTTCACATGCACTCCATACGTGACAGAGAGAGTACAAGTGTGTAACGCCGTTCTAAAACGGGACGGTGAGACAAGAACGTGGTGTGTCATTATACAATTCTTACGTACCAACATGTTACTCTTTTGTCTATTCACATATATTGTCAAATGATTTAGCTATATTTACTTTGTTTTACTTTAATCAATTAAGTAGCAAAACATTTATCAAAGGTATTTAAATTGACCTTTTTTGAGTAAAATACCTTTTACCTAGGATTCCACCCAAATAAATAAATTTTATAATAAAAAAGCTCATTAGTGAATAGGATAAAATCAATAAATTTGAACATAAAATCTTGAGGGGTCAATTCATTTGGTCATTTTTAGAATGTCATTTTCTCTATTCATAAAATGAAAGATGCCAAAAGCTATTCTTCCTTGTTTGTATTATATGCTTCCTAATACTATCAGTATCAGGTCCACCAAAATAATAGCTATTTGTTATTGTCGATATTTGACAAGTAGCTGGAAAACCATTAAAACACTCTGATTTCTTACGATATATACTAATATAATCTTCTATAATAATAATAATAATAATAATAATAATAATAATAATAATAATAATAATAATAATTTGAGAATGCATTGCAAATTAAGAAAGTAGAATTATAAATAGCTGTCTCAAAATTTCCACCGAGAAAAAAAAATGATTCCTGTGACGCTTCAAAGATCTAGTATTTCTGGGGTAGAATACACTCATAAATGAACAAAAATACACTTCGTCGTTCAAACTTGGCTTTTTAACTACAAATAAAGCTCAAAGAGTTTCTGAGAGCACCTGTGATTTAAATCTAAGTTCGACTTCTGCTGAAGCTGCCAAGAAAACTATTCTGGATCAAAGGACTTGATCAGCCTTTCCATAGTATCGGTTGATGAACGGCGACTGCAAAACGGGTAAAACAAGCAAACAAGACTTTCATACAACTAACTGAAACTGGATTAAACTAATTGAAGAAGGCTGGTTTTTTTCTTTTGTTTTGTTCTTACCTTGACGCCAGAGACGTCTGGTGTTTCCGATGAAGGCAGTGGATAGAATTTGTAGAACTTCATGCTTTGAAAGGCTTGCTTAGTCTCTTCGCTCATTTCTTCTATTGCCTTCCTTCGAGCATCTTTGGCCTAGAAGGATGATACCGTAAGCTAACAGTTTCACTAAATGGAGCTCAGCTATATCATTCATCTTGGTTGGGTTAAGGTTTACCTCTCGGTTAGCTTTCTTTGCAGCTCGAACTTGCACTTTGACATATTCCTGAGAAAATTCAAATCAAAAGAACTAAGAAAAATCATCAACCGGCATGAACTGACTATTGGGTTATGCAGCTCCACTCACTTTGAACTCATCCTTTTGATCCGCAGGTAAGGCTTCCTCTTCTATCAGCTTATCAACAAATTCCTGAGATAGGAGCACAAAAAGCCATACAGTGAATGACAGAACATACAAATAAGGAGCAGTGAAAAAATGAAAACGTCTTGGACCAAATGAAGAAGTAATTTTCAAGTTTCATCGATTAATAAAAGCCAAAGGAATACCTCAAGTTCGTCAAACTCCCAGTCAAACTCACATACAACCTGCACAAACAGAACATCAAAGCTCGACTATTAAAAAATACCCAAAACAATGAGCCCCTTCCTAGCCGTTTTATGTAGAACTACCACTTCATTACATGCCAATAGACTTACCGGCGGTTCAGAGGGGAACATTATCTGGACCTCAGTGCTCTGTTCAAGTTCATCTTCCTTAAATGGCTGATAGAAATCTATAAAGCAAAAAGGAAAAAAAAAGAGATTAGATTTTGTTGCCGCTTACCACACATAAATAATATTTATACCCTGCCATGTAAAATAAATGGTTTTCAATCTGCATATTTTAACAAGTATTGGTAGAGAGGAATATAACTCACAAGGAAGGCAATACTCGTACTTCTTAACGAGATCTTCCTTCATATGTCTCAGAGCAGCTCTGCAGATCACACAAAGAAAAATTCAGTCCACTAGAACTCGTAGATTCAAACAATACTATATGTAGGAGGATACAGATCTGCAATGCCAAAAACCCATACATAAAATTTTGCACCCTACCAACAAATTACTAGGCAGAAAGTAGGGAACAAATGATGCAACGCTAACAAAGTAACATTAATCATATTCTAATTTCAATTTATAATGTAACTCTAAATCCCTTCACAGCAAACATATCATATTTTTAACTTCTAGTCATCTGATACTAATGTGAGAATGGAAGACAAACACATGTTATTTACCTCCTCCGCGTACAGCCCAAGACAAAAATTTGAAAGTTCATCCTATCAACTTGTCTAGCTCTGCAGGAAGAACAAATAAAAGGTAATTAGCAAATGCTCTGGTAGACATCAGAAGCAAGAAGAGCACGAGACGTAATCTGCGTTTCTCTTCTCCTTGTTCTAGCCCATCCCACCAAATGTGTTCAGATGCAAGTACCTGTTCTCAAGCGGAATGTAAGGAAGCCAGTCCATTTTCATCGTCTTCATTGGAATGATTTCCTCCACTTCCCTCTGAACGGACGTGATTCCTATCTTATCAGAAGGTGGAAAGGGTGATTCAACCTGCAAATATAGAATGGAGAAATTTCACAATGAGAAATGATATCTGATACTGAATCCAGAGAGCGACTATAACAAGGAACCGTTGATAGAGGTTTCAAACAAAAACTTACAGCAACAACTGCTGGGACATGGAGAATCTTGTTTGCGCCTTTGAAAGGGACTAACTGGGCTGTAACAATGAAAAAAAAAACTTCAACGAAAACTAGAAGTAAATGTTACAGAAAGAAACAGAGTACATTCTCCACAGTCTGATAGAAACTTTCTACAAAACAGAAAGAACCACAATTGCTTACTATGTTTTAAACAGGATTAAACAGCTCCAACTATCAATAATCAAAACAAGAAGAAACAAAAGGGCAAGAGAAACAGCTTACGTTCTGTACAGCCGAAAAGAAAGACTTTCTTCCCAAAGAGGAATCCACCTTCCTCCAATGCTTCCTAACATACAGATGAAGAAACATATAAATATCAATTTAACTTGTGAACGCAACAGCAAAAAAAAAACAAAAATGGACAATGTAACCAAATCAACTTACTTCAAGGTGTTTGAAATCCCAATTATATTCATAAAGTGCATCTAATTGGTCCCACTGCCACCACAAATTAACAACCATAAGCAAAAAAATATCAATGTAGACAATAACTCCAATATAGAATCCAAATTCCTCAAAACAATATACCTCAGTTCCCACAGGAAATGCTGCTTTCCACAAACCCTCCTGAAAAAAAAAACACACACACACAAAAACAAACGCAAATATTTGATTAGAAATTACAATCAGGAAACCTCCCCCACACCATTCCATTAACAACTTTCCCACCAGTAACTAAAAGTGACATACCATATATGCCATAAGCAGTATACAAATGTACTCAACGAGATTAAACCAACAAATGAACAAATCCCTATTGTAACCAAATCATGATTGCATATAATCAAGCGATTAATCTTATTACCAGATTACGCTCGTCCTCGAAGTACTCAGGCTCTTCCTGTGGTTTAGCCACTCGTGCTTTCTTAGCTCTCGGAGCACGTTTCTTCTCGTCCTTCGCATCAACATCCTTATTCGTGGCCCTCTTTCGCTTACCACCACGAGGACGACCAGGTTTCTTCTTATCCTCATCGACTTCCTCGGCCGTGACGTCCTCTTGTTGCTGAGAAGGAGACGCGTCTTTCACCTCGTCGACCTGGTTTGAGGAATCGGTTATCTCCGGTTTAGCTTCCGCTTCAGCTTCCGCGTTAGGCTGTCGACTCTCCTCCTGCGACGACGCCTCGAGAGACTCGGCAACCACCTCATCGTTCTTCTGACTCTCGTCAACAGCAGGGCCTTTGCGGCCTGCCTTTGAAGCTCCCTTTCTCTTCGCTCCTTTCTTCATTGCTCAATAGTAAGAAACCCCTAATGCTTCGGCGACGAAGAGAGGCGGAGTGAGAGAGAGATAGGTAGGGGATCTATGGCGGTGGTTCTGGATTTTCGAATTTTCAGAAACGCTTCAATTATTTATTTATTTATTTATCTGTTTCAGCTTCGAAACAACGCGGAGGAAATAGGGTTTTTGATTTTTTTTTTTTTCCCTAAATTAAAAAAGGCGCCGGTTTGGAGAAATAAATTAGGTTCGGGTGGTCGAATTTGGGTCGGGTTTTGTGGGTTCGGGTTCTTCGGTTCTTGCATATCAGAACCTAATAGGATAATTTGAATTTTTTTTTGTTCTGGGTCGGTTTGGATCTAGTTGTTTAGAAACTGCTATTTCCCGTTAATTTTTTTGTTCCTTAAGATTTGGAGTTGGTTTCAAGTTATTTGAATCTATTTTCGGGTAAAATTCACTAATTTTGGGCCGGTTTAGAGTATTTAGGATCTGAAACTTTTAAAATATCTAAAATTCGAAAATATTTGAAGATCTAAAAAAAATATCCAAAAGATTTAAATGCTCCAAAAATACTCAATATTTTATCTAACTTTTGATGTGAGAGCTCCGTTACAAAAATTATTTATATTCATTAATGGTGTAAACGATATTAACCACTCTAACTTTTGATGTGAGAGCTCCGTTACAAAAATTATTTATATTCATTAATGGTGTAAACGATATTAACCACTCTAACTTTTGATGTGAGAGCTCCGTTACAAAAATTATTTATATTCATTAATGGTGTAAACGATATTAACCACTCTAACTTTTGATGTGAGAGCTCCGTTACAAAAATTATTTATATTCATTAATGGTGTAAACGATATTAACCACTCTAACTTTTGATGTGAGAGCTCCGTTACAAAAATTATTTATATTCATTAATGGTGTAAACGATATTAACCACTCTAACTTTTGATGTGAGAGCTCCGTTACAAAAATTATTTATATTCATTAATGGTGTAAACGATATTAACCACTCTAACTTTTGATGTGAGAGCTCCGTTACAAAAATTATTTATATTCATTAATGGTGTAAACGATATTAACCACTCTAACTTTTGATGTGAGAGCTCCGTTACAAAAATTATTTATATTCATTAATGGTGTAAACGATATTAACCACTCTAACTTTTGATGTGAGAGCTCCGTTACAAAAATTATTTATATTCATTAATGGTGTAAACGATATTAACCACTCTAACTTTTGATGTGAGAGCTCCGTTACAAAAATTATTTATATTCATTAATGGTGTAAACGATATTAACCACTCTAACTTTTGATGTGAGAGCTCCGTTACAAAAATTATTTATATTCATTAATGGTGTAAACGATATTAACCACTCTAACTTTTGATGTGAGAGCTCCGTTACAAAAATTATTTATATTCATTAATGGTGTAAACGATATTAACCACTCTAACTTTTGATGTGAGAGCTCCGTTACAAAAATTATTTATATTCATTAATGGTGTAAACGATATTAACCACTCTAACTTTTGATGTGAGAGCTCCGTTACAAAAATTATTTATATTCATTAATGGTGTAAACGATATTAACCACTCTAACTTTTGATGTGAGAGCTCCGTTACAAAAATTATTTATATTCATTAATGGTGTAAACGATATTAACCACTCTAACTTTTGATGTGAGAGCTCCGTTACAAAAATTATTTATATTCATTAATGGTGTAAACGATATTAACCACTCTAACTTTTGATGTGAGAGCTCCGTTACAAAAATTATTTATATTCATTAATGGTGTAAACGATATTAACCACTCTAACTTTTGATGTGAGAGCTCCGTTACAAAAATTATTTATATTCATTAATGGTGTAAACGATATTAACCACTCTAACTTTTGATGTGAGAGCTCCGTTACAAAAATTATTTATATTCATTAATGGTGTAAACGATATTAACCACTCTAACTTTTGATGTGAGAGCTCCGTTACAAAAATTATTTATATTCATTAATGGTGTAAACGATATTAACCACTCTAACTTTTGATGTGAGAGCTCCGTTACAAAAATTATTTATATTCATTAATGGTGTAAACGATATTAACCACTCTAACTTTTGATGTGAGAGCTCCGTTACAAAAATTATTTATATTCATTAATGGTGTAAACGATATTAACCACTCTAACTTTTGATGTGAGAGCTCCGTTACAAAAATTATTTATATTCATTAATGGTGTAAACGATATTAACCACTCTAACTTTTGATGTGAGAGCTCCGTTACAAAAATTATTTATATTCATTAATGGTGTAAACGATATTAACCACTCTAACTTTTGATGTGAGAGCTCCGTTACAAAAATTATTTATATTCATTAATGGTGTAAACGATATTAACCACTCTAACTTTTGATGTGAGAGCTCCGTTACAAAAATTATTTATATTCATTAATGGTGTAAACGATATTAACCACTCTAACTTTTGATGTGAGAGCTCCGTTACAAAAATTATTTATATTCATTAATGGTGTAAACGATATTAACCACTCTAACTTTTGATGTGAGAGCTCCGTTACAAAAATTATTTATATTCATTAATGGTGTAAACGATATTAACCACTCTAACTTTTGATGTGAGAGCTCCGTTACAAAAATTATTTATATTCATTAATGGTGTAAACGATATTAACCACTCTAACTTTTGATGTGAGAGCTCCGTTACAAAAATTATTTATATTCATTAATGGTGTAAACGATATTAACCACTCTAACTTTTGATGTGAGAGCTCCGTTACAAAAATTATTTATATTCATTAATGGTGTAAACGATATTAACCACTCTAACTTTTGATGTGAGAGCTCCGTTACAAAAATTATTTATATTCATTAATGGTGTAAACGATATTTAACCACTTTAACTTTTGACGTGAGAGCTCCGTTACAAAAAATTATTTATATTCATTAATGGTGTAAACGATATTAACCACTCTAACTTTTGATGTGAGAGCTCCGTTACAAAAATTTACTTCGTATAGATTTGCTTTTTAAAAAAAAAAAATAGTATAGATTTTATCGTATACCCTATCAGGTCTCGGGTTCGGTTTGGTTAAATGTCCAAAATCAGCGGATCCTCCGCAACAAGATCCAGTGGTATATACATACCCGACCCGAATCAATTTTTAGGGTTTGTTCCGGTTTGGGTTTTTAGGTCCGGATTAAATGCTCGGGCCTAAATTAAATATTGAAGCCCAAAGTTTTTCTCTTGTACAGAGGCTTTTTGATGGGCCTGTAAATTGAGGACTAATTACATGCCTTCGGCTGAACCGGACACTGTTAACCGATAGGGATAATTTGCTGATTGATGCAAATGCACAGTATGTATACCATGTGAGTGCGATCATACTCAGTCAAAATCGATTTGGCTCCTCTATGGTTTGTGCGATGCACGTGAGGATGTGACCTTTTTCAGTATGCTCTTCATCAAGGAAATGAATCTAACAGACTATAGATGCAATTTAGTTCAGCGGATTTAAATACATTTTTTTTTTGGATTCATATAATTTGTTTGTTTTACAACTTCATTTCTCGACAAATATCATACATAATTCACATTGTTTTTTATTCATTATGTTTTAAGAAATAAAAGGGACCTCCCACAACTTGCAATCTTCGAGAATTAACATCAACACATTTCCTTACACTAATTAGAAGAAAATGTAAACAATGTTGTAAAATAATTTATGATTTTATAGTGTCGAGAAATTTAAATAAGGGCGAAAAATTTTCCCCGCAGAAAAAAAATATACAATAAATATGCAAGAGAGAATATTTATTATAAAGAGGGAGAAGAGAGATGAGATGTAATGATTCTTTGATTATAAACTTTTTTTCTTATTTTGTTATATCAAAAGAGTGAGATGAGTGATGGTATTTATAGTGAACAACAATACATAAAATAACAAAGATGATGCTTAATTTGGTAAATGAGTGGGTGATCATAGTGCTTAATGAGTAGATGATCATAGTGCTTGAGTTGGTAAAGGAGTGGATGATCATTTCAATGTTTATCTTATAACACTCCCCCTTGATCATCCATCTTGTATTACGTAGTGCCTCGTTAAAAACCTAGTCATGGAAAACTCAATGGAAAAAACCATAGTAAGGTAAAAGAGTACAACCACGTAAGCTCCCCTCGAATGAGCAATCATAGATCCTTCGATGGCATTCCAATGTTATGGACATGTTTTCTGAATACCGAGGTAGGTAGTGATTTTGTGAAGAGGTCGGCTGCATTGTCGCATGATCGAACATATCTTACTTCGATCTCTTTATTCTTCTCGAGCTCTTGAGTGTATGAGAAGAACTTCGGAGGTATATGTTTGGTTCTATCGCTTTTGATATATCCTTCCTTTGTTTGAGCAACACATGCTGCATTATCTTCATATAGAATAGTTGGCTCCGTATTTTCGCCAATCCCACTGCTTGAACAGATGTGTCGCTTATTGATCTTAGCCATACACATTCTCTACTTGCTTCATCGAGTGCAATGATCTCAGCGTGATTTGAAGAAGTAGCAACAAGTGTCTGCTTCTGAGAACGCCAAGATATGGCGGTGCCTCCAATTGTAAAACATATCACATGCGGGATCGAGCTTTGTGTGGATCGACAAATAACCTGCATCCGCAAAACCAATCATTTGACCTTTTGAACTTTTAGGATAAAACAAGCCTAAATCAGTTGTTCCTTGAAGGTAACGAAATACATGTTTAATTCCATTCTAATGTCTTCGTGTAGGAGACGAACTGAATCTCGCTAAAAGATTAATGACAAAAGATATGTCAGGTTGAGTACAATTTGCAAGATATATAAGAGCTCCAATTGCACTTAAATATGGAGTTTCAGGACCAAGTATTTCTTCATTTTCCTCAAATGGTCGAAACGGATCATTTTCAACATTAAGTGATCTAACGACCATCGGGATGCTAAGAGGAGTTGCTTTATCCATGTTAAAGCGTTTCAATACTCGTTTGGTATATGTACACTGGTGTACAAATATACCCTTTCGAGAATGCTCAATTTGTAATCCTAGACAATATTTTGTCTGTCCGAGATCTTTCATCTCAAATTCTCCTTTCAGATAGTTTGATGCCTTTTGGATTTCGTTTTGAGTTCCAATAATATTAAGATCATCAACGTACACCGCGATTATCACAAATCCGGATGTTGTTTTCTTTATGAAAACACAAGGACATATAGGATCATTCGTGTATCCTTCTTTGTTAAGTGTTCATCGAGGCGATTATACCACATTCGCCCGATTCTTTTAACCCATATAATGATCTTTGCAATTTTATTGCACATAACTCTTTAGGTTTGGAACTTAACGTTTCGGCATTTTAAATCCATCCGAGATTCTCATATAGATATCAGTATCTAATGATCCATATAAATATGCGTAGCGACATCCATGAGGCGCATTTCTAAATTTTCATTGGCGCTAGGCTCATCAGGAATCTAAATGTGATTGCGTCCATAACAGGAGAATAAGTTTCCTCATAATCAATTCCGGCCTTTGAGAGAAACCTTGGGCTACAAGGCGAGCTTTGTATCTTGTAATCTCGTTTTCTCATTTCTTTTTAGGACAAACACCCATTTGTACCCAACAGGTTTTACATCTTTGGGTGTGAGCACAATAGGTCGAATACATTTCGTTTGTTAGCGAATCTAATTCGACTTGAATTGCATCTTTCCATTTTATCCAGTCATGTCTCTTTTGACATTCATATCTGAGACTTTGGTTTTGGATCTTCGTTTTCTTATTTTATTTCCTTTGCTAAAAGGTATGAGAAAACGTCATCAATATCATCTATCTCATTTCGTTCCATATCTTTCCATTATGGATGTAATTGATAGAAATCTCGTGATTTCCTTCAGATTCATGATGCTCTATATTGTCGTTAGATTCACAATTTTCTTCGCCCAAAATATTTTCTGTTATTTTGGGGTATCATCTTTTCACATTCCTTACGTTTTCTAGGAAGTTTATCCTTTGAACCAATAGGTCTACCGCTTTAAGCGTGTTCACGATTCCGTGTATCAAGCGCCGTTCCACCGTTTTGTGGTATTTCAATACGGCAGGAGTATTTGCAGCGGGTATATGTGATTTAGTTACCATTTTGGTATCATCAAATGCATCAGGTAGCTGATTTGCTATATTTTGTAAATGCATGATACGTCGAACTTCTAGTTCTCACTGTTTCGTAGGAGGATCAATGTGTAATAACGATGGTACACTCCATTTGATCTCTCTTCCTATTTGTTTATTGTCTCCCCCTAGAGTTGGGAATTCTTTCTCATTGAAATGACAATCGACAAATCGTGCAGTAAACACATCACCGGTTGTGGTTCTAGGTATCTTATTATTGATGGAGAATCATAGCCAATATATATTCCCAACCGTCTTTGCGGTCCCATCTTTGTACAATGTGGTGGTGCTATTGAAATATAAACCGCACAACCAAAGATTTTTAGATGAGAGATATTTGGTTCTTTTCCAAATGCTAACTGTAATGGGGAATATCTATGGTATGCACTTGGTCTTATCCGAATTAGTGCTTCGCATGCAAAATAGCATGTCCCCATCTGAGAGGTTGGGAGTTTGATCTCATGATCAATGGCCTTGCAATTAGTTGCAGCCGTTTAATTAATGATTCGCCAAACCATTTTGTGTATGAACATGAGCAGCGAATGCTCTACTTTAATCCCGATACCATACAATAATCATTAAAAGCTTGGGATGTGAATTCACCAGCGTTATCTAATCTAACTCTTTTAATTGGATAATCGAGAAGCGTGCTCTTAATTTGATTATCGAGTTAGAAATCTACATAAATGCCATATTTCGAGATGATAACAAACAAACATGTGACCATCTACTCGATGCATCGATTAATACCATAAAGTAGTAGAATGGTCCACACGGTGGATGTATTGGTCCACAAATATCACCTTGGATTCTTTCCAAAACTTTGGTGATTCTTTGTCAATTTTGGTTGGTGATGGTCTTATGATTAATTTCCCAAGAGCACACGCATCACATGTCATTTTATTACTTTGGTATATATCTTGGATTTTTATTGAATGACCATGTGAGCTTTCAATGATTTTTCGCATCATTGTAGTGCACGGGTGACCAAGGCGATCATGCCATAATGTAACATCTTCGATTTCTTTTGATCACAAGATGTGATTTATAGCATCAATATAAGCGTGATGCAATCACGAAGGAAGTTCGGAAAGTTTTCGATTACAAGGCCTTTGCACGATTTTTCGAAGTTATATACAAATACTTCTTTCCATTCGATTCGGTGAGTGTTATACCTTGACGGTATATATCTTTGAAACTCAACAAATTTCTCTTAGAATTTGGAGAATATAAGGCATTATCTATGGAAAACTTTGTTCCATTAGGCAACATAAAGTTTGCCTTGCCAATTCCTTCGATCAGGTATGTAGAACCTGATATTGTGCGTTGTGCCACTATCTGGTATAGTGTGCGTTGTGCCACTATCTGGTATGCAAAATTCTCTACCAATTTGTTTAGTTGTTGTTCCATTTGGTTTTATCCATTTACGTAACACACAGTTAATATCAATAAAGAAAATAAACTTTCATAAGTAAACATATTATGCATCAATAACAAGTACACAATAATTATACATTAGATATTTTGAAATACAAATTATTTTGAAAGTGAAATACATAATATTTTATGGCATCACTAGGCATTATTAAGCTTGATCAGTACAAGCACTTCAATTATTTTGATGAGTGACCTCGTCGAAATCTCCCATAAAGTCAGAGGATTCGAGGTATGTCGATGTTGTACCCACAAGGTGTTCATTGAGATTTACTTCCTTTGCCTTGCCTTTAATAGATTCTTGGTACAATTGGCATAGATGCCGAGGAGTTCGACATACTTGAGACCGGTGTCCCTTGATCCACATACGTAGCGAGGCGTTCTCATTTTATGAGTAGGGTTTTCTTGGGTTTCTTTCCCTTTTACCCGATCAGATCGATTCCATGTGTTGGATCCCCTTCCTCTTGGGTTGTTACTCCTTTCATGGTTGCGGTTAAATCGATAACCGACCAAAACCACGATTGTGACGGCGCGACCACGCCCACGATAGAATAATTTCCTTTTCGGTTTTTATATCCGTTGCATTTACCTCGGAAATGCTTTGGTTCCGATGGGTCGGGCATTGTGGTTTTAATGAGGAGTTCATTATTTCTCCGCTATTATAAAGCGCCACAGCGAGTTCGAGAGAACCTCGTATACCCACAATTTCTATGTTGTTCTTGTAGAACATAATGATTTTTATTGGAGCGTTTGGTAAGTTTTCGAGCATTTACGCTTCAGACAGGCTTTCCGATAATCTAATTACGCCGTTATTCTCAATATAGCGAATTATGCGTTTCCACTTTTCAAAATCTTGAAATCGTAGATTTTTCCACTCATCGAGTGCATGGGGAGAGTAATGTTCTTTTGGTTATCAAACCTCTCCTTGAGCTTCCAAAGATCTAAGGGATCTTTGGTTCTCATATAATCATCGTAAGATTTTCATCTAGATGCCTTCTCGAAATATCACGCCTTAGCCTTTTCATGAGAGGTTGATATGTTGCCTTCTTTTATTGTTTCGAGTATTTTCTCGGAATCTAGATGAAGCTCCATGTTTGTAACCCATGCCGTGTAGTTTGTCCCAGTTACTTCCAAGGCCGAAAACTGAAGTTTCTCGATTTTTACCATTTATATTTCTAAAGCACATAAATAAAAATTATTAGAATATTATTAATATTAAAAGGAACCGTTTACATTAATCATGCAAGCAATTACAAGGAGAAGCAACGTAAAGAAAAATAAACCGATATTCATTTTAAATTCACCCTGAGTAAATTCTCCAACGAAGAAACCGTAAACAGAAACACAAATAAAAATTGCACATAAAATCAAAAATGCGCAAATCATCTTTCTTGAAATGAAAAATCGGAGAAGAGCGATTTGGAAATATTTGAGAGAAGATGAAATGTTTTGGATGAGAAAATGGAGTGAAAATGAGTTTTATTTATAGATGAAAATTACTGTTCATGACCGTTGGAGAAGGGGAACATTTTTGAAAAAAATTCTTTGTGACTGTTGGGGTTAAATCGAGTGCACCAAAAATCAATCTGAAAATATTGTATTAAACAGTCATTCAAATTTATAAAATTTCATAAAAATTAATGGAAGTAAAAAAAAAATATGGCAATGAAATATTTATGTTATGACAACAAATCATGCGGCGGCTCAGCGGTCCGTCACGAGTAATAAATAAATTATAATGCATGCTCAGTTGACCAATTAATAATAAACAGAATATATAAGTCGTCGGATCGCAATAAATAATAAACAGAATACAAGGATTCCGTGATCAATAAATTAATTAAATTACTAATAAATAATATAGACGGTATTCCGGCCATTATAACATGATATAAATAATAGTAGAGTCGGTATACCGACCATTATAGCAGGGTATAAATGATACAAATAAATTTTACCAATTTAGAGGACAATCGTGCTGATAACGTGTTGTAAAATAACTTATGATTTTATAGTGTCGAGAAATTTAAATAAGTGCGAAAATTTCTCCCCGCAGAAAGAAGATATACAATAAATATGCAAGAGAGAATATTTATTATAAAGAGGGAGAAGAGAGATGAGATGTAATGATTCTTTGATTATAAACTCTTCTTCTTATTTTGTTATATCAAAAGAGTGAGATGAGTGAGGGTATTTATAGTGAACAACAATACATAAAATAACAAAGATGATGCTTAATTTGGTAAATGAGTGGGTGATCATAGTGCTTGCTGAGTAGATGATCATAGTGCTTGAGTTGGTAAAGGAGTGAATGATCATTTCAATGTTTATCTTATAACATGCAAGCACTATGATCACCCACTCATTTACCATGTTACATGTTATAAGATAAACATTGAAATGATCATCTACTCCTTTACCAACTCAAGCACTATGATCATATACTCATCAAGCACTATGATCACCCACTCATTTACCAAATTAAGCACCATCTTTGTTATTTTATGTATTGTTGTTCACTAGAAATATCATCACTCATCTCACTTTTTTGTATAACAAAATAAGAAGAAGAGTTTATAATCAAAGAATCATTACATCTCATCTCTCTTCTCCCTCTTTATAATAAATATTCTCTCTTGCATATTTATTGTATATCTTCTTTCTGCGGGGAGAAATTTTCGCACTTATTTAAATTTCTCGACACTATAAAATCATAAGTTATTTTACAACACGTTATCAGCACGATCGTCCTCTAAATTGGTAAAATTTATTTGTATCATTTATACCCTGCTATAATGATCGGTATACCGCCTCTACTATTATTTATATCATGTTATAATGGCCGGAATACCGCCTATATTATTTATTAGTACTTTAATTAATTTATTGATCGGCCGAGCCGCCTTATATTCTGTTTATTATTTATTGGTCGCCGGTTACTTTATATTCTGTTTATTATTAATTGGTCGGCCGAGCCACGATAATTTATTTATTACTCTGCATTGACCGGCTGAGCCGTCGATGATTTGTTGTCATAACATAAATATTTCATTGCCATATTTTTACTTCTATTAATTTTATGAAATTTTATAAATTTGAATGACTGCTTAATACAATATTTTCGACTGATTTTGGTGCACTCGATTTAACCCCAACGGTCACAAAGAAAATTTTTCAAAATTTTCCTTTCTCCAACGGTCATGAACAGTAATTTTCATCTATAAATACAACTCATTTTCACTCCATTTTCTCATCCAAAACATTTCATCTTCTCTCAAATATTTCCAAATCGCTTCTCCCATTTTTCATTTCAAGAAAGATGATTCACGATTTTGATTTTATGTGTAATTTTATTTGTGTTTCTGTTTACGGTTTATTCGTTGAAGAATTTACTCCGGTGAATTTAAAATGAATATCGGTTTATTTTTCTTTACGCTGCTTCTCCTTGTAATTGCTTGCATGATTAATGTAAATGGTTCCTTTAATATTAATAATATTCTAATAATTTTATTTATGTGCTTTAGAAATACAAATGGCAAAAATCGAGAAACTGCTCACCACCATTAATAATAAACAGAATATATAACATGCCCGACCAATAAATAATAAACAGATACAAGGCGGCTCGCCGATCAATAAATTAATTAAATTACTAATAAATAATATAGGCGGTATTCGGCCATTATAACATGATATAAATAATAGTAGTCGATAACCGACCATTATAGGGTATAAATGATACAAATAAATTTTACCAATTAATCGTGCTGATAACGTGTTGTAAAATAACTTATGATTTTATAGTGTCGGAAATTTAAATAAGCGCTGAAAATTTCTCCCCGCAGAAAGAAGATATACATAAATATGCAAGAGAATATTTATTATAAAGAGAGATGAGATGTAATGATTCTTTGATTATAAACTCTTCTTCTTATTTTGTTATATCAAAAGAGTGAGATGAGTGAGGGTATTTATAGTGAACAACAATACATAAAATAACAAAGATGATGCTTAATTTGGTAAATGAGTGGGTGATCATAGCTTGAAAGGTGATGATCATAAGGTTGGTTGAAAGGAATGAATGATCAATCAATGTTTATCTTATAACATGCAAGCACTATGATCACCCACTCATTTACCATGTTACATGTTATAAGATAAACATTGAAATGATCATCTACTCCTTTACCAACTCAAGCACTATGATCATATACTCATCAAGCACTATGATCACCCACTCATTTACCAAATTAAGCACCATCTTTGTTATTTTATGTATTGTTGTTCACTGAAATATCATCACTCATCTCACTTTTTGTATAACAAAATAAGAAGAAGAGTTTATAATCAAAGAATCATTACATCTCATCTCTCTCTCCTCTTTATAATAAATATTCTCTTGCATATTTATTGTATATCTTCTTCTCAAGGAGAAATTTTCGACTTATTTAAATTTCGACACTATAAAATCATAAGTTATTTTACAACACGCTATCAGCACGATCGCCCTCTAAATTGGTAAAATTTATTTGTATCATTTATACCCTGCTATAATGATCGTATACCTCTACTATTATTTATATCATGTTATAATGGCCGAATACCGCCATATTATTTATTAGTACTTTAATTAATTTATTGATCGGCCGAAATGTATATATTCTGTTTATTATTTATTGGTCGGCCGGTACTTATATTCTGTTTATTATTAATTGGTCGGCCGAGCCAGATAATTTATTTATTACTCTGCATTGACCGGCTGAGCCGTCGATGATTTGTTGTCATAACATAAATATTTCATTGCCATATTTTTTACTTCTATTAATTTTATGAAATTTTATAAATTTGAATGACTGCTTAATACAATATTTTCAGACTGATTTTTGGTGCACTCGATTTAACCCCAACGGTCACAAAGAAAATTTTTCAAAAATTTTCCCTTTCTCCAACGGTCATGAACAGTAATTTTCATCTATAAATACAACTCATTTTCACTCCATTTTCTCATCCAAAACATTTCATCTTCTCTCAATATTTCCAAATCGCTTCTCCCATTTTTCATTTCAAGAAAGATGATTCACGATTTTTGATTTTATGTGTAATTTTATTTGTGTTTCGTTTACGGTTTATTCGTTGAAGAATTTACTCCGGGTGAATTTAAAATGAATATCGGTTTATTTTTCTTTACGTTGCTTCTCCTTGTAATTGCTTGCATGATTAATGTAAATGGTTCCTTTTAATATTAATAATATTCTAATAATTTTTATTTATGTGCTTTAGAAATACAAATGGCAAAAATCGAGAAACTTCGCCTTCGCCTTGGAAGTAACTGGGACAAACTACACGGCATGGGTTACAAACATGGAGCTTCATCTAGATTCCAGAAAATATTCAAACAATAAAAGAATGCAACATATCAACCTCTCATGAAAAGGCTAGAATGGATATTTCGAGAAGGCATCTAGATGAAAATCTTACGCATGATTATGCGAGAACCAAAGATCCCTTAGATCTTTGGAAAGCTCAAGGAGAGGTTTGATAACCAAAAGAAAATTACTCTCCCCATGCACTCGATGAGTGGAAAAATCACGATTTCAAGATTTTGAAAAAGTGGAACGCATAATTCCGCTATATTGAGAATAGCGGCTAATTAGATTATTGCGGTAAGCCCGTGGTCGGAAGCAGAAATGCTCGAGAAAACTTACCAAACGCTCCAATAAAAATCATTATGTTCTACAAGAACAATATAGAAATTGTGGGTATAATGAGGTTCTCTCAACTCGCTGCTTTATAATAGCGGAGAGAAATAATGAACTCCTCATTAAAACCACAATGCCCGACCCATCGGAACCAAAGCATTTCGAGGTAAATGCAACGGATATAAAAATCCGAAAAGGAAATCATTCCTATCGTATGGTCGGTCGGTTATCGATTTAACCGCAAACATGAAAGGAGTAACAACCCAAGAGGAAGGGGATCCAACACATGGAATCGATATGATCGGGTAAAAGGGAAAGAAACCCAAGAAAACCCTACTCATAAAAATGAGAATGTCTGTTACAGATGTGGATCGAAGGGACACTAGTCTCAAGTATGTCTAACTCCTCGGCATCTAAGCCAATTGTACCAAGAATCTATTAAAGGCAAGGCAAAGGAAGTAAATCTCAATGAACACCTTGTGGGTACAACATCGACATACCTCGAATCCTCTGACATTATGGGAGATTTCGACGAGGCCACTCATCAAAATAATTGAAGTGCTTGTACTGATCAAGCTTAATAATGCCTAGTGATGCCATAAAATATTATGTATTTCACTTTCAAAATAATGTTGTATTTCAAAATATCTAATGTATAATTATTGTGTACTTGTTATTGATGCATAATATGTTTACTTATGAAAGTTTATTTTCTTTATTGATATTAACTGTGTGTTACAGAAATGGATAAGAAAGCAAATGGAACAACAACTAAACAAATTGGTAGAAAATTTTGCATACCAGATAGTGGCACAACGCACACTATACTGAAGGATAAGAGATATTTCTCTACTCTTTAAAGTCAAGAAAATGATCAGAACACAATATCAGTCCTACGCACTGATCGGTGAATTGACAAGGCAAACTTTATGTTGCCTAATGGAACAAAGTTTTCTATAGATAATGCCTTATATTCTCCAAATTCTAAGAGAAATTTGTTGAGTTTCAAAGATATATACCGTCAAAGGTATAACACTCAGACTGCAACTGAGAATGAAAAAAAGTATTTGTATATAACTTCAAAAATCGCAAAGGCCTTGTACTGAAAAATTTCCTTAACTTCCTTCGGATTGCATTACACTTATATTGATGCTATAGAATCACATTTTGTGATCAAAAGAAATCCAGAAGATGTTACATTATGGCATGATCGTCTTGGTCACTCAGACACTACAATGATGCGAAAAATCATTGAAATCTCACATGGTCATTCAATAAAACCCAAGATATATACCAAAGTAATAAAATGACATGTGATGCGTGTGATCTTGGAAAATTAATCATAAGACCATCACCAACCAAAATTGACAAAGAATCACCAAAGTTTTTGGAAAGAATCCAAGGTGATATTTGTGGACCAATACATCCACCGTGTGGACCATTCTACTACTTTATGGTATTAATCGATGCATCGAGTGATGGTCACATGTTTGTTTGTTATCATCTCAAATATGGCATTTCATGAGATTTCTAACTCGATAATCAAATTAAGAGCACGCTCGATTATCCAATTAAAAGAGTTAGATTAGATAACGCTGGTGAATTCACATCCCAAGCTTTTAATGATTATTGTATGGTATCAGGATTGAAGTAGAGCATTCTCGTTGCTCATGTTCATACACAAAATGGTTTGGCGTAATCATTAATTAAACGGCTGCAACTAATTGCAAGGCCATTGATCATGAGATCAAAACTCCCAACCTCTCAGATGGGGACATGCTATTTTGCATGCAAAAGCACTAATTCGGATAAGACCAAGTGCATACCATAAATATTCCCCATTACGGTTAGCATTTGGAAAAGAACCAAATATCTCTCATCTAGAAATCTTTGGTTGTGCGGTTTATATTCCAATAGCACCACCACAACGCATAAAGATGGGACCGCAAAGACGGTTGGGAATATATATTGGCTATGATTCTCCATCAATAATAAGATACCTAGAATCACAACCGGTGATGTGTTTACGCACGATTTGCCGATTGTCATTTCAATGAGAAAGAATTCCCAACTCTGGGGAGACAATAAACAAATAGGAAAAGAGATCAAATGGAGTGTACCATCGCTATTACACCTTGATCCTCCTACGAAACAAATGTAACTAGAAGTTCGACGTATCATGCATTTACAAAATATAGCAAATCAGCTACCGATGCATTTGCTGATACCAAAATGGTAACTAAATCACATATACCGCTGCAAATACTCATGCTCAGATTGAAATACCACAAAACGGTGGAACGGCTGTTGATACACGCGGAATCGTGAACACGCTTAAAGCGAGGTAGACCTATTGGTTCAAAGGATAAACTTCATAGAAAACGTAAGGAATGTGAAAGATGATACTCCCAAAATAACATAAAATATTTTGGGCTTAAGAAAATTGTGAATCTAACGACAATATAGAGCATCATGAATCTGAAGGAAATCACGAGATTTCTATCAATTACATTCATAATGGAAAGATATGGAAACGAAATGAGATAGATGATATTGATGACGTTTTCTCATACCTTTTAGCAAAGGAAATAAATGAAGAAAACGAAGATCCGTAACCAAAGTCAGATATGAATGTCAAAAGAGACATGAATGGATAAAATGGAAAGATGCAATTCAAGTCGAATTAGATTCGCTTAACAAACGAAATGTATTCGACCTATTGTGCTCACACAAAGATGTAAAACCTGTTGGGTACAAATGGGTGTTTGTCCAAAAAGAAATGAGAAAACGAGATTACAAGATACAAAGCTCGCCTTGTAGCCCAAGGTTTCTCTCAAAGGCCAGGAATTGATTATGAGGAAACTTATTCTCCTGTTATGGACGCAATCACATTTAGATTCCTGATTAGCCTAGCGCCAATGAAAATTTAGAAATGCTGCCTCATGGATGTTGTTACGCATATTTATATGGATCATTAGATACGATATCTATATGAGAATCCCGTGATGGATTTAAAATGCCGAAACGTTAAGTTCCAAACCTAAAGAGTTATGTGCAGAAAATTGCAAAGATCATTATATGGGTTAAAACAACTGACGAATGTGGTATAATCGCCTCTGTGAACACTTAACAAAAGAAGGATACACGAATGATCCTATATGTCCTTGTGTTTTCATAAAGAAAACAACATCCGATTTGTGATAATCGCGTAATGCTGATGATCTTAATATTATTGGAACTCAAAACGAAATCCAAAAGGCATCAAACTATCGAAGGAGAATTTGAGATGAAAGATCTCGGACGGACAAAATATTGTCTAGATTACAAATTGAGCATTCTCGAAAGGGTATATTTGTACACCAGTCTACATATACCAAACGAGTATTGAAACGCTTTAACATGGATAAAGCAACTCCTCTTAGCACGACGATGGTCGTTAGATCACTTAATGTTGAAAATGATCCGCTTCACCATCCGAGGAAAATGAAGAAATACTTGGTCCTAAACTCCATATTTAAGTGCAATTGGAGTTCTTATGTATCTTGCAAATTGTATCGACCGACATATCTTTTGCCATTAATCTTTTAGCGAGATTCAGTTCGCCTCCTACACGAAGACATTGGAATGGAATTAAACATGTCTTTCGCTACCTTCAAGGAACAACTGATTTAGCTTGTTTTATCCTAAAAGTTCAAAAGGTCAAATGATTGGTTTTGCAGATGTGTGTTATTTGTCGATCCACACAAAGCTCGATCCCGACATGATATGTTTTACAATTGAGGCACCGCCATATCTTGGCGAAGCAGACACTTGTTGCTACTTCTTCAAATCACGCTGAGATCATTGCACTCCATGAACAAGTAGAGAATGTGTATGGCTAAGATCAATAAGCCGACACATCTGTTCAAGCAGTGGGATTGGCGAAAATACGGAGCCAACTATTCTATATGAAGATAATGCAGCATGTGTTGCTCAAACAAAGGAAGGATATATCAAAAGCGATAGAACCAAACATATACCTCCGAAGTTCTTCTCATACACTCAAGAGCTCGAGAAGAATAAAGAGATCGATGTAAATATATGTTCGATCATGCGACAATGCAGCCGACCTCTTCACAAAATCACTACCTACCTCGGTATTCAGAAAACATGTCCATAACATTGGAATGCGCCATCAGAAGGATCTATGATTGCTCATTCGAGGGGGAGCTTACGTAGTTGTACTCTTTTTACCTTACTATGGTTTTTCCCATTGGGTTTTCCATGACTAGGTTTTTAACGAGGCACTACATAATACAAGATGGATGATCAAGGGGGAGTGTTATAAGATAAACATTGAAATGATCATCCACTCCTTTACCAACTCAATCACTATGATCATCTACTCATCAAGCACTATGATCACCCACTCATTTACCAAATTAAACACCATCTTTGTTATTTTATGTATTGTTGTTCACTATAAATACCATCACTCATCTCACTCTTTTGTATAACAAAATAAGAAGAAGAGTTTACAATCAAAGAATCATTACATCTCATCTCTCTTCTCCCTCTTTATAATAAATATTCTCTATTGCATATTTATTGTATATCTTCTTTTTGCGGGGAGAAATTTTCGTTCTTATTTAAATTTTTCGACACTATAAATTCATAAGTTATTTTACAACAACTTACAATCTTCGAGAATTAACATCAACACATTTCCTTACACTAATTAGAAGAAAATCTAAACAATAATTTATCCGTAAATTATATTATACTTAGCGAGGCTTCTTGTTGATACTTCCTGGCTTGCCGGAACTGCCTCTCGGCTTCTGCTGCAGCTTCTTTGGTGGAAGTCCCCTCGATGTCACTTGCACAACCTCAACTTCTACCTCCTCTTCCTGTTGTGAGTAATTTGTTTTTTTTTCTTAATTAGACTTTTTACGTCTTTGTTTTATATAAATAAGCTAATGGGGGTTTTGTGTCAGCTGCACTAAGGCTGAAGATAAGGTTTCTTCATGAATCTACTATATCTTATTAAAATTTCAATATTACTGATAATTGATTTTAAATTCATTCTTTTTATAGAGCACCAAAAACTCATTTAGATCTACAGTTTTATTTTAATAGTAAAGTAGTTCAACATGTCAAATGAGACAAATACTACCTCTAGTAGTGTGCCACTAATACTTGAATATTAAAGAAGATTATAATTAGAAAAAAAATCATCTGTTTCAATTAAATTGTGTTGAAAATAAATCATTGTTATGAGTATGATAATTTGGTGTATACGATCTAAAAAAACATATTATTGGAAGTAGGAATCTCATGTTCAAAGAAGACGAGATCTAAAATGACATGAACCTTCATATCCATCTGAAAATATAATTAGAGCACCTACCAGAGAAGCTGCAGTATGGCGAGAAGGAGAACGCAGACCGAAAAGCTTGAGTAAGAGAGATCGGAGAGTTTGGTGAATGAACTTGAAAGGCAACCAGAGATAATAAGAAACTCCTTCTCTTCTTCCATCTCGCTGCATCTTTTTCGATTGAGCTAGGTGAGAGAATGACCGACTTGAGTTCCCTTTAAAATATATATAAAGAGGCAAAATGGTAGATGACCATGTTAATATAAGATTAGTCTAATAATTACAGCTCACTTGGCGCGTCTTTTCGTAGCTTTGCATGTTCTGTTTAAATGTTATTTTATTTTATTTTTTGGTAAAAATGTTAAAATATTATTACCAAGTTCTATGTTTTTGACAGAATTACGGAGGATAACACGAATCAGAAAACAAGAAAAAAAACTAAATACAAACTCGATCTATTTACGAAAGGCAAGACAGATACAACAACCACAATCCGCAACTCCGAGACACAACTAAATCCGCACCATCAACTTGCCCAAAAAGATGAACCAGGTTCAACCGAGAGTCGAAACTCGGTAATTTTGGCCTCTCTGATGAATCCACTCTTAAAGATAATGGCCCATCTGAAAACAGCTCGCCGAGAGTATCAAAACACATGTCCACACGAACAAATAGCAACAACAGCGACCTACCACACCTTCAATAACCAAACCGAACATTTATTAGGTCCGGATACGACCTGTACAAGATGTCGAACTGAGCAAAACGAACCGCAACTTCCGTACTCCATAAACTGAGCTCATTCTGCACACAATTGCCTCACACACCACCACAAGAAGCTCAATCAAGCCCATGTAGTGCTGGGATGTGAGCGAAGGCCGAACGCTAGATGTAACGGTCAATAACACGAGAACCATCACACGCTCGAAGCCCGACGAACTGGTGCCCTATCGGTTTTTATATACGTATACTGGTGCCCTATCGGTTTTTTTAAATTGTTGGAAAAACATATATTGCTTATGGTTTTTTAAGTACGTTCTTATTTGTTGACGTTCGCTTTGTAGAGTGATTACTTTCATTGTTTTTTTCGGATGTATCGTTTCTGTTCAACAATTAATAAGTGGAGTTAAGCGGCAAACCGCAAACCCATGGTCATACCACTCATACGTACAAAGTCGAACGTTAGCGTTCGTTTAATGTCAAAGTAATATTTTCAACGACGCACCCCTAGTTGCACCGTCCCCCAAAAAGATTAGTCAGAGCATCAGCATCGGGGTCCCTTAAGGCAGGGCCCTTAAGAAATTTGGGTCGAAAATAAATCCAAAAGAAAAGAAAATGAGTGGAACGGGCCTAAAATAAGGGATGATGGGCTCCTCCCGTGAGGCTACGTGTCGGGTCGGGATTGGGAGATGAAATCGTCGCGTTTGTCTGTGTCTTCGCGTCAATCTCATTCTGAAACACAAATGCGAAATACGAAATGAAGAAGGCGATAAGCTGATCTCCTCAGATCGATCTCTCTTTCACCTGAGTTTCTGTCGGCGTGTCTCCTCAATCGAAAGCCCAACTCACCACCACGAGAGATCGCAGCTTCCGTTGGCGTTTGATCTGCAGATCGAGATCCCGAGCTCCATCGACTTCCGTTCAATTCCGGTCTTGTATGAAGGGTCTCATCTTCCCCAATTCGTCTGAAACTCTACCCGAGCTCAATCCTTAGCCGTTACCGAGGTATTTTCTTTAACTCCCATCTGAAATTGAAAATTATAGGGTTTAGGAATAGTGCATGCTGAGTAGTGGTATAGATTCTATGTTGTTCGAGAACAATTGTACAAATTCTAGGGTTCGCAAATGTTTCCTACTTTCGTATAGATTTTTAAAAATTTAAATGGTTGGATTGTGTGATTATTTTCGATGTAGCTTGATTGATTGTTTTGTATAGATTGAACTATTGTAGTCGTTGTAGCTCGTTTGATTGTTTCAGATTGTAGCTTGTTTGATTGTCTCGTTTAGATTGAACCGTTGAGTTTGGTTGTAGCTTGTTTGATTGTTTGAGATCAAAACTAGACTGTGATTTGTATGGTTCGAGAACAATGTATAACAAATCAGTAACTGATTTTAGCAACATGAAAGAACTGTTTGATAGTTTAGTTTTGATGCTTTGGATCCTATAACTGGTTTTGTGTCTCCGCGTAGCCATAGTTCATAGATCAAATATGTGAAATCGTTTACTTAATAGTTCATATAAGAATAAATGTAGCTTCTATACTTCATCTTTCAAGTCGTCTCTTGTTTTATTTTTTTTTTAAATTCAATACAAGGGATGTTGTTACGATTTAAAACTTGAATACTAATTTGAAGTTGTGTGTGGTAGTTGTATATTAAAGACACCGACATCTTTTCGCTTAGTTAGGATGTATACAGAGGTTTTAAACGAAATCCGCTTACATTAATGATGTTGTTAGGAAAGTTGATAGTTTTTTTTGGTGTAATAAGTTAGGATTTGACATTTCTTGTTGGGAGTTCACCATTATGAGTTTATAGACTTCACTTGAGGCTATAAAATCTCTTATCTCTTATCTCTTATATCTCATAACTCTTTCTCCATTCTATCTCTTATCTTACTCTCTTGTATGGATCCAAGCAATCTTCCTAGTCAGTCCTCTAGCTACGTAGGACTGCTTCACAGTCAACAAGGAAGCGTTTATCATGAAAACTTTCCTTATGGAAGTTTTCATTCTAGTGTCAACTTTGGAGAATCCGATACATTTCCGGCTTTCAGTTCTCAACAACCTGAAGACGCACCAGTCGACGCACCAGTAGACGCACAAGCTGCCCGTCCTGTAAGACGCAAGTGGAACCCTGCAGATGACGAGGTGCTGATCAGTGTGTGGCTCAACACTTCGAAGGATTCGATTGTTGCAAATGAGCAGAGGTCGGGGGCCTTCTGGACACGGGTTGCTAAGTATTATGCAGAGAGTGCTCATGGAAGAGAGGATGGTGTGAGAGAGCAAGGTTGTTGCAAGAAGAGGTGGCATAGAATCAATGATGACGTTAACAAGTTCTGTGGCGCATACTCGGCAGCTCAGCGACAAATTAGCAGTGGTGAGTCTGACACAGACGTTCTGAAGAAGGCGCATGAAATTTTCTTCTCTGATCAACAGCACAAGTTTACCCTTGAACATGCTTGGTGTGTGTTGAGGTTTGAACAGAAGTGGCTCAGCCTTAACACACCCAAAGCTGGTGGCGTTTCAAAGAGGAAGAATGTGCGACAGATTCCCAACTTCTACCAACGAAGGCTTCGTTGATGTTGAGAGCAGGCCCGAAGGTGTCAAGGCTGCTAAGGCTAAAAGAAATACGGGTAAAGGGAAGTCCATGGCTGAGATTGCAACAGTTTGGGAAATGAAGAAGGACGATTTGGTGAGGAAGGAGAGACTGTCGAGGCTAGCAATACTAGACACTCTCCTTACCAAGCCTGTTCCATTGACTGAGAGGGAAGAATCTGCGAAGAATAAGCTCTAGCCGAAGTTATTCTGAAAAAAAATTAGATGTTCTTGTTTCTAGTTCTTGTATGTCGTCACTTTCAATGTTTGTGTTATTGTTTATGTGTATATTTCTATGTAGTTCCCGTAATATTCAATGAATGATTTTCTTTCAATGTTTGTGTTATTGTTTATGTGTATATTTCTATGTTTCTAACTAGTATGCCTTTATGTTTCTAACATGGCTCGACAATGTCTGCAGGTTAAGTATCTGAAAATGGGACGTTACAGCTACTCGCAGCCATCAGAAGACGAGCCATTATTTGGAAACAATGATGACAGTGGCTACAGCGAGACAGAGGATCTCATACGACGCGACCAAGCTGAGTTAAGCTTGGAACGTAGTTCACAAGTTCACTACCCTCCGCAACCGGAGGTAGAGTTTGGTTTCCCGCAGGTCTGCTATTGTGGTGCTCACCCAGTGCTTGCAACATCTAACTCCAGGAATGATCAAGGTATGTACTATGGTAGTTGCTTAAGTACTTAGCCTGTGAAGAAGGATTGATTATCGAGTTTTTGCGTATGTTAAACAGGGAGAAGATTTTACACTTGCGCAAATAAGGACGATGGCGATTGCCATATTTTCAAATGGTGGGATGAGGCGGTGATGGATGAGATGAGAGCCAGAGATATACACGTGTTTCAGCTATCTGAAAAGGTAGATAGCCTAACCCTTTTACCTGACTATGACACTGAGGAGAAGCTACGAAAGCTAGAGAAGATGGTGGGTGATTTGGCTAAGGAGAAATCATGTATGATAAAGGGGTTTGAGTGCTTTGTAATAGTCATAGTTGTTCTTGTTGTGGTAATAGGCTTGCTGGTTATGTTAGTCTAATGTTTGATAGTTTCAATGTATGGATTCCGTTTCTTTGCAAAGCACATGACGCTTTTGTTCTCAACATTCACATGTTCAGTTCCTTTGTACCAATAAGTCACATGATCCATAGCACATGTTTATTTAGCTTCCTACCAATAAGTCACAAGTTGTACTCAAAATAATTCTATCACGGGAGGTTTGTAGAAACTTCATCTTTATCATATAAATAAGTATTGAGTTTTATTCTCTCATTACAAATGTGCAAAGTCTCATCTTCTCTTAAATTTCAAAACATTTTTTCCCTTTAAAAAAATTGTCAATGGCATCTTCTTCCCATTATCATTACCACAAAGATGATGATGATGAATTAGATGACATTTTTGAAGATTTATTTGAAGATTTTGATTTCAATCCCACACCAAAAGAACGAAAAAAACGAGTTTTTATCGAGAGACACCGGGAGGAAGGCCATCAGAAGCTCTGGAATGATTATTTTAGCGAAACTCCAACATACCCGCACAATTTATTCCGGCGACGGTTTCGAATGAACAAGGAATTATTCTTGCATATTGTGCATCGTCTCTCTACAGAAGTCGAGTATTTTCAACCCGGAGTAGATGCAACCGGACGATCGAGTCTAACTCCGCTCCAAAAATGTACCGCAGCAATTCGTCAATTGGCGTATGGTGGTGGTTCCGACACCGTTGACGAATATGTCCGAATTGGTGAAACAACGGCAAGAAGATGCTTGCACAATTTTGCCGCGGGAATAATCGACTTGTTTGGCGGTGAATACCTAAGACGTCCCACACCGGAGGATCTGCAAAGACTACTTTCTAGTGGAGAACAACGTGGGTTTCCAGGGATGATTGGAAGCATCGACTGTATGCATTGGGAGTGGAAGAATTGTCCCACGGCTTGGAAAGGAATGTATTCACGAGGATCCGGAAAACCAACGATTGTCTTGGAGGCGGTAGCTTCCTATGACCTCTGGATATGGCACGCGTTTTTTGGAGCTCCAGGTACTATGAACGATCTTAATATTCTCGATCGATCACCCGTTTTTGATGACATTATTAACGGAATAGCGCCACAAGTTAACTTCTATGTTAATGGTACTCCATACCATTATGCATATTATCTCACGGATGGTATTTATCCGAAATGGGCTACATTTATTCAATCTATCCGACTACCACAAAATCAGAAGCATTCATTATTTGCTCAAACCCAAGAAGTTGTGAGAAAAGATGTCGAGCGTGCCTTCGGAGTCCTACAAGCTAGGTTTGCCGTTGTTAGAAATCCATCTAATATATGGGATAATGAAAAAATAGGAAATATTATGAGAGCATGTATCATACTCCATAATATGATTGTCGAAGATGAACGAGCATCAAGAACGAATTACAACGTTGATGAATTTGAAGAAGATGTGCAAACATTTTCCGTCAATATGCCTTCAACTGTCGGGAGTACACTTGAACGTCGAACGAGCGTTCGGAATAGACAAGTCCATCAACATTTAAAAAATGATTTGATTGAAAATATATGGACTAAATTTGGAAATCCTTGAAATAATATATAATTTGTATTTTCTTTCAATAATGTCATTTTCTTATGTTTTCTATTTTTTTATGATGTTTGTATTTTCTTTCAAAAATGTAATTTTCTTATGTTTTCAATTTTAATATTACATTTTTATTTTTAATGTTTTATTTAAAAATTATATATGTCATTATTTATTAATTAAAATAATAAATTAAATCAACTAAGGGACAACATAAGTCTCACCAATAATCAACTAATTTAACCAAATCCCTTACTCTAGTCCCTAAGCAAAAAATAATAATAAAGATTAGTTAAGGGCCCTAAAATAAGTCCCACCTATAAAGATGCTCTCACTCCCCACATTATTTTCAACAAGTTCAGATTTATATTTAAAAAACGAGTGGGTGTTTTTCCTATAAAAAAAATAAAATAATTTGACTCAATATAGTCAATAACCAGCAAGTAGATACAGGGTAGGCGTATCAATTGGTCCTGGACTTCCTGGTACTGGTCATTTCACACTGCTTTGAATCATTCATTACGTTGAACTTCCCGATTAAAGTTTAATTATCTGCGGGTGTAAAACATGTTTTTTTTTAATTAGCAAAACAATAAAAAAACATTGACTGTTAGTTTTTTTCCTGCTAAAAGACTTGTCTGTCGTTGAAACTGACGAGAGAATAATCTCTGATTGTTCAAATAAATCTATATAATAATAGTACATTTTCTTCATTTTTGAGGGTGTCTACCCGAGCATGAGGGTGTCTACCTCAACACATATGCATTCCACAAGAATTTTATTTTATTTTCTCTAATTTTTTTCTAGACTTGATAGCACATGAGCTTCGTAACAAAAATTAAAAAAGAAGCTCAGTAAACCTCTTTGGTTCGTAAGTGTCTTTTCAATGGAAGTCTAGAGTTTCAATTTTTCATCATCGGCTCAGACTCATCTGACCAAGACCAACCTAGAAGCAGCACAAGACCAACCTAGAAGCCTAGCTTCAAGCTCAAAACATCAAGCTATTAACTCACAGAAACTAAAGCAACACCTAGTGTCTCATGCCAACATGTTAATTGACTAGCACTTGAAAAGAGTAAAATAGACATAGAAAGTGCACTTGCAGCTTCAGAAACAACTAAGACATAGAGAATGGTAGTACAAACAATAAGAGAGCAACTAAAGAACTTGTAAGTTATTTGTCTAAATTGTAATTTTACAATATCATTTGTTTTGCTTGCAATATTTTGTTTTGAAGAAATGACTTTCCAAAGCTGATGGCTGAATTAGAAGGCCAGGAAGAAGATCTTGAAGCTGAATTAGAAGGCCAGGAAGAAGCTCTTGAAGACATAAACGACAATATTATAAGATTTTATCAGCCATAATCAATAGAAACTTTCTACTTGGGATATTATTTAATTAATATGAAAATGAAAGAAAACAAAATTGAAAAAATTGTGGGCCTAAATTGATAACTAAGTGGATTCTTTTAATAAATATTAATTTGAGCATTAGGATTTAGAAGAAGGGTTATCATATATTGTTTCCAGATTGATAAAGCGGCTAAGGAATAAAAGTGAAAAAATTGTTCAAGAAATCATCAAGATCAAGCGCTGCCACTGTGTTCAGTATCAGAAGGAGCTTGGGTTATAGATTTTGTACTCTCTAGCTTGCTTCTGATCCATGATCTCAGCCTGTGGATGTGGTGGCTCAACCATTTCTTCCATAAGTGTATTCAGCTCCTCCTCATGGTTCAAATCATCAAAATCAAGAGTTTCCTCTACATGCTCAAACTATTGCTTTTGGCCTTCCATTTGTGACGAGATGAAACAGAGAGAGTAAGTGCGACATAGACGAAGCAGAGGAGATAGAGAGCGTAAGAGGAGGAAGGCAGAAGCCCCTCCGGCAGAATTGAAGAGAAATGACGGAGATAGAGAGAAAACAGAGGAAGCAAAGGAGAAGATCAGACTTTTCTGTTTTCGTTAGTCGTCAGTTAGTTAGTTGCAATATCTTGAGCAAAGTCTTTCCGCTATAAAAATTGGTTTTTTGGAGTTGTGATGTTGTCAAGGAGCATTAGTAAATTGAGATTAGTGATGTGTTTGACACCTCATCTACTTTAAGGAGGAAGAGTTTCATTCCTACAATGTTGTAACTGGCCCTCTTGATTTTGCTTTCTTTGCAGAATCGATGACAACCGAAAACATGAGCATCTACTGCAGTACATGCGGGAGAAGGTCAAGCCTACTTCAGCTAGTACTACTAATTATTCAATAACATTAGATCTTACGGAATCTCTAACTATAACATCAAATTTAGTGTTGAAATTACAGCAAATTTAATGTTTTAGTGTCAAATTTTTTTTGTCATACCCAACCATGACACCTAATATTACACCAAAGATAATATTATATATTATTTGATGTTCTCAGTTTTAGTAATTTTTATACTTTTATTATTTGAAATTAATAAATAATTGTTTTATCACACTTAAATATTATTTTTGTTAAATTATTGTAATTGTATGTTTATTAAATTTATTTACATTTATATTTTTGGTTTAACAATATTATAAATTTTGTGTATTTATTTTATATATAATATTATATTAAAAATTACAAACTATTAATTATGAAAAGCACGTAACAAAATTTTATATTTATTTTGATAAAATTTGTGTTAGTTAGTAATACAAGTTTAACTATATTATAAAATAAAAAAATAAGAATGTTATTTTATTGTTTGGTGAATTTAATAGTATCACATAAAGTTTTAATTATTTACTATTAAATCTAACATTACAATAATGTAATATTATTGATTTTTCATTACTGATTAAAATAACTTGACTAAAGATTATAATCGATATCTTAAAATAAAAATACATTATAATATAAAATAAATAATAATAATAATAAATGATAATAATCTGTTAGTAATTTTTATTTGAAAATAATATAAAAGTTCTATGATATATTATTTTTTACAATATAAAGTAAATGATAATAATCACTTTGTGATTTCTCATTTGAAAAAAAAAGAAAAAAATATTTTAATTATGTAAAAATAATCTAAAAATACAAATAATACAATATATTTATGTTTAATTACAAATTTGAATTGATAAATAATAATAATTGAACTATATCATTAAATGAAATATAATAAAATATATTTGGTGTGATTAATTTGGTATAATACTATTCATTATGCACCTAATTTGGTGAGATGGTGTCATTTTTAGTATTCTATTGGAGATGAAACCACATCAAATTTAGTGTTTTTGTGTTCTATTGGAGTTGGCTTCACGCCTGGAAACGTACTGGACAGCATGGATGAATATAAAAGAGATTTGAAATATAAAAGAGATGCGTAGATAAGAAGAAACTCAGTTTTTTCTTCTTCATTCTCTCTCCATCTCTTACTCTTTCTTACAATTATGCTTAGGAAAGACTAATCGCATCATTAATAGAGTTGAAGTAACTAATAATTCTTGGTCACTCTTCTTCCTTCTCTCTCCATCTCTTACTCTTTCTTATAATTATGCTTCGAAGAGACTAATCGCATCCTTAATAGGGTTGAAGTCACTTTATAATAATTCTTGGTCAACTTTCAGCTAGCATCTAGTTACTATCAATGTATACTTATTGAATTTGTCCAAGTGTAACACCCTATCGGTCGAATCTATTCGGTAATTTCATGTTTCCCGTTATGTGATTGATATCTCGGGTCATGGGTAGACCGGAAAAATCATCGGACTTGATAACATCCACAGTCCATGAAAAGGCCTATTACAGAAGGTCCAAATGTGTTTATAAAACAAAATGTTTGTTGACAGTGGGATTTGAACCCACGCCCTTTCGGACCAGAACCTTAATCTGGCGCCTTAGACCAACTCGGCCATATCAACTTGATGTACAATTTGTACGAATAAAGTTTACTAGCACTAACCCATAAATAAAAGGATGGTTCAATGTTACCTAAAGAATTGTTGACTTGCCCCAGCCTAATTTTAATTGAATTATTTTATTGGATCAAATAAATTCTTTAGCAACACAAAATAACTTAAAACATCACATGTACCAACAGGAAAAAATCATGCATAACATTTTCTTGGGGTCACATTTCATGCAGACATCAAACAGGGAAAGACCGGTTTTGCATCAGCGAACCAAACTCCAAACCACCATTGTTCCAGTTTACTGTGATATGATTACTCATAACCGGTCTTTGACTAGACAATAAAACCGGAGGATTTATCCATTTCGGAACCGGACCGGCTATGAACAATGACTCAACCAACGATCCAACTTCACTAACAGCTTGCAAAAACTTACCGTATTCCGGCAGCGTTCCTCCTATCATCTCCAGCACAACGGTTTCATAATCTCTCGTACTCTCAACACCAACACGGCTCTGATTTGAACGGAAGCTGAGATCAAGTGGAGTTGAATCAACACTTAGGTTAGAGACGAGATCCGACGGTGAAAGAGACAAGAACCGCGACGGAGAATCCCGGGGAAGGGTCTGTAGTTACAGTTCTGATGACAGGTAGTTTCATCGATGGCTTCGGGGTAATAAGTGGTCATTTGTTGCTGTTCAGACAACAGTACAGCGCTATAGAGTTCCCTTAGTTGAGAGAGTTCGGCAAGTGAATGTTTCAGATGTTCTCTTGCTTCGTCTCTTTCTTGGACAGCAAGTCTCCACAGTTGATAAATCTGCAGACTTTCTTGGTTCATTTTTAAAAATATTTCTTGAGAAAAATACTCTGCACAAAGTAAAATAAATACATTTTTATTGATGATTATTTTTTTTATAACAATTTTTAGTGATGATTAAACAATGGCTTGTTCTGTTTCATTGTTGAAAAGTATATACTAACAGAAACACTTACCTCTAGAGTCAAGATCATTTACGCCAAGCCATCCATGAGTTTCATAGCTTTCATCTCTTTGTGATATTTGTGAATCGGAAATGACGAAGAAGGTTTGATAAATGTGACAATTCTTTTATAGGAGCTAAAGTGTATAGTGATACTAATTAAGTAGAGTTTATCCATTAAATTTTGTAGGGTTTTCTACTTTAATGCCCTAACCGGTGATGGAAAGAAAACTTGTTCTTTTTGAGCTTGTGATCAATGGAGAAGATCCTTACTGATTTACTTACTTCATATAATATGATTACACATTCTAATTAGGGTAAATATAATATTTATGTTGAAGTCTGAAGATCTATTGATTCGGTGCTCTTTATTAAAAAGAGTGATATATATCAATAAACTAGTTATTACCTTAAGCTTGCGAGTTTTTAATTTGGAGATTACTTTTCTTCACTTGTAATCTGTAGTTATTTTTACTAATTCAATTTACGAATTAATTACACGAAAACTTAGATCAGCCAATTGTAAACCACATTCATTTAACATGATGATGTCATTACAGAGATTCTGAGAATGAAAGCTTTATAATTTTAGACATGAAAATTAGCTAGAAGGTGAATGTAGCACCCTGAAACATGTTTATAATCTTAGATCTTGAGAGCTTTCTGCAACTACTCGAATCTCTTGACAAGGGAGAGATCATTGAGCATCTTCTCAATTGCTTCATCACTGTGAGCTCTTCCTTTTGTCTACACAAAACAGAAGCTTACATCATCGAAAATGCACTAAAGACATAACAAGGCTATGTGTTCGTTCTAGGAACAGAGAAGGTAGAATGATTTTTTAATTTACCTTGAGAGAAGGAACCATTGCCACTGCTTCTTCAGCAGTTTCAGGACAGAGATTGCCAAGAACACAGAGCTGTTCAACAACAAGACCAATGGTTTCAAGCCTTATGTCTCTTAACGACTTAGCTGACGTCAAAAAAAAATCCAATCTCAAAAATCTTACCTCAAACTCAGTGAGCTGATGTCTGCTCAGGATCCTGCAAAACTTCAATTAAGGTAAAACATGCTACAGTCAAAAAATTTGACTCAAAATCATACGGCATATTCTCACAAAAACTAAAGAAGTGAACCAGTGACTTTAAACTCTCTCATTCATGGGTTCAGTGCTAATCAAAGCAGAATCAATGCATTCATTCTAATAAAGATGCAAGTATGTCAAAGCAACCACTGGTTATAAAATATGAATAAACAAATCACAGAAGGAGGATACTCTCGAACTTGTCTAACAGCATCAGGATTCTTGTAGCCGGCTAAACCGCTTCACATACTGCAAGGACTTCTCAAACACTCTGCAAGGAGAAAACACAAGTCAATCACCAATAAAGTATTGATTTTATTCCCCACATATAATGAAATTGGCATAAACACTACTAGTACCAACAGCTCCTGTATCTCTTGATTGCTAATTTGACAGTGAATCTTTAGAAAGCACAAAACTTTTTAAAAAAACTTAACTGAGAAACTTGATTCATGGGATCCTCGGAGACTTGCTGAAGCTGTTCATACTTGTGCTCAAGGATCAAAGAGACTTCGCAGTTCATTAAACACTTTGCCTTCAAAAACTCTAATTTGCCAAAACAAACGAAAACCCATCAATTTTCAGTGCGAAATTGAAAAAGGGGTAAGCTCAATCAAAAAGAGTCTGTATTGGACCAAGATCAATTCGAACGAAAAGAAGAAAAACCCCTTAATTTTGAATGGAGAAGGGAATAGAGAGAGGTAAGGTACCGTCTCCGATCTTGAGTTCGGCGTCGTTCTCTTCTTCTTCTCCAGACATGGCAGAAGGAAATCGAATCCTAAGCTTTTCTTTCTCGTCTCTTCTCCTCTTTTGTCAACAACGGAACCGAAGTGTAAGAAGACATAATTAGAAATTAAATAAATAATAATAACTTGTTCCTAAGCCCACAAGCCCACCAAACCAATTGCAAGGAAGCTCAAAACAATCAGTTAACAGCCCATTAGTGGCCCATTATACAAAAAAAATGGGATTATCGAAGAATCTGAGCTTTCTTGTTCAAGGGGTTGGCAAACTCCATAATCTCTCTTCTCTATCGCCGATTCCTTTCTCCAAGTCTCTCCGTTCCGTCGCCGGAGTTTCAACTACACTTCCTTTCAGCTAATTCGTTGTAGTTTTGCGATGGCGAGTTTTCGACTTCTCAGATCTGTTTTCTTTTTCTTTCCTAATTTCGAATTTTGCAATCTCATTCGATTTACTAGTGTGGATTTTCAGGGAGAGAGCGGGAACCTAGAGGCGTCGGTAGATCGGCTTCTGAACGAAGAGAAGCAGATGAGACTCGCCGAGAATGTCGCCGGCACAAGGAAAGCCGCTACTGAGATTCTCCAGCTCTGTTTCGAAGCCAAGGACTGGACACTCCTCAACGAGCAGATTCTCAATCTCTCCAAGAAACGTGGTCAGCTCAAACAGGTACTTCGATTTTTAGTTTGGCTTCAGAATCGCCTAGGCAAAGTTTAGGAGTATTCGCCATTTATTATGTTCAATTCAATCTTTATTACAGTGTTTGAAACTTTGAATTTGTGTCGTTTTGTCCGTTTGATTCAACTTACTACAGTTGTTTGAGTTGTGTCGTTGTCTGGTTGGAGATAGTGATGGTTATACATGCTTCAGTTTATTTCTAAACGTTTGTTCTAGTTTCAGTGTCTTGTCTTATTAACTTCATCTCCCAATTTTAACGCTTTCATCTTCAGAATTTCATTGAAATTTAATTAATGATACAAAGCGATAACTGATAAAAGTGAATATTTTTGTTTGCAGGCTGTGCAATCCATGGTGCAGCAAGCTATGCAGTACATCGACCAGACTCCAGATATAGAAACTAAGATAGAGCTTATTAAGACGTTGAACAATGTGTCTGCTGGAAAGGTGCGGAGCTCAGAAACTGATGTTGTTTGTTAGCTTCATCATATCTTTATTACTCTGTGTAATTCTTTTGTATTTGAACTTTGCATGTGTATCAGATATATGTTGAGATTGAAAGGGCTCGTCTGACAAGGAAGCTTGCTAAGATTAAGGAAGAACAGGGTCAGATTGCTGAGGCTGCTGATTTAATGCAAGAAGTTGCTGTAAGCTTATCCTCATTTTGCTACTTAATCCTCTGGAAGTCCTCTAGTTAATCCTTGTGGTGATGAATAACAGGTGGAGACATTTGGCGCCATGGCAAAAACTGAGAAAATTGCTTTTATCCTTGAACAAGTAAGGCCTTTTACTATATTGATGTTATGATTTAATAATATCTACTGGTGTTTTCATTGGTGGCGCTAATTGCTTTTTTTTTGGGTGAATTTTAAAGGTCCGCTTGTGCTTGGATCGTCAAGACTATGTCCGTGCACAAATCTTATCTAGGAAGATCAACCCTAGAGTGTTTGACGCGGATACAAAGAAAGATAAGAAGAAACCCAAGGAAGGTGAGAACATTGTAGAAGAGGCTCCTGCTGATATACCAACTTTGTTGGAGCTCAAGAGAATTTACTATGAGCTCATGATTCGGTAAGGTCTTCTTGCACTTCTTTAACTTCTGCTGTTCTTGATTTGTGTTCTGTGTCAACTGACTTCTGATGTGCAATATTAATACTCAAACCTTGTAGGTATTATTCTCATAACAATGAGTACCTCGAAATCTGCCGTAGCTACAAGGCAATATATGACATCCCTTCTGTTAAAGAAACCCCGGAGAAGTGGATTCCAGTAAGCGACATACCTTTTACTGGATGTTTAGTGTAATATGCATTTCTATGGTTAGTTTAAGAATAACTGCTCTTTGATCTTTCAAACATTAGGTCCTGAGGAAGATCTGCTGGTTCTTGGTCTTGGCACCTCATGATCCAATGCAATCAAGCTTGCTCAATGCAACGTTGGAGGATAAGAATTTATCAGAAATCCCTGATTTCAAGTACTTTTCTTTCTCCATAAATTTTGATTTCCATTTACTGATCAAGGTTTCATATGGGTTCTGAGTAGTCTCATGTGTGTTTTATTTTATTGGTTGCAGGATGCTTCTGAAACAGGTAGTGACGATGGAGGTTATCCAATGGACAGCTCTCTGGAACAAATACAAGGATGAGTTTGAGAAAGAAAAAAGCCTGGTTGGAGGCTCTTTGGGTGACAAAGCTGGTGAAGATCTGAAGCTGAGAATCATTGAACATGTAAGTCTCTCCTTGAGAATCGATTGCTCTTGGCTACGTCAGTCGCTGTCATTAATTTTTCGATTCTCTCTTTGTAATCTGCAGAATATTCTCGTTGTCTCAAAGTACTACTCAAGGATAACCTTAAAGAGACTTGCAGAGCTTTTATGCCTAAGCATTGAGGTAATTGATCTTGCTCTCTCTGGTTGTATCATGCTTCTCACTTCTTAAGCTCGTTATACAATTTGTATTTGGTTGGGGAATAATTTCAGGAGGCGGAGAAGCATCTCTCAGAGATGGTAGTGTCGAAAGCACTGATTGCAAAAATAGACAGACCATCAGGAATCGTGTGCTTCCAGGTCGCAAAGGACAGCAACGAGATTCTTAACTCGTGGGCAGTGAATTTGGAGAAGCTGCTAGATCTTGTTGAAAAGAGTTGCCACCAGATTCACAAAGAAACCATGGTCCACAAAGCCGTACTAAGATCTTGAACAGGTGCTCTTCATGAAACTTTTCAGGATCTTCGCTGAGTTTATCACCAACTTTGTATTGAAAAAACTCGAAACAGCTGTTTCATTGACAAGACATAAAATGTAGTATGGTTTTATACACTAGTGGAGTTTTTGCCACTTGGTTTATCAGCCATTTGTTTTTTCAGATTATCGTTGCTGTATTACTTTTTTTTTGGTTAAAAGTTAACAACATATCTATGGAAAAAAATAGAAAAAAATTTAGTTTATGGTTTCTATAATTTAGAAAATTTAGTTTACGCTCTTTATTCATTTGTTTCTTATGTTTTACTGAAATGAATAATATTTTTGTATTGCCGCCTCCACATGAATACAAAGCCAAAGCGAAGGCGTGAACTGGAGGCAAGCCAGGTCTTTGTCTTTGGTAGACTTTCTTGTCGGAAAACCTTTTCTTATTCTGTTTTCGTTAGTTGTAGCTTTCACATATGAATTGATCTTACAAAAGTTATTTTATTTTGATCAAGTGTTAGCTGCTTTCTTGCAATTCTAAAATCGACCTGACGTTCCTAACCTTTTTTTTTTGCTATTCAAGAAATGAATGTTGAGGTTTACAAAGTATATATTAACAAAAAATAAAACTTCTAAACTTAGTTTTACTGACAAAAAAAAAAGGAAGTACGTAAAAACAATTGATACCATATGATAGCGATTACATTGTTATATGAATTACGTAATAATCCGCACCTTGCGCGGGATGTGATTATTAGTTTCATTATTTTTAATAAAAAGACATTAAATCTGTTTAATCTGGATATTAATACGGTTTTAAGTTTTTTATTTTGGTTTTTAATCTTCTAAAATATAACTATTATTTTAAATTAATATTCATTTTAGTTTATTCGGTTAAAATGTTTGATTTTTTGGTTTTTTCGGGTAAAAACCAAAAATCAATATTATTTATTTATTTTCATGTTATGAATTTTAGATAGTCGTCATGTCGAACCAATAGTTTCTAAACAAATAATAGTTTAAGAAAAAAAAAATAAAATTATTAAGACAAATTATTTCACTAGAATTTGGTCGGTAGTGAAAGAAGCATTAAGAAAAAATATTTCAACTTTCAAAAAAAATAGATACTTCAGTTGTGGTGAATACTTAGTTACAAGGTGCTCACATCAAGGCGCACACGTATGTTTATGTAAAATTATATAAAAATAGTTAACAAATATATAAAGATATTTTTAATTAATATTAAATGACATTTTTGTTCAAAATAATACATGAAAGATAAAATTAAAATTAATTTAAAATAAAAAAGACCTTGACATTAGTCATTTTTAACATATAAAGAAAATAAAATTGTATCCGTAAATAGGTGTGGGCACAGATCGAATATCTGAATATTTGGAAGCATTTGTGTCGATTCGATCTTTAGCCACCTAGATATTCGGTGATTCGGATATCCAAAATGTTTTAGAATTTTAAAGAATATCCGATTTGATCCGTAAATAAAATAAAATTTTAAAATAACTGAAAATTTTAATAACAACATTTTATTACAATAATAAAACATTATTTAACTTTTTAAATTTTAGTACCTAATATAATAAATTTAATTCATAAAAATATTGTAAAACTGATATAAAGTATAATATATAACGTATATATATATAATTATTTACATATATGTATATATATATATGCATATAACAGATCGAATTAGATATTTGTTCCTAAAAATATTAGTATTTGTGATTTGCTTCTTTTTTGGATATTGTATTTTAATATTTGATTTGTTTCGTAGAGTTATGGATATCCAGATTTTTTTTGTTCAAATCAAAACGGATAAGGAATCGAATAAAAATTTATGAATATTTTGCTCAACTTTATCTGTAAACAATAAAAATAATATATATATATATATAGTTTGGTTTTTGATTTGTTATCTATTTTTATTCGAATCGAAAAATCTAGAGTTTTATTGGAACAATGTATGTGAGTTTTATATTAAAAAAATTTTAAAATAACTGAAAATTTTAATAACAACATTTTATTACAATAATAAAACATTATTTAACTTTTAAATTTTAGTACCTAATATAATAAATTTAATTCATAAAAATATTGTAAAACTGATATAAAGTATAATATATAACGTATATATATATAATTATTTACATATATGTATATATATATAATTATTTACATATATGTATATATATATAATTATTTACATATATGTATATATATATAATTATTTACATATATGTATATATATATAATTATTTACATATATGTATATATATATAATTATTTACATATATGTATATATATATAATTATTTACATATATGTATATATATATAATTATTTACATATATGTATATATATATAATTATTTACATATATGTATATATATATAATTATTTACATATATGTATATATATATAATTATTTACATATATGTATATATATATATATATATATATAGTTTGGTTTTTGATTTGTTATCTATTTTTATTCGAATCGAAAAATCTAGAGTTTTATTGGAACAATGTATGTGAGTTTTATATTAAAAAAAATCGTAAAATACATAGTGTAAACATATTTATGAATACAGTGTGAACAGAACGCATTAGCATACTTATTATCAAATCATTGTGAGGCTGTCACGTGTATATTATAGTGTAAATACATTTATTACAATGCTTCTTTTTTAATATATAAGGGATTTGAAGCATCTGAGACTAGAAACCGAGCCAAGACATAAGGAAGAACCCGAAGACAGTGAACAACACAACGACACGAAGGCGTTCTTAAACTATGATATGGACAAGATACTTCAACCAACGTTCTATATATTTACTAGCTTTTTTGAAAAGTTGAAACCCTTGTCAACTTGGCTGTGCGAGCACACATATTACCATGAGTGACATATACAACACAAACGTAATTGTCAATACATATATTTTTGGTTTTTATATTATATAAACCTCGTCAACTATATTCCAGAATTAGTATTTCTTGTTATAACGATTATGGGACAACTGATAAAAATTTATAAAGGTACAAAATAGTTGGTAGAGTATCAACTGTGCAAATATAAAACCCCAACACGCTTATTATTATTACTAACAAAGACTTCTACGCGTTGGAAAGCTAATAGCCGTGAGTCATCGATCATAATCGATCAGTTGATCTTTTATCTCTCTCAATCGGTTTAACTTCTTGTGATCTTAAAAATATCTACCTCGTTCACGAATAACTAATTGCGATTTGTGAACTAGGTACATTGTTTGATAAAATGACGTGCATTGACTGATTGTATCATCTTTTTTTGTTGGTAAAATTGTATCATTCTTTTTATTTCTTTTAAACCATTTTAACCCTCATTCATATTCATCGAACTATCTACAAGAGTTAACAAATAAGATGATAATGTAATAAAAGATCCCTGAGTTTCATTAGTTTGTTTCATCACCCAGTGACGATCATGATATGTGGGTCTCGTCGCCATGCAAATGCTCAAACAAGACCATTATTCTAATGCAATACACAGAACTCTAAGATATCAAACCTAAAAGAGAGTTGTTTCATCATCTTATCACGACCCTCATAGGTCGCGTGGCCTTGTAAATGCTCTCGAGCGTCCTAATCTTCTTTCTCTTCTTGTTCGATGACAATACTCTCACGATCACCATTTCTTTCGTGCATTGATCTTGATAAACATCATCTTTACCGAATAATTCCTCAATCTTCCTCTTCTTGATTATATCGAGACTAGTCTCTTCGTCGCTTAGCTCCATCAGATGTTGAGCTGCCTCCATCTCTGCCTCCGTTATCATATCTTCTCTTCTCCTCTTCTCCATATTAGGAAGAAAACAAATCAGGTTGTCTTCAAGTTTCTTTCTGAAAATAATTCTCTCTTGCAATGGTATTGTATGTTCGATTTATTTTATTTTTATATGTAGTAGATTTCTTCGAGGATCACGTAATATTGAAAAACGTTTCGAAGGCCATGAGAAACTACGACGTTGGTGCTGCGAAATCTCCCTCTATTTATCTCTCTCCATCGTCGTCTCAGTGCTTATTTTGACCTATTTGCCTTGGTCACGAAACGCGTATCTACTTTACCCCCTTGGCTAAGCTTTTGTCTTTTCGATGACTCTTTCTTTTATAAATTAGAATTATATTTAGTTATTTAACTAACTATAATACCTTAAATTTCGAAGCGCTCTCACCTTAAATAAAATACAATTATTTAGCCGTTCAATATGCTTTGGCAGACAAAATGTTGACGCATAAGGCAAAAATGGTAACGTGAACACATAAGAACAATTTCCATATTCTTTACAAGTTAAAAAGCAAAGTCAAAACGATACTGTAAACCCAGTTTATATAAAAATGCAAATAGGATTTAGTGACCTTTTTAAATATACAAACTAAATGAAAGACCGAGTTTTGTATCATTGCAATAGTATTTTGTGGGTTATATAAAATTTGTTGCAAGTGTTTTACTCTGTTTTCTTTTATTTTGATACATTGCACACTAATTTAAAGAAATATGATTATGCATTGAGTTAGTTTTAAACAATAAAGTTTCTGAATTCTCACTTGTCAGTGAGCTTATTGAAAACGAACAACGCTTATTGACTTGAATTTACGAAAGAAAAAAAAAATTGAATAAGAACAGAAACAAATGAAACGAAATGCATGGACTGTAAGTTGTAACTTTGGCTCCAAAAGATTCCAGTCAAAGAGTCGTGTTGACTTTGACTGATTCGTGTTCCAAAGTCTCTCGAGTAGCAGGACGAGAATAATCACGGACTAGAAGTCCAAAACATTTCAGACAACAAGTTCACACTTCACAGAGACTAACTCTGCGTATTTACAGACAAGAAGATCACAGGTAGTAAACATCCTTTCCTCAACAATTATCCTTCTTATATCGAATACGCAGAAGATTTCATAGAACATTCAATGAAAGAACTAATAATATAACATCTCTTTGAATCATTTTCCCCACATAAAAATATATAACAATAACAAAATAGACAACAACCTTCTTCTATATCTGCAATACAAACACCTTCCAAAAGAAAAACATTACATATCTAATTCCATTTTCTTTTCCAATCTACTATTTGTTTTCTCCCCCAATAATTAATAATACAACACATTAACACAAATCTGCGAGACTCTCCTCTCCTCTCTACTTAACCTCTGTGGAAAAACGTTTCTTGTGTATCAATCAAAGACAGTCCAAACCACATATCTCTAGTGTTGGACCACCTTTAGCCACAAAGGGATTAACTCTCACCCAAAGAAGCGTCAAGATAGAAGCCAGAAGGATCGACCAGACAAGAATAATGGTAGGCATCCTGTTCTGTTTCCCAAGCAAACCTTTCACGAAAGGATAAAGATGTAGAATCACCCAAAGAGCAAAGAACAATCTCCCAAACAACGGTCCCCACGAGTCGTATCCGTTACTGATCGCATCAGAGATTCCCACAACGACTCCAACCACGTTGATGATCAGTAGCGTGGTCGGAGGGACCAAGAGAGACGTCCATTTGAAGATGTAAAGCTCCGAGAACTCGCCGTCGTCTGCTGCTTTTGACGTGACTGTGAAGTTTGTGTTGACACCGGCTAAAACCTTGAGGAGACCTTGGAAGAGAGCAAAGAGATGAGATGAAACGCCTCCTATCACCCAAAACTGCTCGTTTCTCCACCAATCGTCGATCCCTACTTTGCCCCATTGCATCTCTAGGATGCCTGTTACAGCTATCGACGCAAAAGGGCCATGAAGAGGATACTTGCATAGTTGCTAATCTGCAACAACAAGAAAAGAAAGAACATAAGAACTGATGCAGAGATTCCAATATATTATTTAGTTAATTATTTATCAAGTAGAATAATAATTAGAATAATAAATTTTTTTAATATATAGCCGTTTAGTTTTAAGTTTGGATTCAACTTTTAAGATTTGATTAATAAAAATTGACAGGTTTCTGTTTGTTCTTTATTTTCGCTAGATCTATAAAAATCTCAACAAATTTAAGAGGACTTGGTTTATTCAGAAATTCAAAGACTAAACAATAAAGATTCATACTTATTACAGAAGTTAAAGATAGGCTTTTAGTGTTACCTCAGGGACGATGAACTTCCCGGTGAGGAGACATATAGCTGGAAGAGAACAGTAGATGAGAAGAGGTATAGAGGTCCATGGATACACCACAGAGTTGATGTAAGACAATCTCTCAAGCCCTTTCAAACCGCCTCCATAACCGTACCAAATAGGGCAATGCCTGCTCATGAAAATCTCAACAGAACCAAGCGCCCAACGAAGAACTTGATGGAGACGGTCAGAGAGATTAATGGGAGCTGATCCTTTGAAAGCCGGTATCTTCGGCGTACAGTAAACAGACCTCCAGCCATGAGAATGCATCTTGAAACCCGTGAGGATATCTTCAGTGACAGAACCGTAGATCCACCCAATCTAATGTCACAAATACACCATTAAAGATAATCAAGAACCGTATCATAAAGGGGTTGTTAGTGTTTTAGAGAGCTCTCTATTTACCTCTTTTCCCCATTCGGTTTTGTCTTCGTAGCCACAACTAATGACTTGGATTGCTTCTCTAAGGAGAGAAGCTGGACTAGCCTCACTAGCCAGCCCACCGTTCTCCATACCAGCTGAGGCTATAAAACAGGAGACTGTCCAAACTTCTTCTCCAGCTTCAACTGCGCCGCCTCTGGTGACTTCACTGCAAGAAAGAAACAATAAAGTGTTCAGTAATAAACAAACTAAAAATAGATGTTGAAAAGCAAATGTTTTATTACCGTTATTGGTCGCACCTTCTTCGATGTTTTCTAACGCATGTATCTGCTTAGAAGCTTCCTTGTTCTTCTTCTTCTTCTTATCAGCTGTCTTCGCCTTACGATTCTTTCTTCCACCACAGCAAAAGAAACACCACTTAGGCCAGCAGTTGCAAGTCATGCGCGGAGTCTTCTTCTTCTTCGGCGCATCGTATCCGTAAAGCGCTTGTCTCCTGAACACACATCCTGTTCCAACGTATATCGGCCCTTGTAATCCATCAAGACCTTTCATATTAATCTGTGTAAGATCAAAAAGTTAGTTAACTAATAAAAAGCAAATATATATATATATACTAACTGTGTACACTTACATCGAAGAAGACAACGTTGCGGTTAGAGTATCTATCGTTCTTATCGATCCCATCGAATCTTTGAGGGAACTGAACGTAACAGATCTTTTTCCTGACTGAGGATCCATCATGAAACACATTGCTTCTCTGAGAGCTTTGCTGTTGTTGATGTAGTGGTCACAGTCGACGTTTAGAAGGTAAGGTGCGTTTGATAGAACTCCAGAGACTCGTATCTTCAAACATGAAAAAAGACAGAATCAGATATATATCAACTCAAAGAAGACACTCTCAAGGATTGAGTATGATTATTTACCAGAGAGTTCATGGCTCCAGCCTTCTTGTGATGGTCAAATCCAGGTCTCTTCTCACGAGAAACGTAGACCAGCCTAGGTAGCTCGTGGTTCTCTACATCGAGTACACCGTTGTTTCCAAGGAATACCTTTATACACAAGCAAACAAGAGGAAAAAAAAGTAGTCAGATAAGTTTTTAGAGTATACATAGGCTTGGGATTTTGAACCGAACCAAACCGAAATCTGTTAGTTCGGTTAGAAGTTTTGGTTTTTGGTTTGGTTCTGCAATCAGTTATTTCGGTTTTCATTAAAAAAAAATATTAGACCCAAACCATACCAAAAACCCAAACCGAAATAACCGAGTTACCAAATTTAACCCAAATTAACCAAATTTATCCAAAATTTTAACAAAATTACACCAAAATCTAACCTAAATCAAAAACTTTGGTAGAGATTTCAAAAACCGAACTAACAGAATACCAAACCGAACTTTACTTGAGGTTAAATCGGTAAGATTTATGTTGAACCGAACTAACCGAATCTGCAGGCCTAAGTATACCACACAAAACAAATATGAAACAGTAAACGGTCTCTCACCTGAATCATGCCAGGATGATCACGAACATTATTACCAGGCCAAGGAGTACCATCTTGCATAGTCCACCCTTCTTCAGGAACTTTCTGCGCAGTCGCAACTAAAGCATTGATCTTCACCTTAAACTCTTCATAATCTCTCTGCAACCACCCAAAAAAATAAACGCTATTAATATCCAATAAAAGGCAAAAAAAACTTATGCAACAAAAAAAAACCAAAGAAATGAGCAAACAAACCTTCATAGCTCTCCGCTCCCTAACAAACGCAGGATGAACTTTATTCTTCAAATAATCCATCTTATGACAAAAGTACCACTCAGGAGCACGCGGCTCTATACTATACTTCTTACAGAACGGAACCCACTTCCTAGCAAACTCAGCCGTCTCCGAAAGCGCCTCGAAAGTAAGCATCGCAGCACCATCGTCAGATACATAGCAAGCAACTCTGTCCACAGGGTAATCAACCGCGAGGATGGACAGAACAGTGTTGGCTGTGATAAGCGGAGGCTCTTTCAAAGGATCCACCGTGCTCACGAACACGTCCACGCCGCCAGCTCGGACGGTTTCCCTTCTTTCTCGTATCTCAGCGAGAGACGGTCCAAGTACGTCTCTCTTTCTATGGGGTACCATTTTGGGAACTGGTCGAGGACCCACGAGACCGCGAACCATATCTCGCATATGACTGAGACTAGCCACAGGGCGTAGGCGTCTTTGACGGGTGGAGGATACGGTAGTGGAAGAAGAGGCCGAGGATGATGAGACGGAGGATGATCAGCATCCTGTAAGGGTTGATCATGCTCGATTTTATAGGTACTTTTCGAGACAGTGGCTGTCTTCCTTCATCCATCCTAATATCAAATCAAAACGCTCTTTTAAGTACTATGAAACAAAGGATTGGTTTGTGACTCTTCTTGTCTTACATTGGAATCTCAGCGTCATCTCCGTCGCCTAAGCTGGAGTCTCCGTCGTGTCTAACCACCTGGAATTTCTCTGTCTGCTTTCTCTTCCACTCCTCCATGCGATCTTTCCAGGCAACGCTGCCGTATCCGTAGACCGCAAGGTCTTTTTGGGGTACCATTGGTCTTAGATGTGCTGTGACATAAAAATAATAAACAGTAACTTAGTAACAGCAGACCGAAACCACATCATGTAATATTAGTTTCGTCCCAGCGGTCACTTCTGACACAATTGTCAAAGTTTGACCTCTGGTTATAAAAGGAAACATTACTAAAACCAAGGAAGAGAACTTACGAGTCTGGTCAGCAAAATGAGCTTGATACCTATTGACTTGGGAAGGTGATGGAGAGACGATAAGAGCGTGTCTATCTGAAGATATCTCAACGTCCTAACAAAGTAAAAAACCAAATGAGGGGAAAGAAAAAAAAAAAAACTGAGAGTAGTTGGGGGTAAGTAAGAAACCAAACCTCATCTCCATAAGTAAGCAACGGAATCTGAGAGCTGTGTGCAGCAGAAGCCAAATCAAACTCCGAGTTGCGGCGAGAGAAAGTGTCTGAAGCTTGTTCAGATCCTCTAAGCCCACTTTTATAATCAAACTCGAAATCAAGATCATCGATTCCATCGTCCTCCTCATCTCCTTCAACCCTTGGACTCCCTGAGAAAACCTCTGTGAGTAGGACATAACACAAACCTTTCTACTAATACTCATACATATGTTTTTAAGGGTCACCTTTGATGCGCTTGTAACGGGTTTTGCACTGAGGACAAGACTGGTTCCCTCCCGTCTCTCGTACTCGTAGCAAGTTCTACAGACGGGGAAAGCACACTCGTTACACGCCACAAAGGACTCTCCATCGTCTGAGAGCTCTATCTCATCTCCACAGATTTGGCATGATTGTCCACTTAGTTCTTCCACTGAACGTATCTGTAATAAGAGAGTAGTAACTACACATCAGAAAAGCAGCAGACCCAAAACTAAACTAAATCAAATATACACATAGAATGTATCTCAATCAGGACAAATTAACTATAGAGGTTTGTTCTTTCAAACTAAGCAGTTAGATTTGTCTGTAATAAGAATAGTTACACATCAGAAAAGCAGCAGACCTAAACTAAACTAAATCAAATATACATAGGAATGTATCTCAATTAGGACAAATTAACTATAAAGTTTTGTTCTTTCAGACAAAGCAGTTAGAGAAAGCAGCAGACCCAAAACTAAACTAAATCAAATATGCACATAGAATGTATCTCAATTAGGACAAATTAACTATAAAGTTTTGTTCTTTCAGACAAAGCAGTTAGATTTGGGGCTTGACACAGCTTCAATTGAACGAATTAACCACTCATGAATTCAAAATTTCAATCCCCACCGACACAAACTATCACTGTAAATGAAAAACCCTAATCGATTTTGACGAGTAAATGCAAAACCCAGATCCAAAAGGACAAAAAGGCACAACCTTTACACGGAACAATGAACTCTAGAACCAATGGGTACAGAGAGAAAAAAACAAAAGTTTCAGTTTTTAGGGTAAAACTTACTCTGGCACTCTCATCTGCATTGATTAACACGAACTCGTTCCTATTGTGAGAACCGGCTATGAGCCGACCACCAGTATTCATCTTCCCAAATACAATGAGGGATTCACGGGCACGCGGTCTAGAGACAGAGAGAGGTAGCTTCCGAGTTCTGCAAACGAGTAAACTCGGTCGTTTCAACTACCATGAAAGCATGCAATGAGCAGTTACCAAAGAAGAATCTCAGAGGGGAGCAATGGAGAAAAAAGCTTTAAAAAGAAAGATTGTGGGGGAAGAGCCGTGTGGAGAAAGTGTTTTGATTGGAACCAGGCTTTTCCTTATTATTCCAAATGTGCACACACACAGGTTCACATTAAATAGAAAAGGAAGAGATTCAAGAGAGTAGAGAGTGAAAGAAGAGCAGCAGATAGTTAAGGAGTGGGGCTAAATGTACAAAAAGCAGAAGAAGACGCGTATGTGGAAAGAAGACGAAGAGAGAGAGGTACCAGTGAACCAGTGAAAGTGTTTTTGAGATTTTTAATTGGAAGTATCAACTACCCAAAAAAAATTTTACAAAGTGAGGGACCCACAAAATATGTGTCGCTTTGGAAGTCTCTGTCGTCCCACTCCAATTGTCTGAAGCGTGAAGCGTCAGTAATTGGTAATGTGAATGGAACGCAGTCGTTTAACACATATTTAACCCTAGCGCTCAAGTCAACTTTAAAAATATTTCTAAGGCCATTATTAAATTGTCGGCAAAAGCTAATAAAATTACAACCAGTAGTAAAAAAAAAAAGATACTACTAGTAACCACTGTAATTTTGACTCAACTCTCATTTTTCTCGGGAATGAAATGTATATATTTGGTATACATTGGATCACCCTAACATTTATTTCCCTGTGTTAGTTCTTCTGTCTTCTACTTCATGACTAGTGTAATGCTAACTTCATTTTGCACGTACAATTTCAAAGTTTCACTGTCGTCATTGTGTTTATTCTCTTTTACATGTATGTTGTTGACCGCATTGGTTTTATTATACCTTTTAGCCGTTTACAATTTTTTGTAATGTTTTGCCGAGTGAGTACTATCTTTTATATCAATGGTTTCATTCCCTTGCGTTAAATACATACTTAATATTCTAATTCTAATTCTAATCATTAACTCTTCCCTAGCTATAATCAGAACTGGATCCACCCACCACTATTCAACATTTGTCTTTCCTTCTGTTAATGCACTATTGACCATATAGAAAATGCTACGAGAGGACAAAATGTGCACTTATTGAGACTATCATGTCACATTGTCACCTCAAGTATATATACTATACATTCATATGTATACATTTGCCGACAATCGATATATGAATAAGCTGAGAAATGAGCATACGTATTTTGAAAGTGTTAGCTTAAACCTAAAACTGGAATTTAAAGAAGAGAAACAAAAACATTTATTAATGGGTTAAAACATCATATGTCACATTCCATGTTCGACTGGAATTGCATTCTACGTACTATTTTCTCCAAATCCTTGGGCCACCTGCTCTTATGGAAAATTATAATTATAAACTGTCGGTGCCACATTATATATATTTTCTTCCTGAAAATGGAGGAAAAAACATGTTGATATTTAGCCAAAAAATGTTGATTATGTATATTATTTTTACAAACGAACCACAAGTATGACTAGTTTCTTATTAGTACTTTTCATAAGAAATCGAGATTAAGATTAGTTATATCTTCAATGGGGGGAGGGTGTAGAACATAACCTAATCAATTTAATTCGATTATAAGAACTATAGATTATAAACATTGGAGTATGATAAAATGTAAGTGTATACTATAAATCGATGTGCATGATGGAAATTTATTAGAAAGAGATCGGGGGTGTTTACAGACTTGAATCGTGGGATGACTTAAAACCACTCATTTCAATATGTAGAAATTGATGGCCAAACATAAAGTTTGGTTTGATAGGTGTTACAGAGACACTTTTAAATTTAGCTTTTATTTATTGATTATTTGCTTAAGTTTGCAAGTATTGCTGGACTGAGATTGATTCCAATGATAATTGGTTTTTACTTGTATTATCATATTATGTGTTTACTATTTAATTAGTGTTGATGTTTATTATATAGTATTGTCTAGTTTGCGTTTTACAGATGTAAATTTAAACATGAATTCATAGATGAGATAGATTTGATCTTAACTAGACTGCTCACTTACAAAGTTGACAAGCTGAAATTACCAACCCTCAATGCAAACATTTTTTAATTGTGAAATTATTGTGATAAACTCTGATAATCACCAACAAGCATGTATCCAAAACGACTGGCGGCTGTTGGATAAATCCATTTGATAATTATTAAGACGTATGGCCACTGTTAACTCACCGGATGCTTCCAGTAAAAGTCCAAATTTCACGAAAAAGGTGTTGACGATATGTTTGAAAGGGACATTACATTCCTAATGTCTGTAAGATAACTAATGGATACACTATCACATTGTTATTAGCCTTTTCAAAAACATTTTGATACCCCAGCCCTTACATGTAAAACATATTTAGAATAGTACTTAAACACAATCACTTAGATAAACAAATTCATATCCAAAGACTCACCATTAAAGAAATGGTTCATAAAGTGAAAGCTTACCGATGAGATATACATATAGGAGGAGCCCACATCAAACAAGCTTCTTCTGTCTCCGTGTCTTTGATTTGGCCGGCCTCTTGACCGTTGTATGTGTCAGAACCACTGAGTCTTTGTTGTTCCCAGTTCAATAAATTGAACTAAAACAAATTTAAAAAGTTTTCAGAACTAATCATACCAACCATTGATTATAAGAGTTTACGAGCCACAAGAAGCAATACCCCAGAGAATCCTTCCAGGTCTTGCCGAGCTGTAAACCAAAGATCTCTCCAACAGTAAACCTTTCAAGAAAGTAACAATTAATGCACCTCTGTGTCACATATTCAATGAGACATGCTAAACATAAATTAGCAAGTCAGATGATAGTTATACTCACTCTGATGTTTTAGTGATGGTACGCATCCTCTACGCCAGCTAATGGGTCCATCTGAGTTTTAAACTAAAAAACAGCAAGTGGGCTCATAAAGACATTAAATCATTAACCACTTCCAGTAGTCTGCAATGGTAAGGGTTTGTACACGTCGAGAATCGATCCAAAGCATTATCATCCACTTATATGGGCCCATAAATTAAAAGGCCCATTAGTCAAATGTGTGTAAACATCTATTTTATTAATTTCCGTTTCGCCTCCACTTATTTTGGGCCAACAATTCAAAGGCCCAGTAACTAAAGTATGTAATTAAAGAAAAATACTAAAAAAGTAAACGCCATTATTGAAAAACACACGCTCTCTCTCTCTCTAGCTGTATGTTCATCTCCCCAACCAGAACATACCAACTTGCGCTTCAGCCTTGCTCTGTCCAGGACAAGAGCATCCTGATTAAAGCAAATCTCTTTTCTCTTAACTTGTGATTGGTTTTGTCCGAAGAATATTTTTACCGAACAAAAGAAAAAAATAACATATTCTAAAAAAGACTCAAACTTGGAATATTCCCTTTCTTCTCCCATTTTTCTTATTCGTCTTTGTGAAACTCTGTTTCTGTTTTTTTCTTCTTGTCTGTTTTTCTCGTGATAATACAGATTCATCAAAGGGTCTGCCTTTTTCATCGGATTTAATCTGATTCCGATTGAACTGAGTCTAAACTTTGTTGGGTTTTCAATCTCACGATGAATTGAATTCATCAGAAAGATCTGTTTGTGTAGATCTCGTCGTCTGCCTCTGTTTTTTTTTTTTTGTAAAAGGGCTTTCAAATTAAACTCTGAAAAACATACAATGTATGGTTGAACAACCATAAAATTTTAGAAAATAAGATGAGACATGCCTCATATTGAACCAAGCATTAGCTTACAAAGAGAAGACTTATGATTCATAAGCTTAATGAAACAAGAGAATGATGAAACTATTAGGAAGATGGCGGTGGCTTCCGCGGCCTCGGCGACCTCTTTTACCCCTTCCTCTTACCGTTTTCCATTCCATATCTTGAAATTTTTGGAATGGTTTTATTGGCCTACCACCTCGAGACATGTTGAGGTTTGCGTGCTTCACTCATAGACCCTTCTCCATCATCTTGCACAATATGAGCAATTTGATTGGTAGGAGGGCTGTCATGTGCATGAGAGTGTGGAGGGACCAATGAATTGTCCATTGAAACCAAGTTGGTCTCAAAGACAATAACAGGAGATAGAATTTCTTCCATAATAGTGGTTTTAGTTGGAGCAGATGTGTGTGCGCTAATGGTGAGGAAGTGAAATGAGAGTTGGAGCCATTGGCTATATGTACCTTAGAGTGAGTGGGGTTGTTTACTAGAGTAGAGATGCTTGGTTCAACATTCACTTGTGACTCCAAATTTTCAGCTTATGATACCAATTGATCCGATGCAACGATGGGCTGAGTTAGTATCTTTCCCATTTCAGGCTGAGGTTCTTCAGAGATAAATCCTCATGTGTGGACCTTGTTTCCACGTTGAATCAACACTGGAAGTAGACATCTTTTTCCTTGTGTCCTAAGTGTCCACACCTGCCACACACACTTGGAATCCATGTATACTCAACATCCACCAAGTAAATATTACCTTTTTGTCATCCAAGGCAATTTGCTTTGGAAAAGGTTTGTCAAGTTCTACTTCACCAACAACTTTGCTTCTCCCAAACAGGTCGGATCAAGTCGAGGTTTATGTGTTTGCATAGGCTCACCAAGTCCTGAAGCTTCGTGGCTGAGACCCAATCTTGAGTAACAACAATCCGGCACATTTTAAGAGTTACCCACACCGGGATTGTTGATACCGGGGACCTTAAATGAATTAACTGGTTTCCAAGGTGAAACAAATAACAGGCAGTCATCAACATGCCATACACCTCTTTGAATTACCCATTGTCGAGTTGAATCATGAGGTATGTGGAACATGTAAGAGGTCTCGCTCAGCTTGCGACAACCTATTCTACAAGTTCTTCTCCACAACCTATTAACCACAGCATGGATTAAACCCTTTGGAGGAGGAGAGCAGCGGTGAAAGTGGCCAATGATATACTCCTTTTATTTTCTGGTCCTTGGCGAAGTACCTGAGAGGAATCGTTACCTCAGGAGTTCCATCGAGTCGAAAGGTTGGCTTGGCCATGTTGTATTGATTCATGGCATGAACTTCTATACACGTGCAGTAACTAGGTGTCCAGCATTAAACTATTTGTTTTAGTTAATGCATAAATTTTGCATATGTAGTTACATTTCTCATATTCGTTCCTTATATACTGAAAATTAATTTGTTTTTTCCTCCAAAATTTGTTCATATATATTTTAAGTCTTCTCTATAAAAGCTCTATCCTCAGAGTCAAATCATTCTCCTCTTATTATACATCTGATCAAAACTCCTCAATAAAAAAAAAAAGGGTGTCTTCTCATTCAATTAATCAAATCTTATCCTCTTCTTATACATTTGATCTATCTTATTTTCTTTTCATGCATATTTCTTCTCTCTTTGCTCTTTACCTTTGTTATGTAGAAAGATATCATGACCAGTATCTGATTCAATCTATCCCTCAGTCGTCTCGGCTGGCATTTCATGCTCTGTCGATAACTCCTAAACACCATTTGGAAGTAATATTAAAATTTGAAGTTTGGCTCGTGTGTTTGATGCCCAGCTTATGAATTTGAAGCCCAGTTCAAATGGAATAATTTAAATAAAGTGTTTAATACTTAATTTAATTTTATAAAAAATATGAACATGTCCATTTAAATATGGATAAAATAATTACAACTATAAAGTAAAGCATTTAATTTTAAAATCATAATAAACTAGATTTGCAAATTTAAACAAACAAAATTTTAAATAATTCACAAATTAACATATCGGGGTTATAAGTGAATTAAATATCAGAATATATATTTCCAAAATAAATTTCTAAAAATGCTGAATAGAAAAGATTTTGTTTTTAATAGTTTTTAATAAATAAATAAAATTTCAATTTTAAGCAGACACAATCTTAACCAACTCATTTCAAATTTTGATCATTGAATATCTAAAATATTCCAAATTATATTTTAAAACCTGGCAAGTATCTCTCTTTTTTTACATCATCTCGCAAGTATCTTATATTAACGAATACTTGTAATATATGGTAATTTAGTTAGTATCAAAATTTTCAGAAAATCCTAAGGAAAATTGGCTAAACTCTCTATATTAATACACACGCTAAAATTTATTAAAAAAATGAAAAAAACATGTGTGCGTCAAGTCAAATGCTTGTTTGTTTTAAAACCTAGAAACTCGATTGTGAATTGCAAACATGAATCTTTTGTTTTTATCTTTATTTTTCTATTTTATTATTTTTTGCTTTTTATTTTGTAATTTTTTGCTTGTTTTTTTCCTCTTGTAAAATGTAATGGATCCTTGAAAAAAAAAAAACTTACAAGATATGAAGTCTGATAAGGCTGAAATTGCCTCTCAAGCTTTCTTTCCACATTAAGATTCCCTAATGATCTACACCAAACTTACAGTTTAGAAAAGAGAACATAGCAAAAAGAAAATAAACTAAAATTCATTTTCTTACATTGAAACAACTATGTTCTTGTAGTAGGAGATCCCAACCCAATTGCTTCTACAAGGGTCTACTCCTTTCCAGGGAACTTTGTCCACTAGTTTCAAATTTTAAAAGAAAGCTCATAATGTTTGGTTTTACAAATCTAATTAATAATCACCATGAAAATATTGAGACCCCAACGGTCAAGAGAAGAGTGCAAAATTCTAAAGAAGATAAAAGGGATTAGAAGGTTTCATACAAATGAACAAACATTTCTTTCCACACAAATTATTAATAGCTCGTATAATAATTTACAAGAAAGAAAGGAGAGCAAATGTTAATGTCAAAATAGACACTATAATTCGTAATGGACTTTGAATAAATTATTTAGGTATTCAAGTACTAAAATTAGTTGACATGTAAAATAAATTGTGATTAATTAGAAATGGAAAACATAAGCTATATTTTTTGCTATGAAACATGTGTATATTTGAAATATGTGTATTAATCTACAAAAGTATATTAAATGGTATGTTTTATAAATATATACATCAAAAATATTTTATTATATTTATCAGATGACAAATGATTTATATAACATATACATTTTCTTGCTTGTATATCAAAAAATAATATGAATATCTCAAACCATGTAAAAACACTAAAAAATTGATCAATCTTAAATTGGTCAATAAAAATTGAAAAAAAAACAAAGATGCGTCAGATCAAGCTCTTGTTTGTTTTAAAACTCAATTGTGAACAACATATTGCAAACATGAATCTTTTGTTTTTATCATTATTTTTCTATTTTATTATTTTTTCCTTATTTTTTGCTTTTTTTCTTGTAAAATGTAATGGATCCTTGAAAGAAAGCTCAATCTTGGTCTTGAACTCCAGTGCTCCTTCCAATGATTATGGTTTAGCTCTCTTGATTTCTATGGCTTCCCCAGAGGGAAAAACCCCTTTGTACATCTGCTATTATCATAATGTCCTCCTTGAAGACTTCAAATCTCTTCCATCTGTGTCAAATGAAATAAGAAAGTTAGTTAGTTCATAATTTCAGAATAGTGAGAGTTTGTGTGTCCCATTTTATACATACCAGATAAGAGATGATACGATTAGCTCGGAAAAGTATGACCGAATATTGGAGGAGGCTTGTAGTCTTGGTTGCTAAAAGCAAAAGTGACAAGAGCCAATGTAGTATGTGTGAAGCCTTCTCTACCCAGTGGGAAAATGAGGATATCAACCATAGTTGGTGATCACTCTGGTTCATTCTTACATTCGGATCGCTACCGCCTCCACCAGATTATTTGAAGACTTCAGAGAGTAGTCAAGCTCCACTGGTGAAGCAAGTAATTTGAAGTGTCTTTTACTGCAGAGAAGAAATGTGAACTGGAGTATAGTGTTCATATGATACACACATCGACACTGGATTTGCTTCATTTCCTTGCTCATAAGGATCACACTTTATAATGCCGTTTGTTTAAATTAAGAAGAATATCCACCAATCATGGTTTTCTATTTGCTATAAAAATATTAAACTATTTTGGTTTTCATTTAGTATTTAATCTATTTTTGATAAGTAATAAAATCCGACATTTAAAAATCAAAAACTTACCCCAAAATATTAAATAAATGAACAGAAGAAAAAATAAAATAAAAGTGAACATTATATCACATACATATCAAATAACAATTGTATATTAAAACAATCGAAAGAAGTTGAAAACCTTATATGAGTCACACCTTACCTTTATGAAAGTTTAAGAGTATATTAAAATTTAAGAGTGTAACAAGGTGTTGCCCGTTAATTCACGTATACCTATTAAGCAAAACACTAAGAAGGAAAGCTCATATATTATCCGTAATTGATACTGTTTCCTTCAGAAACATATCATTTGTGTTGTCTTCATCTACATTACTAAGGCTTCTGCATCTTGGATATATCTAGATACAACATAAACTGGAACAATGGGCTGCTTCCACAGAAATGGGAAGATCCATCTCATGCAAACCCTGAAGTTGAAGGAGTTTTGGTGATAATGATCCAAGTTAACTTTGTGATACTTGTTAATTTTTATCTACTGGAATATATATGAATGATATCACTTGAATTTTGTTATCAAGCTTTTTACTTTTGGATACGGGCCATTTGTTTGAATTCCATTGGATTGTCGAAGTTGAATACACTTTTTCTTCTTCCAAATGCACTAAATTGGCATAGCCAATGACACATATCCATTAAAATTGATCACACAACTACCGATCACAAAATGTAATATAAGTAATCTACTAATTAATCTTTTCCCAACTTGCGTCAGTCAGCTGCAGTTGAGAACACCTTCAATATAAAAAACAAGAAGAATCAACGTTTTATTACAAACTTGACTGAACTTAATTATTTATCTCTTTAATATTAGATAAATACTCTACCGCTCTTGAAAGTAAAATGTTTTAGATTTTTTTCTTGTTCCACAAAGATAGATTTTCTATATTGTTAGGTATTTTTATTCTTTTGAAAAACATTAATTGAGAATATTTGAATTGATTAAATTTTATTGGTGTAAAGTTATTAGAAAATGTATAATAAAATAAAGGGCTTTTAAAAGTGACTGAACTTGAGTCAAACGTAAAACTAACCTTTTCTTTTCTTTTTTTTTGAGATTTTAACCCCACACCGCACTTTATCTACTAAAATGCCATTAACATTTTTTTTTGAAAATGGCTTCTTTATCGTCTCAACCTCATCTTCTTCAAGTATTTACAATCGCATCGAATAATATGGCAACAACTCAGTATTTAACTGTTTGGAGCTTTTAATGCCTTTTAATGCACGTGAATCTCTTTACACTCTCTCTGTTTCAATTGTTATGAACTAAAACAACATTTCTTTTCTCTCTATATTCATCCAAAAACTCGCTTTTGATTCAAAATATGGGCTATGGTCAGCAGAGCCATATTTCTTTCGCTTGACTTCTACGGCTGTTTCGCTTTGAGGTTCGGGTGGTGGAGAAGACCCTGTGCAAACGAAGTCATCTCACCTAGTTTAAGGTACTAATTTGAATTTTTTCAAGATCTGTTACAGAAGACTTACTAGTAAGTCATCCGTATGTAAGACTTATCGATGAGTCTTCGTTCAAACGGACGACATAAATTAAGTCGTCCAGCTTTGTTTGTTAAAAACACCTCGCACGACTTATATATACGCCGCCTACAGAAACGGCTAGTTTTGCATTTGAATCAATCGTCGATCTTTGATATTTAACGACTTATAATTCACCGCCTCGGGAAGTTAAAATTTCAATATTTTATGAAAACTTGACGACTTACGTAAGTCGCCCCAGGTTAGTTTTGTAATTGAAAAATAAAACTTCATAATTTATCTTTAACCGCACGACTTAATATAAAGTCGTCTCTTTCTAAGACTTAATTTAAAGTCGTCCGGAAAGCAAAGTCGCCCGTAATTTTCCCAATTTTCTGGTCAAACCTTGCTTATCCCTGACGACCTTAAATTAAGTCGCTTAATGGACGACTTTCATCTAAGTCGCCCGAGAAAGTTAAATTTCAAGTTTTATTTTTCAATTACAAAACTAACCTAGACGACACGTAAGTCGCCAAGTTTTCATAAAATATTGAAATTTTAACTTTCCCAGACGCATCGAATTATAAGTCGCCCGTAATATCAAAGATCTGACACGATTCTGGCAAATGCAAACTAGCCCGCTTCTCAGACGACTTATATATAAGTCGTCTGTTTTTTAACAAACAAAGCTTCGACGACGACGACTTTTTCAATTGCAAAAGTGACCTCTTTGGACGACTTACCTTTATTGTTTTCTCGACTAATTTAATGCTAAGTCGCTCATGCAATGTTTATGAACTTCTTCATTTCCCTTTTCTATGTTTACTAATGTGTTTTATTTTGAAAATTTGCGGATGATTTTTCAGTTACATGGTGTATGGAGAATGGTTGTCGTGAGATTCCGGGGATTTTGTGGTTGATGATCTCAAAGGAGGAAGATTGTTTTTATTGAATGAAGATTCAACACATGCTGAACTTGTTGCAATGGCTCAAGAAGATTATAACCTGGACATGAACAAAGGAGTGAGATTAGCTACTCATTACCGCAGAAATGATGATGGCTCTGTGCAGTCTCCCATTCATGTTACAAGTGATGATTAAGTTCGAACTTTGGAGATACTCAAACCCATGAGTATGTCTTTTGTATCAAGCCGCAGCAAAGGTCTAAACGGTTTCGAGAGAAAAGGATATTGATGAAGCTGGTGAATGGAAAAAGATGTTGGTGATAATGATGAAGTGGTGAATGGGAAGAAGATGTTGGTGATAATGATGAAGTGGTGAATGGGAAGAAGATGGGGAGGAGGAAAATGGGGAGGAGGATGCTGATAATTCTATGTTGGTGAAACGGATCAGAATGGTGGGGATTACGCCTTTATGGAAAGGTTCCGGATGAGGACGAGGAAGATGATGATAATATTTGTTTTGAAGAAATCCAAAAGTATTCAAAGCTTGGTCGGCAGAAAACTAACGCTTTTCTTTTGACTCCTTTTTTTTGAATTTTAACCCCACACACTTTATCTGAAAATGCCATTAACATTTTTTTTTTTTTCGAAAATGGCTTCTTTCTTGTCTCGACCTCATCTTCTTCAGTATTTACAATCATGCGATGATGAATAGTGGCAACAACCTTATCTGGCTTTTGGAGCTTTTAATGCCCTTTAATGCGTAAATCTCTTTACACTCTCTGTTTCAATTGGTGAACTAAAACAACATTTCTTTCACTTTCTCTCATATATCATCCAAAAACTCAAGCTTTTGATTCAAAATATGGGCTATGGTTCGCGAGCCATATTTCTTCGTTTTGACTACGGTTGCTTTAGTTTGAGGTTACGGGTGGTTGGAGAAGACCACATGTGCAAGCGAATCTCACCTAGTTTAAAGTGCAATTTGAATTTTTTCAAGATCGTTACGTAGAAGACTTCTGTAAGTCAATACGTATGTAAGACTTCTTGATGCCGTTGAAAGCAGACGACATAAATTAAATTCGTCCAGCTTTGTTTGTTAAAAACACTGACGACTTATATATCACGTCGATGCGAAGCGAGCTGGTTTTGCATTTGACCGAGATCGGTGTCGGATCTTTGACTATTATGGGCGACTTATAATTCGTTAGTCTGGGGAAGATTAAAATTTCAATATTTTATGAAAACTTGGCGACTTGCGTGTAAGTAAGTCGGAATAGTTTTGTAATTGAAAAATAAAACTTCATAATTTAACTTTAACAGGCGACTTAATATAAAGTCGTCCCTCAGAAACTTAATTTAAAATTAGATGGGAAAGCAAAGTAGTCGAAATTTTCCCAATTTTCTGGTCAAACGCTTATCACGGACGACAAATAAGTCGTTTATGAACTTTCATCTAAGTGGTAGGAAAAAAGATAAATTTCAAGTTTTATTTTTCAATTACAAAACTAACTGGGCGACTTGCGTGTAAATCGTCGAGTTCATAAAATATTGAAATTTTAACTTTCCTGTAGATCTATCAATTATGTCGCCCGTAATCCAAAGATCTGACACGATTCGTCAAATGCAAACTAGCCCGCTTCTCGAGACGACTTATATATAAGTCGTCTCAAGTTTAACAAACAAAGCTTGACGATTTTGGCGACTTTTTCAATTGCAAAGTGACCTCTTTAGGCGACTTACCTTTTAGTCTTGGGCGACTTAATGCTAATTGATACGCGGCTATGTTTATTGAACTTCTTCATTTCCCTTTCTCTATGTTTACTAATGTGTTTTATTTTGAAAATTTGCGATGATTTTTCAGTTACATGCGTGTATGGAGAATGGTTGTTGAGAGATTTCGTTGGGATTTTGTGGTTGATGATCTCAGGAGGAAGATTGTTTTATTGAATGAAGATTCAACACATGCTGAACTTGTTGCAATGGCTCGAAGATTATAACTGGACATGAGAGCGTTGAGTGTGGAGATTAGCTACTCATTACCGGAAATGATGATGGCTGGCAGTCTTCCCATTCATGTTACAAGTGATAGACAAGTTCGAACTTGCTGGAGATACTCAAAACCATAGAGTATGTCTTTGTGTATCAAGAGCGGCAAGGTGGCGGTTTCGAGAAAAGGATATTGATGAAGGCTGGTGAATGGAAAAGATGTTGGTGATGATATGATGAAGCTGGTGAATGGGAAAAGATGTTGGTGATAATGATGAAGCTGGTGAATGGGAAGAAGATGGGAGGAGGAAAATGGGGAGGAGGATGCTGATAATTCTATTGTTGGTGAAAGCGGATCAGAATGGTGGGGATTACGGTCTTTATGGAAAGGTTCGGATGAGGGCGAGGAAAGATGATGATAATATTTGTTTTGAAGAAATCAAAAGACATATGCTAAGACAAATGCTATTGAAGGAGGAAAATCGAATGGTACCAGTATCTATGTCAACCAGAGTTTTGTTAGCAAGGGTGCTTCGTGAGTCTGCGTTGGCGCAGTGAGGGTAAGTTTTCTTTCAAATTATACAAATCAACGAAAACTCTCGCTGTGGCAACATGTCCGTTAGCTATTGTGGATGGAAGGTCGAGCGAGTGTCAAACATGGGACAAACACGCTGGGTAACAAAGTATGTGGAAAACATTTATGCTCAGCGGAGACCGACCGCCAGCGGAGACAATCAGACTCGGGTATGTAGGTAGTCTTTTCATTGATCGTGTTGGAATCATTGATGGGATAACTCCGCAGCATATCACCGATGCAATGAGGAACATGTTTGGCATGGCGCTGATTACACCACTTCATACGAGCAATCGCTATATGCACAAAGATTGGTGAGAGGATCAGCGAAGAAGGGTATTCGCACGGCATCATATCTCGAGCAAATCTCCATTGCAAATCCTGATTCTATCACGCGATAGAACTTGATTCTATGAAAAGATTTAAGTATCTATTTCTCTCTTTTGGAGCTTCTATCAAAGGTTTTAAGTATCGAGAAGGGTCATTGTGGTGGATGGAACTCACCTAAGTGGAAAGTATGGAGGAACTATGTTAGTTGCAGCCGCGACAAGATGGCAATTTTCAGATATTCCCATTGGCTTTTGGGATCGTGGATGAGGAAGATATACCTTCGGGAATGGTTTTCACAAAATTGGCTAGTTGTATATCTCATGACAAGCCTCGGTGATAGTCTCCGACCGCACAAGGCCATTAAAAGTGCGCGGTGATAAGGTGTTTCCTTGGCAACCCGAGGAATATGTTATTATCACCTTCAAGATAACATTGTCAAAAGTTTAAAGGAAACATCTCATGTACTTGGTGAAAGGGGCTGCTTATGCTCACACGGTTTACGATTTTGACCGGTACATGGCTGAGATACGAGTGCAAACCCGAACTTGCAACGTATTTGGAGAAAGCCGACGCCGCTATGGTCAAGGGTTTATTGTAAGGGGAACAGGTTCAACATAAAACAAGCAACATTGCTGAATCTATTAATTCCGCGACTGAAGCGAGCAAGAGGATTTCGATTACGCTCCTGCTGGAGTTCATAAGGCGAAGTTAGGAAAATGGTATTGGAAAAGGAGACAAGATGCTTTGAGTCTCACAACTGAACATAGCGGGTGTTGAATACTTGCTTGCTGTTCGAGAAGAGATAGCTGGTACGATGACGGTCGAACCAATTGATGGATGGCATTTCTTTGTCAAAGGTGGCAAAATGGACTGTGTGGTTGATTTGGAACATGCAAAGTGTGATTGTGGTGTATGGAGTGGAGAAAATACCTTGCTCTCATGCTATAGCTGCTGGAATACATGCTGGTTTGCATATCTCCACACTTGTATGTCCACTGCACTCAAAGAATTATCTCGTATGTAGGATACTCGGAGAATATATATCCTATCGTGTCACAACATATTGAGGAACGAATGCTTTCCTCCGTAACAAAGCGTGGTCTGGGAGACGAAGAAATCAAGATGGCAATCTTGGTTGGAGCTATCTAGGATGAGAGGACACAAACCCAGAAGAAACACAGGCACGGAGATGCTCAAACCGCAGGAAACCGCCATCTGAAACCACAATGTACACAAAATTTTTAAGTCGTCCCGCTCGATTCCGGCCTGCATTTGACTAAATTTTAGTCGTCCAGTGTATTTTATTTTAGACGACCTTCTACTAAGTCGCCCAGTGTATTTTATTTTTAGGCGACCTTCTACTAAGTCGCCCAATTGTATATTTTAGGACGACCTTCTACTAAGTATTCAAGTATTTTATTTTTAGGCGACCTTCTACTATCCCTTCAAGTGTATTTTATTTTAGACTACCTTCTACTATCCCTTCAAGTCGTCCAAACCTTCTAGATGACTTATTTGTAAGTCGCCCGGTTGGAAAACCTTCAGACGACTTATAATAAGTCATCCAAACCTTCTAGATGACTTATTTGTAAGTCGTCCAGTTGGAAAACCTTCCAGACGACTTATAATAAGTCAGTCCAAACCTTCTAGACGACTTATTTGTAAGTCGTCCAGTTGGAAAACCTTCCGGACGACTTTCTTCCAGACAACTTATATATTTACAAGTTCAAATACAAACACTAATCTTCCAGACAACTATATATTTACAACTTATATATTTACAAGTTCAACTTATATATTCAAATACAAAGACAAGTTCAAATACAAACACTAATCTAATCATACAAGCCCACGAACCTATCACCATCCACATTATCTTTTAGATGCTGATCAACAAGCTCCTTCCATATATCCACCGCCATATTATCCCTCATTTTCTTTGCGTTGCACCTAGCAAAGTCTTTAGGGTCAAAGAGACCAGAGCATGACATTCAATGTACTTTAAAGTGTACACCACAATCACCATTGTTGGTCGTGGTACACCTTCAGCGGTCTCTCATATGTGTATGGCTCCAACCCGTATTTGACCCGTATTTTGGTGGTTGGCGCGCATCAACAAGCGATAAGGGACCATCTGGAGAAAAGGCTCCATTATCGCATCCCATGCGTCTGGTACACTACATGAAGGTATGCTGTCCCGACGACTATGTGCCTCTTAGGATCGATATCCAAATAGCAACCCAATGCTTGTCGTCCAAGTTCATCGATAGATATCATCAATGTCCTCCCCACTTCTTGTTTGATTGGCAAAATGAAGGTATTGATCCGTCATAAAAATACGACGCCCACCAGGTAACTCTTCCTAAACCTTTGTGATCAGGTTCCATGTTTTGAAGAGGTGATACTTGCTCTCCAAGATCGAAAAGTTGTGATCAGAAGCACATTCGCCGCCCCAAAGCTTGTGGGTTCTCCACCTCTGCCTTAGCACATTAATCCAAGCATCTATATGCTGCATATTAAATATAACAAGTTAGAAGTTACCGCGACTATAAAGTTTAAGTGCCAGTAGACGACTTTCCAACGACTTATAATAAGTCGCCCGGAAAGTAGTCTACTGAACGACTTTTGTATCGAATTTAAATCGCGGTGCGAAGACTTCGCAGCTTCCGCCATCCTCCGGCTGTCCGAGGAAGTGGTACCACCTTGTTGGTGATGTAACGGTTTGTCCTGTCTTAGTTAAATAATGACTGCAAACAAAAAGCAATCAGTTTTGGACGACTAAATCAAGCTATTATGGGTAAAGCAATCACTTACGGATCAGTTTTCAACCAATCAGCGAGTTCCTTCAACCGATCTTTGTTTATCGCGGAAATGGATTATAGGCTCCCACTTTATCTTTTTTCTCGTATAAGGAGATCTCACAGGAGCAGGTTTCTTCGCTTTTACTCTTTGCATGCTTGTCCAATACAACCAGGCTCGGTTCAAACCGGATCGCTTGGCTGGGAAGCGAGGCTCATTGTGATCTGGAAGCGAGGCTCTCGGTTGGTGATCGTGGAAGTGACAGCAACAATCTTTGGAGGTCTTATTACCGAGAATGCCTCGCTGCTGTATCCTCCGCAACCATCTCTGCAATAAAAGTTGCACACAAGTTACTGACGACTTAAATAAAGTTATCGGATCTACTTGGACCTGGGCGACTTAAAATTAAGTCTTCCGTGGTCAACTAGTCGTCAGACAACTTACGCGAAATGTCAGATCATCAGTCGTCTGACAACTTTACAAATACCGACAACTAGTTAACCCTCGATTTGATACTAACCTCTTTGATTTGAGGAGGCTGTTTCTTTTGAGGAGGAGGCTGTTTTTTTGAGGAGGAGGCTGTTTCTTTTGGGAGGAGGCTGTTTCTTGAGGAGGAGGAGGCTGCTGTTTGGTTTGATGAGGAGGAGGCTGGTTACTAACCACTTTCTTTGGTGAGGGGTAGGTTGTTTATCTTGAGGGTAGCCTGTTTGTTTCTACCCCCCTTCTTTTGGCAAGAGGGTAGCTGTTTATCTTGAGGGTAGCCTGATTGGTGACACCAACCTTCTTCTCCACAGCTTCCATCTATCGGACAACTTCCTAAACTCCCTCATGCACTTATTAAACCCTTTTTCATGCAGTCAGCTACCTTGAACATAATTTCCAACTCCTCTCTGGTCACCCTCTAGCCTCTTCTCTAGCCTCTTCACTAGCCACTTTGGAGCCTCTTTACGAGCCCGAGGTCTTGGATTGTCTTCCTCCTCCTCCTCCTCCTCCTCCAACACAACCATCTCTTTGGCCTTCTTTGATGGAGTCACAACCTTAGGTTTTGTATTGACCTTAGTACCGGTGACTTCCCAGAATCCATGGTCCACTTCCACGGTCTCCGCCATACATGACTTTAATGATGTTCTCCTCATGGGCGGTCCTCAACCTCGAGTCCCATTTTGGCCACATTTCACTAATGTCCTTCTCAACAAAGTTGATCACGCGGTCTGCAGTAAATAGAAGAATCGAGTTAGATATTTGAAAAAATACTAAATGAATTAATTTAATTATAAGTCGCCTACTATGTCGGCTGGAAGACCTTCCGCACGACTTATAATAAGTCGCCTAATAAGTCGCCCGTGGAAGACTTTCCGCACGACTTATAATAAGTCGTTTATAAGTCGTCGGATGGAAGACTTCCGGATTTACTTAATTAAGTCGTCGATAAGTCGTCCAGCTGACGACCTTCCGCAACGACTTATAATAAGTCGTCATGCTAGACTTTTGGATTGAAGTAAATACCTGACTCAAGATAGCGCTTTCATTGATTCGCGGCCTCTCGCTGCCCTCGTAAGCCAGTATCGGTGGAGACGGATCCCGCTCTCCGGGACCACCAATACTAGCACCCAATTCCCAAGATACTGTACGCCAGCACTGAAGAACTTGTATAAACCCATCCACGGTGTAACAGCCAGCAATTTCTTTGTTCCACAAAGAGTCCATCGCACCTTAAATGCACTCTCCCCATGGATAATTCTCAAACCGTTCTAAATCCATCACTAGCCTTGCAGAGTAGATCGTGTAGCGGTTGAAAACTTTCTCCCTTCAATGAATCCAGGTGAAGATGGGAGGTACGCCACGCTGCGATCTTCCTGGACCAATCCCTCGATCTCAAGTAGGTCGCTATTATCGATGAGTTGGCCCAGCTTCCGGATGAACTCCCAAAGATCCCCGTAAAGAAACCATCTCTGGGTAACATCACATTTTGGTGTCTCAAGGTCCTCGATGTACTCAGCTGTACTGAGGTTTTCAAACTCTAACGGTGAAAACCTCAAAGGTTCTGGACCAACGAGAGACCACATCTCATACTTCTTCTTAATGTCCAAATAAACCGAAAGCATGTAGTGAACCAGCCTTGAAGCCCAACCAAATCTCTGCCTTGAACTTGATGAAAACTCCCAAACTCGACTCCTTGAGCTCTTCAAATTGCCATCAGTAAGAGCTTTCCTAAGAGCAGATGCAACTTGCTGTTATCCGTATGATACGAAATGCTATTGTGGCTTCTCGGTTCTTCCCCGATGTGTATAACCTACGGGGAGTTCGGAATATCCATCCTTTTTGTCGCAAAATAATCAAAGACAACGATATAAGTCCACGACTTAGTAGGCGACTTATAATTAAGTCGCCGGAAAGTCTTCCAAATGGACGACTTATATTTAAGTCATCTACTAAGTCGCCCGGTTGGAAGACTTTCGCACGACTTAAATTACTTACAAGTCTTCCACGCAGAAGGAGTTGGAGTACTCGTCATTGCGGTTATAGATCTGAAAAATAAGCGTGAAACGGTGAGAATGAGTAAATGATGATAGAGACAACGTTTTATGTTCATCTTTTCCTCGATTGATGACTTAGCGGCGTTAGGGTTTACAGAAACGGCGCTAAGGTTTACAGAAGAAGCGGCGCTTAGGGTTTAGAAGAAGCGGCGGCGCTAGTGTTTAAACGCTGGTGACCACGGTGGATGGTGGGCACGGTTTGTTCGAAATAGTGGAAGCCGCTAGCGCTAGGTTTTGAGGAATCGGGCTGGGTTTAGAGGAATCGGCGGCGCTGGTTAGAAGAAGCTGCGGCACAACGTGAGAATGAAGTGAGATAGATAGCCGATGTTGAACGATGGTTTGTTCGAAATCGTGGGAATTCAAATCGCTTGAGAGAAGCTGTTAGGGTTTCGAATATCGCAAAAATGAAACAAAAAAATCACCTTATATATTGGGTAAATAATCCGTTAGCTTTAAAATTACATTGGTAAACTTTAAGGTTTGGTCCGTTTATTAATTTATCGATAATGTACAATAGACGACTTAATATTTAGTCGTTCGTTTTGACGACAAAATATTAAGTCGCCCTGTAACCCTAAAATGAACCCCTAAACTAAAATGACTAGATTAACTAACTAACCACGTTATAAAATCAAATTATACTTAAATAGTGTTTACTATACACGAAATGAACACGATAACTAATTTTAAAAATTTTCAAAAACGGTTTTAATGCTTTCCAAAATCTAACCCTAAGAACACATACAATACTACAACATATGTTGATGAAACATAAACTTAAGAATATCATGACTCACTACTTTCACTCATCTATGCTGAAAACAATTGAAATTTGTTATATCTTAATTTATACCTCCTAAGACATATGTTAATTACATAATTCCCATTTTTCACTTATCAAAATATTTTTTACAAAATTTTTAAATTATGTTTAAGACTAACTGTCCAGACGACTTTAAGTTAAGTCGTCTGACTATTTATTTTCAAGTCGCCTAAACAGACGACTTCAGGTAGGTAAAACGTAAAAGAATTCTTTGTTTTGGTCACGGGGATAGTTGTAATTTCAATAGCCTTTTAGGTTACTTTTTTGCCTTGACCCAAGTTGGGGTATTGTTTTGGGTTTTACTCCAAGTTTTGAGTCACACTTGGCAATTCTCCCTAAAATAAAAAATAAATTAAATTATAAACATTTATTAAATTCTTAATAAGCGTGCATACTCTAAAAAATTTTACTTTCAGGAACAAAGGGAGTACTAAAATTTACTATTTTCAACTATTTGCTTAGCTACCGGGCTTAAAACTCGGTAATAACTTTTTTTGAAAGACGTATAACAGTAATATTTCTTCTTTTTGTGTTAGATAATATTTTATTTTGAAAAAGATACTAAATACCCAAACGGTAATATTCATTTACACCACAAACGGTAAGTATTTTTTCCTAACACTAAGTAAATACCCAAATTTTTTTCCTATTTTCAAAACTCAATTCCATCTATCTAACAATAGCAGCCTCCTCTTTCTCTGTGGCCACTCTTCTTTCTCACTCTTGCAAATTGATTAATTTAACAGAGAATTTATCTTATTTTATTGATTATACTTTTAGATTCTCCAACATTATACTTTTTTCTTCTGGAGAAAACACTAAATCTTCTTTCTCACGGCTCATCAAATCCAACCCCGACTTCTCCATAAAAGTTTCAATGACCATAAGGCGGTTCATGTCAAACCAATTTTATTGGAACTATAACGAATAATTTTTCAAGGACTTGAGCCAACTTATAGTCACTTAAAACTTTCATGGAGAAAAAGTTGGATTTGATAGGCCGTGAGAAAGAAAAGTTTGTGTTTTCTCCGAAGCAAGAATCATCCCAACTGTGGGATTATTTTAGAGAATCTAAAAGTATGATCAATAGAAACAAGAGAAATCTTCTATTAAAATGAACCATTTACAAGAACGAGAAGAAAGAGTGATCCGATAGAGAGAGTGAGGAAACTACTATAGTTTATACAGATGAAATGGAGTTTTCGAAAATAACAAGGAAAATAATTTGGGTATTTACAGAGATATATTGTCGAACCAAGATCTCAACATTTGTTAGAACAATAAAATACTATTGGTGTTTAAAAAAAAAAATTACCATTGTTTTTTTTGCCATAAACAAATAAATTCTTCCTCTGTTTTTAGTTGTAAGTAATTTTAGTTAAAAGCATTAATATTAAGAAATTTGTTACTTTCCAAAGGTATCATTTAATGTATAAGTTTAACCAATCATAAAAGAACATGTATTATTTTATCGGTTACACAATACTTAATAAGTACAAAAATGCATTGAAATGTGACAACATGAGAGTAATACTTGAGTTATACCCATGCAGAGCCTTAATTTGGTTTTAACTTTTAAGTAAATAGTTGAGAATATATTTTGGTATTTACCTAATATTGAAGGGAGATATAGTATAGGCAATGAGAGTAATACTTAAGTTATACCCATGCAGTCGCCTTACCCATCAACTAGCATATCACAGGATTGTGCTTTAACCTCTAGCTTAGTGTAATCATGTAGGAACAATTGCCATCAGGAGACCATGCCTAGCTAAGTAGCTACAGGTCTAACTATAAAGGAGCTTCAAACTACCCTAGTTTTATCTACTTTTATGTGATAAACTAGAACTAATTTTTCCTTTTTACAAGTGATTTTCAATCAAGAGAACAAATCTTTTCAGGCATACGGCATACCTGACTCTTCTTTGTGGGAATGGTTGTGTTTCGGCCAATCAATCTTGTAAAAACACCATCAAGGGTTTCAATACCAAGCGAAAGAGGTGTGACATCTTGATCTCAACTGCCCCTCCATGACTGCAAGAGATAAACCAGAGAAATCATGGTTGGAGAAGACGAATCGAGATGCAGAGAAGCCTCAAGGATCTTTCATCGCTAAAAGAATGATTTTTCATCGGGGAATCGTAAAATGGAAAAATCTGATTTTTCCCCAAAATTAAAAAACCTAATTTTTTAATGTATTGGGTTAACCCAGTGGCCAATTGGTTTGGTCCAAACTGTCCATGGGCAAATTCTGTTTTGTAGCCCAACTGGACCATTAAGTTATGGGTTCACCCAACACCCACCCAAAACAGTGTGGACTGGGTCACACCCATGGGTACCCAACCAATTGACAGCCCTAACTGCAACACATGAGTTAGTAGTACCCAAGTCAATACCGATGACGTCATTACCAGCACGCTTCGAGCTGAATCAAAAAGAAGAAAGCTTCAGAACAGAAACAAAGTACAGATCTTTGCATTAACAAAAATAGATACAAAGATCAATACCTGAATGCCCTTGAAAAGCTTCTCAAGTTATGACCAAGATAAGAACCGTTGAGTGGATTCGGATCACGTAATCACCTCAAAGATTAGTTCCGTCTACAGATAGCGTGAAGATAGAAGAAGATTTACGCATTTGTACAAAGGAGCGGAAGGGACTTTACGGCGTCGAATCGAGCGGAGGAGCGCGGCGGTAGTCATGGTTTTTGAGAAATCAAGAGGCGATAGGTTTAGTTGGGAGAAGGCGTCTGTGTTGTGTGTATTAATAGGGTTTAGGATTTATGAAGGTATGCGCGAGTTCGTTTTATAGAGAAGGAGAGAAGGTTCTAGGCGGTGGTGCGCTTCTCGACTGTACACAAAGCTTTTAAGAAACGACGTTCGTTTCCAAGAGCTCGAAAGCGTGAATCTGGTTGACTGAGTTAACGGACGTGCATGTTTGCAACGTGGAAGACGGATAAACGTGACAAATCCCGCAAAAGATCGCTTTGAATGACAAAAGGGGTACTATATCATTGGTTGATGTAGAGTATTCATGGATCCCAACAATGTGTGGTAAGTGTGGACACTTAGGCCATAAAGACTCAAGATGTCTGCAAAAATCTGCTCAGCCTAGGAACTCGAGTCATCCGTCTAATGATCAAATAGGAGCTTCGCTTGCTTCTGCAAGTGTTTACCCTTCTGTTTTAGTTCCTGAAGTTGCTACAGATGATATGAGTATTTCTGCGTCTGTTACTGTGGCAAGGACTGATTCAGCCATTATTCCAACAGTCTCTCCTCCGATTCTTGCCGTTGCGTCGGTCACAAGAACTCCAGTTGCTGCAGAAGGCCCATCACAGAACTCCTGTTGTTTCCGCTGCATCAGTCACAGAACATATCCCTACTTTAATGGCTCCCTCACCTACTGTGAATATTGGTTCAGTCCATGTCCCATCCACTTCAGTCTCGACCACAGTCATTCAAGCCATAGAAGCATTACCTACTACATCAGTTGCTACTCTAAAGTCTACATCAGTATCGATGACCAAGTACTAGCCTCTTCACCTTTATCTTTTTGAGATCCTCCCTACAAGTACCGAGTCAGAACCATCTACTCCAGCCACCATCTTTAAAGCAACAACAACAGCAACAGCCACTCCTTCAGCAATTCAGCCTTGTCGAAAATGCTCCGCTTAATACAGACCATACAACTACTTTGGAAGATCTTCCAGCCACAGGAGTGTTTTTAACGCCCCACCAAGTTTCAAGTGATATTCCACCATATTCGGAGGTTTGTCTTTTACTCCTTTCACGGTGATTGCACGGGTTATTTTAATGAATTTGAAATGGCCCAACGATCCGCGACATGGAAGAGAGCTGAAACCATCTCGAAGGTCCAAGATATGCAGTGGCAAACAGTAAGAGGTCGCAAAGCCGGGCTGCCGAGGCAGAGGTCGCCACGAGACCAACACTAAAGTTATTTAGTGAGCTAATCTCTCTCAATTTTTTCAAATGCTTAGAGATTTATGCTGTAATTCTCTAGCTCCATATGATTTTTCAATCATCTTTCTTTCTAAGCTTTACTTTGAACTCTATGATGTCAAATTCATAGCCTTGTAACTTTATTTTCAGCATTGCAATTTAAATATGAAAGCCTTTTACAAAAAAAAAAAAAAAAAAAAAAAAAGACGGATAAACGTTACTCGGGAACTGGTAGGCTTTGGCTTCAAGTTTTGACAATGTCGAGCAGTTAAAAATGAGTTTGGGAAATAGGAGGGTCGATAAGAAAACATTTAATACAAACTGCTCATGCAGAGCCGGTCCGGTTAGGTGATATTTATAAATAACTTCGCTATTATGATGATCATCAATAAAATTTTAATAAGGTCAGATGATTTTTTTTATATGTATAAAACTGCTCGTTTTGGTTAAATTATGATCAGGGCATGGTACTAAAACTTATAAATTAGGCCATTACTAATAGTTTAGTGGTGCCATGTTGTTTTGATTAAAGCATGAACTGATACACATGCATTAACTAGGTATCCAGTTTAAAATATTGTTTTAGTTTATGCATAAATTTTGTGTTGAAAAAGTGCATATGTAGTTACATTTCTCATATATTTTCCTTGTATTAAATTAATATAAACTTTTTTAAAAAAAATCAAAGAATGTCAACAAAGAAAGGTATTGAAGCATAAACAACACAAATTAAGGCAAAACCAACCAGTGTTATAAGCAAAATGAACAAAAGGTAACTTATGTTTCTTTAAACTGTATCAGCGTAAAGAGAAAGATTGCAATTTAAAACTCTCGGTGATTTAACAAAAGAAAGTTATCAGTTATCTGCAGCAGCACTTGCAGCACTCAAGTCCACAGACAAATCAAGAGTCTGCAGAATAAGAAAAAAGAGATAAAGTCGGTGATTCACTGATTCTGTCCGGCGGCAACTACACATTTAGTGTGTGGATATGAGTTGTTTAATAGATCTTTTTTTCAAAGTATTCCTAAAGTATTTTGGGTGATTTAGTTAGACCGACCATTTGATGGCTTTCAAACGGTAGGGACAAACGGACAAGAAATTAACTCGGTGGGAAGATAACACAGACTGTGAAGAAATAATATACATTTCCTTCTACCTACGGAAATAAAATTAAAAATGAACGCTAGTCTTCGAACTTATAATTTGAATTTGAAACGTTACTATTTTGACTGACTGTTCTATCTCTATAAAAAGAAAACTAGACGTTTCTTGAATTTTTTATCCATTACTATTCACTTTGAAGCTGGTTTAATTAAACTGTTGCAATTGAGTGTTACCTGTGAAACCCCTAAACATGTACAATATTTATAAGGAAAAAAACCAAAAAAATGAAGCAACGACCAAAACATAATAATATTTTTTGCTCAAGGACAAAAAAAACAGCATCACAAGAATCCTAAAGAGAAATAAAAGACACAGATAGAACTAAAGTACACAGAGACTTCTTGACACATCCAGAAGGTTCCAGAGAACCACATAAAGTTCCAATTCCCATATCGACTAGGGAAAGAGACTTGTAAACAAACTCGCCACACCACGAAGAAGGGAGCAGAGCCCTTAGAAGCACTTCCTGTGAACAATGGATGGACCTGACTCATCGTACTCTCCCTTTGAAATCCACATCTGATTTTTGACAAACAAACAAAACCACATTCAATATTTTTCACTCTTTCAATGTTGTAATAAGGAATCAGAAGTCGCTTTTCTTTTTACCTGTTGGAAAGTGCTGAGGGATGCAAGGATAGATCCTCCAATCCAGACACTGTATTTCCTCTCGGGAGGAGCCACCACCTTGATCTTCATGCTGCTAGGTGCAAGCGCCGTGATCTCCTTGCTCATACGATCAGCGATTCCTGGGAACATGGTTGAACCACCACTGAGGACGATGTTTCCATACAGATCCTTCCTGATATCGACATCACACTTCATGATGGAGTTGTACGTCGTTTCGTGGATTCCAGGGGCTTCCATACCGATGAGCGATGGCTGGAACAGCACTTCAGGGCAACGGAACCTCTCAGCTCCGATGGTAATGACTTGTCCATCGGGTAGCTCGTAGTTCTTCTCCACTGACGAGCTGCTCTTAGCTGTATCCAGCTCTTGCTCGTAGTCAAGAGCGACGTAAGCTAGCTTCTCTTTTATGTCACGTACGATTTCTCGCTCCGCGGTTGTGGTGAACATGTAACCTCTCTCGGTGAGGATCTTCATTAGAGAATCAGTGAGATCACGACCAGCGAGGTCGAGACGGAGGATAGCGTGAGGAAGAGCGTAACCCTCGTAGATTGGCACAGTGTGAGACACACCATCACCAGAGTCCAGCACAATACCTATTAAAAAAAAAATCCAAAAATGAAAACTTTTAAGCAAAGACGAGTAAAGAAACAGATTGTTATCCAGAGTGAGCACTAACCGGTAGTACGACCACTAGCGTAGAGAGAAAGAACGGCCTGGATAGCAACATACATGGCAGGGACATTGAACGTCTCGAACATGATCTGAGTCATCTTCTCCCTGTTGGCTTTCGGGTTAAGAGGCGCCTCAGTGAGAAGAACCGGGTGCTCTTCAGGGGCAACACGGAGCTCATTGTAAAAAGTGTGATGCCATATCTTCTCCATGTCATCCCAGTTACTCACAATACCATGCTCGATAGGATACTTCAAAGTGAGAATACCTCTTTTAGACTGAGCTTCATCACCGACGTAAGCGTCTTTCTGACCCATCCCAACCATGACACCAGTGTGCCTGGGACGACCAACAATACTTGGGAACACAGCCCTGGGAGCATCGTCACCAGCGAAACCAGCCTGTGCATATACAAAACAATGGTCAGACTCAGAGGTTTACTACATCAAAAAAAAAAAAAAGATAAAATAAAAAGAATCTCTTAATACTCACCTTCACCATTCCAGTTCCATTGTCACAGACAAGTGGTTGAATTTCTTCACCCTCGGCCATCTTTTACTATAAAATGAAACCAAGGCAATCAGATAAGCTCAACAAGTGAAATTATTCATTTTTTTTTCACAAACAACAACACTGAACACATGAGCAAGAATCAGATCACATCTTTGTTAAGCTAAGCTGTACATATTCACGATTGATTGATCAAAATCAGGCATGGAGAGTCTATAGATCTCAGAGATTCAACTAAAGTATAAACCGACGATTCAATTAAAGAACAATCTCATTTCAACTTCACCGAGCTGAAAAAACGAAATTGAACGGCGATAGATCGAGCCAAGCTATAAGAATCATCGAGATCCATAGATCTAACGGCCTAAGACACTAAGGAGATCAAACGATTCGTTCAGATCGATCTAACCAAACGATTAGCTGATGAAACGCAACGCATGCTTGACAGATCTAGCGAATCGGTATAGAGAAGCAGCGATAACTATGAGGAGATCGAGCGATGAGTGGAAATAAACGGATCTAGACTCACCTTGAAGAAGAAGAAGAAGAAGATGATGATAAGCTCAGAGAGAGGACGGTTCGTCAAGAAGCAGCGGCCAGTTAGCTACGAAGGAGGCGTGAAACGAGTATTTATATCAGCGAATATATAGGTAGGTGTATTTTCACTCTTTCGTCTTTTTTCTATTTTTTTTTTTAATTTTCTAAAAATGCTATGGTGACCTGGTTTGACACTTGTTTTACCTCACGGATGCTTGTTTTCGCCGTTGGATTTGTCTAAAAGTTTATCTCAACCGTTGATTTTGGATTCACATCACCCCGCGAGCTGTGTGACTGATCGTTGCGGCTCGGCTCGGATTTGTGGTTCGGACAGCGTTCAAACACTAGAATTAAATATTTGACGGCGACTGTTGTTGGAACAGACGAAAGTTGACGGAGATATTCTATTAGTCCAATTTTAAGACTACTCAATTTCTCATGGTTCAAATTTTTTTATATATCTGATCTCTTTTAATGTACGTTTTTCTCGTGGTTCAATTTTTTAATAATATGATCTCTTAATGTTTAAAAAAAAAAAATTTATATGTTCTAGATCTCGTAATGTGTTCTGTCCATTGGTGCTATTTGGTGTATGTACAAAATTAATTAGTTCGATATTTCAAATGTTAATCACCTTTTGGAATGGCTAAATTTATGAAACTTAATATTTGTAAATATAAAGTTTCATATACCACGTTGGAAGCATGTGCTAGTTCATACGCTTTACCAAATAATAGTTGGAAAGTGGTCTCGCTTGGTTGGCAGCTTAAATAATCATAGATAGTTATATAAATTTTATAATTTACGAGTCACGTCTAATTTCCTAGCATTTTTGTCAAATAACGTTGCAGATATAATTGCAAAAGGTAATGTAAAAAGAGAGTAACAAAAAAATGTAAATTCAAAGCCGTCATCATTTGTAGTTGTATTCAAAGAAAAGATAAGTTGAGCGTCCACTCTTCTCATTTTCACTTTACTGTGACAGATGCATCTTATCGTGAATAGAGATGATAATGTCACTGGGTTCGTCAAATCAAACGGGCCAAATATAGTTAGCTGAAAGAAGATCAGTAATATATTTGAGGTCCAGTATTAGCCATTTTTAGCCCAAATAGAAACCTTATGATCCAATGACCCAACTATCCTCACGAGTTGTCACGTTCACTGACTCGTAACAGTTTACCAGATAATTAAAAGCTTTTTAGAAACATGTTTTGTGTTAACAGTAGGTTAAAAGCTTTATCACTCTTCCATCATGTAAAAAGACTTGTGGACTCTTCAGAGAATTCGCGTTGAATCAGAAAAAAGAAACTAAAACACATGTTTTGTGTGATTGCGGTACCGTTCTTTTGTGAACTTTTTAAGCTAACTGTAATTGTATCTTTATTCGTGGAGGTTGTCAGAGTTTGACGGTGATTATCAGAAGTTGCGTATTTTCACATGATTGATGCGGTAGATTGAATAGATTTTTACTTGAGAATAGTGTTATATAAATGTCATGTATAGAGCGAAATTTCATATTACATGTTTGTGAATGTTGTGGTTTGTTTTCGAGTTATATGGTAGATACCGTTAATTTTTCTAACCAGGTAAATCTTGGATCAAATAAAACCAAACCATTTTCAAAGTGTTACCAAACATCAAAACATATATTTCTCTGAAAGAAACATCTAAACATATAATGTAATATATCTGATACTTTCTGTGAACATTACTATACCTGATATTTCTTACAGTGTATAGCATATATTTACAATATGAATGAATTATATACGATCAATAATGTTCAATCATTAACCAAAATATTGAGTTTTTGGAACGAGTATGTTTGTCGATGCGTGCATATGGATATGTTCTAGATTTATAGGTTGTATATTACATTAATATATGTGATTCGAAATAATCGAGACCCTATCCAGGCGGGGCACACCGCACGTGTACGTGCACGTGGACATGAGTACACACGAATGCATGGACACATCACATGCCGCATATCCATGATCCATCGTAATATACACTCTACTACTCTAGTCTCTAGCGTTTGTCACATCGTTTAAGCCAATTTATATTTTATTCATTCCCACACGGATGCTTTGACCAATACAGAATTGGAGGTCACCAAATCACAGTAATTAAACTAACCCCATTGCAATAAGACGTCCAATATATACAAAACAAGAATTATAAGCCATGTACCAGTAAGTACTAAATCAGGGTTGAGTCACTGACGTTATGTGAAAGAAAACAAGAACAATTTTAACTAATCTATAGCTCATGGCTGATTAACTTTTAGTATAAAACGAGGCCCTTGGTAACATGACATGAAGACTCATTTTTATTGAAATTGTGAGTTCTAGTCTCAATAAGAATGCTAGTTCGAATCTGCGTGCAGGAACGTACGATCCATAGCTCTAGTTGTATAAGAGCATGATTAACCGGAGTTCTTAATTTGGGGTTCTTAACTCATGATTTGACATTTTTTTGTTTTTTGTCTTTTTTTTTTACATTTTTCGGCTAAGAACCGGCTCTTATATCTCTTATTTAAGAGACAGTTCTTAGCTTTTCTTAGTTAAAAACTAAAAAACGGTTCTTAGCCGAAACTAAGAACCTCACCTTTAAAATCTCGGGTTAATCATGGTCTAAGGTGCGAGGTATTGTAACGTAGCTGTGATTTAATAACCGAGACAAGAAATTAATTAGAGTTTTGATTAAAAAAAAAAAAAAAATTTAGAGTCAGTGGACCTTGTTCATGAAAATGAAAAGTATATATCATATCACATGGGAGTCCAATAAAGTTATTCAAAGTTTGAATGAGAAACAATTGAATATAATTGATTGTTTTTTAAAAACTGTGCAGAAAAATGCACTGCTAACCCCAATGACAATTCACTAACCCCCAAAAAACGTTCAAAGAACATCTGGAATTCTTAGGAGATATCAAATCAACTCCGTTGCTACATCGCATTCACGACTACTCAATGACATTATTCACTACAACTGAACAAAAGGATAGATCCGAAATAATCAATTATATGTATATTTCAATCTTAATCACACGCTTTAGTTAACGACGCTTTAGTTATAACGTATACTTTTAGCAACTGGCCATTATTTCACGCACGAACACACATTATTAGTACTTGAATGATTATTTTATTTCGATATCATTCAAAGTATATATATGCTATAACCAAAACGTGTGATTAAGATTGTACGTAGCCTGTATTGATTGGGACTTATATCTTAATAACTGTATACGAGCCGTATGAGAAACTTAAGCATGGGCGGAACATTCCTTGCACTACAAGAAAACATAGTCATTTCTGACGGAAGAAATATTCGTTGGACATTTCTGACGAAATTCTAATGGATTTACGAGAAATATGAAAATTTACCATTCGTCGGTATTTCGTCGGAAATATCCTAGAAATTTCCGATGAAACTTCATTCGTCATAAATACTCGACGAAATACCGACGAGCCCCGAGGAAGATTAAACTATTTAGGGTATAGATTTGGGGTTTATGCTTTCGTCGGAAATTCATCAGAAATTTTTGACGAAATGAAAAAATTCCGTAGGAAATTCGTCAAAATTTTCCGACGAATTTTTGACGAATCTATTCCTAGGAAATTTCCGACGGATTGCATAACATTCGTAGGATTTTCGTCACATATTTCTGACGAATTTCCGACGAACTTGAGTTTTAGATATGAAATATTCAAAATAAATGTTAGACCGGATATATTAAGTGATAAATATGATGTGGGCTAATAATACCTCAATTATTTAAGCTATATATATATATACTCTTGCGATTGATGCATCGACGGATACATAATTTTTGTCGTTAACACTTATACACTTAAGCATATACTTTCCGGTGATCCATCTTATAATCTTTAATTTGTGTTTTTTTAAATGTTTTTAAACATTATGAAGATTTTAAACCCGTAAAAGTCATCAATTTATTATCAATGGCTATTATCGTTCTATTTTTTCTATGTTTTGAACCCCCAATACGTAATTCGTCGGAAATGCGTAGGAAATTTATGACGGATTTATGACGAATTTCCGACGAATATATTTCTGGCGAATTGTCAATTTAAAACGGTATATTCGTCGGAAAATCGTCGGAAAATGAAATTTGCCCGGGAAAAAGCCCGCCTAATTTTTCGCGAAGAACCAAAATAAAAAATTCCAACGGATTTCCGACGAACACTTTTCGTCAGAAGTTTTTAATATAAAAGCGTAAGCCCCTTCTTCTCCATTTCTCCTCTCTCTCTCTAAACACACACAAATTCTCTCAGATTTTCTCTCTCTAATCCGGCGATTCTAAGTCTTAAACTCCTCAAATCTACCTCACAAATTATGTAAGTCATCTCTTTCCTTTTCTCATTTGACTTATGTTACTTTTTGATTGTGAAATTGTGAATTTTAGGTTTTAAATGTTGGATTTATGTTAGGATGAAGAATTTTATGAATTATATGTTAGATTTTGTTGTTAGGTTGTGGTTTAGATAGGTTTTGATTGTGATTTTGTGGTTTGTTTATTTAATTTGTTGTTTTGTGAAATTTAAAAAGTTTTTATTATTTTATAAAATGTTTTTCAAAATTTTAAAACCTTTTTGGAGTTTTTATAATTTTTGAAAGTTTTATGTAAATAGATATATATATATAATTTTCAAGTTTTTATTGTTGTTGTTGTTTTAAAACGTTTTTATGATTTTATAAAGCGTTTTAAACTTTTTATAAAAAATAATTAAGTTCTTATAAAAAGTTTTTAAGTTTGTTATAATTTATAAAACGTTTTCTGGTTTCAAAAGTTTATCAATTTTTTTTTCACTTTTTTCACTTTTCAATCTATAAAAGGTTTTTGTGTTTTTTCAGATTTAATTAAAATATTTTTCAATTTTTAGGAAATGGGTTCAACAATTTAAAAAATTTCTTAAAACGTTTTCTCTTTATCTATAAATATTTTCAATCTACAAAATTTTTTATTTTTTAAAAATTTATAATAAAATTTATTATAAACGATTTTAAAAATAATTATATTACTAAAACGTTTTCCTAATTTTAAATTTTATTTTATTTATATATAAAGAATTAAAAATATTTATTATAAATGATTTTTAAATTTTGTTATTAAGTAATTCAGTAAAATATTATATTTAAAATATATTTTTTTATTTTTTTTTAAATAGTTTACAAAATTTCCGACGGATATCATTTGTCGGAATTTCGTCGGAATTTTATCCGTCGGAATTTCGTCAGAAATTTATCCGTCGGAATTTCGTCGGAAATATATCCGTCAGAATTTCGTTAGAAATTTATCCGTCGGAATTGCATCTGAAATTTATCCGTCGGAATTGCGTCTGAAATTTGTCCGTCGAATTTCGTCGAATTTTATCCGCCGAATTTCGTTAGAAATTTATCCGTCGAATTTCGTCGAATTTTATCCGCCGAATTTCGTTAGAAATTTATCCGCCGGAATTGCGTCTGAAATTTGTCCGTCGGAATTTCGTCGGAAATTCGTCAGAAGTGGCTTATTCCGACGGATTTCCGACGAAAATCATTTGTAGGAAACAAGCTGTTTTCTTGTAGTGTTGTCAGGAAATCAAAAGAACAATGATTGTGTTACTACAAAAAGACCCTTATGTCTCCTCTTTACAGTTATGTACATGCACTATCTCAATGGATCTAGCAAGTTCCAATACTATATTTGAAAATAAATCGAACTAAAATCCTATTTACATCTGTTTAAACCAATATTAAACCACAAAACAAAGAGAAAAAGGAGGTTGATTAATAAAATCTTTTGAGCTTCAAGGAGAAGATCGAGTCGTAGTAGTACTAGCTAAACCGATGTCGTTATGTTTTCTTGAAGGACCAGAGGCTGGAACCGGAAACTGACGTGGCATGGACCCCAAGAACTGTACACTTTTGTGATTTTGTACTTGATGGTCGTGATGATGATGAGGTGGTGAAACTTCGTTGGTTTGTTTCGGTGGTGATCTCGTGAACATGTTCATGGTTCTTGCTCCATTGCAGCAACCCAAAAAGAAAAGAAGAACAACGAGAATAAAGATTGTTTTCGCGAGTTGATTGGTTCTTGATCTGCAGTTTCGAGAAGACATTTGATGAATCAAAGATTGGAGTCGACTAGAGAAAATGAAAACGAGAGCGAGAGAGAGAGAGAGAGGGAAAAGATTTGAAGGGTTTTTGAGTGGAAATATTTAATATTTAAAAGAGTTTTTCTTTTGTTGATGGGTGATGGAATGAAAAAGAGGAGGTTGTGAATTGTTGACAGCAAGATTTATGGGCACATCAAGAGAGAGAGGGAGAGAGAGAGAATGTGTTGAAAGATGTTGACATATGGTTGTATTTGTATGCTGTTTATTTGCTTATGGTTCTATTCGTATGTTTGGTTTTTGTGTAGACCCTATACAACTTAAAACCATTAATCATGGATTTAGTAACCTAAACAGTCTATTAGGTTTAGGGATGTTGCAATAGGACGGTGGATCGGGAATAATATAGTATATATCTTATGAAGTCGTGTACAAGTATTATTATAGTTTTTTTACCAAAAAAGGTATTATTATAGTTGGTTCTGCATTTGGGAAGACTACTATTGAAGATCAAGCAGATTAATTTAGAATTCTTTATATGACCCACGATAAATTTCAAAAAGAATAGATGAAGACTTCTTTACAGCTGTCTTTAATTAGGTTCACGAGCAAGTGTGACATATTTCTTAGATTTCTAATTTTATTTGAAAGAACAAATATTATACTTTTTCATTTCTTTGTCGTTATTTTATTATTGACGATGACTAAATATTAGCATCTGCGAAAAATGAAAAAGAAAGAGGGGGACAAAGAGAGAAGAAAATGATATCAAAGATAATTAGAGATGGGCAAAGCCTTTTCACTTCATGTTATGTCAAATAAATTAGTATTCATTTGCTTTACTCCGATATTGTCTACAAACGATCTCTTTCAATCAGTTGAGCTAGCCACACATTTGCCTAGGATATTTAGATTATAAGTTCGAGTTAAAACATAACTTGAGAATAACTCGATACAACAACTATACCACAAAGACACGGACCAACCAATTGCCACAAAATATCATCCACTGTTTACCTCTTTGACATGTTCCTCAGTGTAATCAACGTAAATCTCGCAGGTTTTACTAAACCATGCAGACCCTCTTTGGGGCATACATATTTAAGTGGATCGAACAATTACTGCCGACAAGATGTTACAAGAATAGAAGGAAACTTAAATTAGAACGCAACAACACTAGTTATGTCAGAAGAAGAACAAATAAAACCTAAAGCTAGCTTGTCCAAGTTCCTTTAGCATTAGTGTACAACTGTAGAGAGAAACAAACCCCTCCCTGACATTTACTATTATATATATGAGATAATATTAAACATTAAAAAATTTAAAATAATAAATAAAGGACAGAGACTAATCTATGTATTATTGGTTATAAAATTAGTGATAGAGTAATTACAATTTTTTGTATAATTTTTATCTGATTTCAGAATGAAATTATAAATTCCTTTTCTATGTTTCTCGAGAGCTTTGCCAAATAAGATTTATTTATTCTATACTCCCTCTCTTTGAAGTTATCATGATATTGGTTAACAAGATTACCATTTAAAGCAAAATAAGCATCTATATAACTACTTGGATTGTTTAAACTAAATAAAAAATATTTATGTACAAAGCTATTGGTTATAAGATTTTACTAGATTTAGAAAATTTAAATTAAATTAAAATTATGTTATTGAGCTAAATGTTTTTTTTAAAAATCAGTAAAAATGGTAATGGATCCTTGAAAGAAACAAAAATGATATGTTTTTTATTTTGTTATTTTTTGCTTTTTATTTTGTTACTTTTTGCTTGTTTTTTCCTTTTTGTAAAATGTAATGGATCCTTGAAAGAAACAAAAAACACTTACAAGATATGAAGTTATGATAAGGCTGAAATTGACTCTCCAAGCTTTTCTTACACATTGAGATTCCCTAATGATCTACACCAAACTTGCAGCTTAGAAAAGATAAACAAAGCAAAAAGAGAACAAACTAAAAGTTCATTTTCTCACATTGAAACAACTTTGTTGTTGTAGCAGGAAATCCCAACCCAATTGCTTCCACAAGGGTCTACTCCTTTCCAATTCTCAGGGAACCTTGTCCACTGAGCTTTCATGGCTTGCAATGCAGCAGAATCTGCGGAAGAAACGGAAAATCAGTTTCAAGGAGGAGTGAGCTTGCAGCAACAACACTATCAAAAGAACAAATCTTGTTCCATTCATCTTTAACAAACAATGAGAAAAGAAGGTAAAAGTGATGAACACAAACTTATCTCTCTTTCTTTTGTTGAATTACTAAGAACACAAACTTCTCTCTATTTTTACCTCTAAAATAGAGAAACTCTATAATAAAGATGAGTTTTACTCCGATGTAGAGGAAAAAATAACAATATCTATTTTAGGCAAAAATATAGATGGGTTGGAGTTATTTTGCCTCTAAATGCTATTATAGATGTAGAAATAGATGTGAATTGGAAATGCTCTTATGAGAACACTTTAAATCTTTTGCAGAGACATGTGATGCTTACCATTTTTTGTTTTAGAATTACATTCTAATTTTATTGTTTTTGCTTTTGCTCTTTTCATTAAATGAAACTTCTTAACAATGTTAAAGTCGACATCATTTCGAAGATTCTTTAAGTCAACTAGTGTTTCGAATTTAAAAAAATTAAGGACAAACTAATTTCATGATCAGATATAGAGACAAGTAAATGAAACATTGGCTTGAATCCCAATATTTTTTTAGAGATTTGTTACATAGATAAAATATTCAAATTATGAAAAAAAAGAAAATGTATAAAAAATGTTTATGGCCCCTTAAATTTCAGATCAGCCATGACTAATCTATGTATTGTTGGTTATAAATCAGTGACAGAGTAGTTACAACACTTTCGTAGGATTTTTATCTAATTTTAGAATAAAACTTATAATTCCTTTTCTCTGTTCTTTTGGAGAGCTTTGCCAAATAAGATTTATTTATTCTATACTCCCTCTCAATGAATTTGTCATGATATTGGTTAACAAGATTTACCAATTAAACCAAAATTAACACCTATATATCTAATTGGATTGTTCAAACTAAATAAAAAAAATATTTATTGAAAAAACTATTGGTTATAAACTTATAAGATTTTATTAGACTTGGAAATTAAATTAAAATTGCGTTATTGGGCCCAAATGTTTTTTTTATAAAATCAGTCAAAATGGTAATAGATCTTTGAAAGAAACAAAAATGATATGTTTTTTATTTTGTTATTTTTTGCTTTTTATTTTGTTATTTTTTGCTTGTTTTTTTATTTTTGTAAAATGTAATGGATCCTTGAAATAAACAAAAACACTTACAAGATATAAAGTTCCGATAAGGCTGAAATTGACTCTCCAAGCTTTTCTTCCACACTGAGATTCCCTAATGATGTACACCAAACTTACAGCTTAGAAAAGATAAACAAAGCAAAAAGAGAACAAACTAAAAGTTCATTTTCTCACGTTGAAACAACTTTGTTGTTGTAGCAGGAGATCCCAACCCAATTGTTTCCACAAGGGTCTACTCCTTTCCAATTCTCAGGGAACCTTGTCCACTGAGCTTTCATGGCTTGCAATATGGCAGAATCTGCGGAAGAAACGGAAAATCAGTTTCAAGGAGTGAGCTTGCAGCAACAACACTATCAAAAGAACAAATCTTATTCCATTCATCTTTAACAAACAATAAGAAAAGAAGGTAAAAATGAAGAACACAAACTTATCTCTCTTTCTTTTGTTGAATTACTAAGAACACAAACTTCTCTCTCTATTTTTACCTCTAAATAGAGAACCTTTATAATAAAGATGAGTTTTACTCCAATGTAGGGGAAAAAATAACAATATCTATTTTAGGCAAAAATATAGATGGATTGGAGTTATTTTGCCTCTAAATGCTATTATAGATGTAGAAATAGAAGTGAATTGGAAATGCTCTTATGAGAACACTTTAATTCTTTTGCAGAGACATGTGATGCTTACCATTTTTTTGTTTTAGAATTACATTCTAATTTTATTGTTTTTGCTTTTGCTCTTTTCATTAAATGAAACTTCTTAACAATGTTAAAGTCGACATCATTTCGAAGATTCTTTAAGTCAACTAGTGTTTCGAATTTAAAAAAATTAAGGACAAACTAATTTCATGATCAGATATAGAGACAAGTAAATGAAACATTGGCTTGAATCCTAATTTTTTTTGGAGATTTGTTAGATAGATGAAATATTCAAATTATGAAAAAAATAAAATGTATAAAAAACTGTTTATGACCCCCAAAATTTCAGATTGGCCATGACTAATCTATGTATTTTTGGTTATAAAATTAGTGACAGGGTAGTTACAACATAATTCTATCCGATTTCAGAATGAAACTCATAATTCCTTTTCTCTGTTTTTTTTGGAGAGCTTTGCCAAATAAGATTAATTTATTCTATACTCCCTCTCAATGAATTTGTCATGATATTGGTTAACAAGATTTACCAATTAAACCAAAATTAACACCTATATATCTAATTGGATTGTTCAAACTAAATAAAAAAATATTTATTGACAAAACTATTGGTTATAAACTTATAAGATTTTATTAGACTTGGAAATTAAATTAAAATTGTGTTATTGGGCCCAATTTTTTTTTTTAAATCAGTCAAAATGGTATGTGTATCCTTACTGGCACAAAGCCCAGCCCAATACTAAGTACGACAGTACACATTTTTCCGTATAACGTCTCTTCCTAAGGGTTCTGTCTCTCCGATCACTTCTCCGACTGCAGAAATGACCAACTTCAGGAAGCTCGGCCGGCATGCGGGTCACCGTATCTCCATGCTCAGGTACCGTTCTCTCCTCTCTCTTTTCCTTAATGCACAAAGCTCTCTCCTTTGATTTTGAAGTATTGGTTTTCACTATTATAATCAGGACTCTTGTGTCTCAATTGGTCAAGCACGAGCGTATAGAGACCACCGTCACCAAGGTATTGATTCCAGACTCTCTAAGGTTTGATTAGAGTTTATAGAATCGACGAATCTTCCTATACCTGTAGTAACTCAATTTCACCAGATTGATTGTTGTGTCTGTATTGGTGAAAAAGGAGACTCCTTTCTAGCACATTTTGATTGTTGAATCTTTATATTTTTTATTTACGATGAAACTTGTCTATAGTGATTAGTGATCACTGCTAAAGAGACGTTGTGTGTTTTGCAGGCTAAAGAGGTGCGTCGTCTTGCTGATAACATGATTCAACTCGGTAAAGAGGTATGTTGGTTGATTGATTCTCATATTATACTTATATCCAGTGAAGTATCTGCTTGGTTGAAAATGTAATTTGTTATATACTGTTTTAAAAGATATAGATTTTACTTTCATTTAAGTATTTTAGAGTTTGTATTCATCCGGCTGAAGTTATCTAATAGTATTCCGATAAATACATCTTGCTGACAAAACATGATCAGGGCTCACTCGATTCAGCAAGGCGAGCAGCTGGTTTTGTAAGAGGAGATGATGTCCTTCACAAGATTTTCACTGAATTGGCATACCGTTACAAGTGAATTTTCTTCAACTCTTTTGCCCATTGTTAGCTGTTTTTGCCTAAAACGCTTCATTGGGATAAATAATACCATTCTGTTACAGAGATAGAGATGGTGGATACACAAGATTGCTACGTACTCGCATTCGAGTTGGTGATGCTGCTCCTATGGCCTATATCGAGTATAACTAGTTTCTTCTTCATCATTGCTTCTGTTTATATTAATGATGAAGAAACATAATAATCAGATGACTGGGTGAACTAAGTGGGTCATATACATTGGGCAGGTTTATTGATAGAGAGAACGAGCTTAGGCAATCAAATCCAGCAACACCTCAACCACCACAACGAGTGCCGTTGGATCCATGGGATAAATCACGCCTCATGAAGCAAGTTGCTCCACCTAAGGAGGAGAAAATCTTTGATTCCGAGCTATGATGTGGCAAAAGAAATCTCCTTCTATCCACCAAGTATCTTGTTTTTTCCTTTAACATAATCTAGTCTCTGCATCATCCATTAGTTGCCATAATATGTTTTAACAGAAGTAATAAAGTTACTTTAAAAGTGAGTCTTGAAAGCAATAACAGGTCTTGTGAGGCTTTTTTATTTTATTTTTGCCTATCTAAACTGTGAGTAAAACTTTATCTTTTCTCTTGCTTCTACAAGATCAGGTTTGAGTTTGTGACCACTCATCTCTTAGTGTGTGGCCCTGTGACCTACCAAAACAGTAGAATTATGTGCCTAATGCATGGGGCCCCTACCCACTTAAATGTAGGTGAACCAATTAAAAGAATACTGAGAGCATGATCAGTAGTGCTAAAACCCAAATTGGTTATACAACTGAAAGCTACTCTTCTATGGTAATGTTTTTTTTTACTTTCCCTTCACTAGTTTCTGCAACATCCAGCATCCTCCTGACTTTTACTGCCAACTCTCAAAACATTAATGATGGTGATGGTGATGTCTACTTCGTTGAAAACTTTTTGGTATTTCGTTTGCTTACAGCAACAAACTCTGCTTTAACGTCAAGCAAACGGCATCATCACTTCCCAGCTCACAACTATTGATTTTTCCCCATTCTCCTTTATGAATAAACATCCCTACAAGCTATCCTTTGATAGGCTACACACAACTATAAGCAAAAAAGTTCCAATGTTTGCACCTTTATGTTTTAATTCAGTTTAGATATGAACTTTCAATTGATATAACTAACAAGAATGAAAAGTTTTGATATCTTTTGGTAACTTTTTCAACTAAAGTAATATGACAAGGTTTTCTTCTTGCAAAGCTTTAGTCATAACCTGATTCAACCAGACATCAACGCCCACTCATCAGCTTGAATAAAGTTAGCCACCGAGTACACATGCACATGCTCGTCTGGTATCTCACTGCTCCACGAAACCCTCTGCGACCTATCTGATCCCAAACCCGTGTTCTTAGCCTCTCCATAATACAAAGTCTGAAGAGCAAAATCCCCACTCCACGGCAGCCAACCATCAGGAGTTATCAAAGCCTCCATATTACACCCTATAAACACAGTCCTCGAGTAATCTTTCCACGGCCTCCCCAGAAAGTTCTTATGCACCTTAGGATTAGCTTTATACAGCTTCATATACTCCTCCGTCCCGTTTATCAAACAGTTCAAGAACACGAATCCCGTTGACTGCGACGGGTCAATTCTTCCTTGTGCGGTGACAGCGTTTTTCTCGCCCTTCTCGGGGTTTACTTGACGCGGCGCGATGAGGATCTCACAGTCTTGGAAGACTGAAGCTGAGTTTCCGAAGATGAAGTCAATGTTCCCTTGGATACGACAACTTTTGTAGAACTGACGAAGTCCATGTGCGTAGAGTGTGTCTTGGTTCCCAAGGAACTCACAGTTCTCGAGCAGAGAAAAGTCGCTGTCGGATCTAAAGGCTACCGCTTGGTGAGCGTCTGGTCCCGCCGTGTTTTGGAACGTTATGTCACGAGCCATGAATCCATCTCCCACCACTCCTATTAAACCAAACATGTAACATTTAATTAAAAAAATTCAATTCGGACAAGAAATAATAAAAGAAAATATCATACAGCTGAACTAATATCTACTTAAAATGTCAAAAATATTTTCAACAACATTTAAGATAATTATACAATTTTTTTTTGAAATACTCAAGTTTAGAATTTTCCTAATATAGTACGTGCCCGGTGCAAACTCCACATAATATTTATCCATAATAAAAATATAAAATGAATAAGAACTTGGGTGAGAACATTCAGCGCTTATTTGTCAATAAAAATGATAAATTAATTACACATTAAAAAGGCGTTTACTTCATAATAATAACTCACCGACGGTTGCCGTGTTGTACGTGGTCATCCCAGGCATCCCGACGTTCAAAGATCCCGTAATGACCGTTTTGCCCATGCCGTCTCCTACGAAGACAACGTTATTCTTCTCAAACGGAATCCTAACGGTCTCCTCGTACACTCCTTCGCTAATCTTTATAACAAACTTACGCGCTCCGTTGTTATCAGGCGCCGCGTTAACGGCGTCTTGCACCGTCTTGTAACCGCATTTTCCGTCTTTGCAGACCGTCACGTCTTCTTTTAAACCAGAAGGGAAGCCCAAAACACCCGGATCCGAGCCCATACCCGGCCCAGTCTTCTCCCAAAACCCGTCTCGTTCCGTTGCTGGTGGAATCCACGACGCTAATAAGTCGTCTCCGAAGTTATCGTACGAGACCATCATGCTTAGCGCGTTACTGGTGACGTGGATGAGCCCGTCGAGAAACGACATCGTTTCTCCGACTTGGGTCGTGTCGTTGACGTACTTGAGCGCTGACCATGTGTCGTATTGGTAAACGAGAGCAGCGCTCATCCAAGCGCGAGCGTCTTTGATTCGTCCACGTGTCAGAGCGTTATCCGTCGATAGGGTGCGTTGTTTGGAGTAAGAGAGGAGCTGGAGGCACGTGTTCGCGGCGTTGGTGCGGTTCAGATTCCCTACGGACGCGTCCAGGATAGACTTCACTTTGGACTGAGCTGTCTCGAGGTTTTGGAAAGAGACGGAGATTGCTGAGTGGATGATCTGAGAAGGGTTGGGATCGGGAGGGACAAGACCTGGTTCGGATAGGGAAGAGAGGCATTGGTCCGGGTAGCGAGTTGCGTTGCAGGCGAGACGGATCTGAGAGGCGGTAGAGGACGAAGGGTTGAGTGGAGGAGACTTGTTGTGGTGGTGATGGTGGTGACGGGAGGAGGAAGAGGGAGAGGCTAAGAAGAAGAGAGAGAAGAGAAGGATGAGAGTGGAGGACATGGCGATGATTAAGAGACAGAAGCAGCTGGTTGGGATGTTTATGCGGTGAGGTTTAGCGGAGGAGGAAAGAGGATGGTGATGATGGGATAGTTTCGAATATGCCATTAGAGAACGATTTCTATATATATATATATGTGTGGAAATTGATAAAAAAAAAAACGGAAATTAAAATTAGAAAATGGAGAGAGATGGATCACAGTCACAGACCATTAGAGTCACGGGCGATGCATAGTGGAACACTCATGAGATCATGCGCGCAGAGATGAGAGGATAGAGAAGAGGAGATTGGCATTTTGTGAGTATTTATGATTAAGAGTGGAGGACATGGCGATGATTAAGAGACAGAAGCAGCTGGTTGGGATGTTTATGCGGTGAGGTTTAGCGGAGGAGGAAAGAGGATGGTGATGATGGGATAGTTTCGAATATGCCATTAGAGAACGATTTCTATATATATATATATGTGTGGAAATTGATAAAAAAAAAAACGGAAATTAAAATTAGAAAATGGAGAGAGATGGATCACAGTCACAGACCATTAGAGTCACGGGCGATGCATAGTGGAACACTCATGAGATCATGCGCGCAGAGATGAGAGGATAGAGAAGAGGAGATTGGCATTTTGTGAGTATCTTTTTATTAATTACGGTTTAGTTATACAAGAGAGGCGATCAGATTGCCCGGTTTAGATTCCGGTTTTTATCGGGTTAGTGTTTAAGTCTCAGGGTCAAGTCAACCTCTATTGATCTGACTTTAAGGTTGGTAAATGTTTCTCTAATACCGAATCGTAGATCTTAGTTATAAAACCTTTTACAATAGCATAATTCTTGTATAGTACTTGAGAAAATTCACTTTTCATTTCTGTTTGTGCGTTCAGAACTACATAAATTATATCTTGAAAGCATAGTACTTAAGAAAATTGATTATTTATCGATGAAAGTTTAGCATTAGCAGCATTTCTAATATAATATTTAGGTTTGTTCCATGAAACTATATCGGAAACTCAAATTTTATTGATATAAAATTATATCATTTTGTGCCAATGAACATGTTTAACATTGGAAAATATACCATCGCTTATCTTAGTGTAAAAATACTATATATTCATTTATCTGGTAGTAACTAATTTATAAAATTGAAATATATATAATATCTAATTTAAAATATAAACTAATATACTATCTGATGAGTAACTTTAATATGTTTACTAGATTCTGGTATATTTTTGTTTTATTTTTTCTTTGAAAATTTTAATTTTTATATTTGTATTTTTTGTAATCATATTATTTAATATTAATTTAATATAATTTAATATAATATTTGGTAAATATATTAAATATGTCAAATTGCATAACTATACACATGTGCCATATGTATTTCAGAAATTATTTTTAAACTTTATTTTTAAAATTCACAACATATTATATTGTCTTAATAATTACCTAACATAATTAGTCAAAAATATTTATACCCAAAAAACCGACATAGAATCGGCCCGAAAATCAAAAGTTTCATACTCTATTAGACTTGGCCTATATGCTCAAATGATTCTTATAGTATTATATCTGAATACCAATATCAAACCCGAAAACCGAACAAAATTTTTGAAATTCTTTTGAAAAAAAATTAGTTTTTAATATTTTCTGTTATATATATATATATATATATATATATATATATATATGAGTTAATATGGTCTTCACTAACTTTAAGTTAAATCACATGTAAATGAGTTAATATGGTCTTCACTAACTTTAAGTTAAATCACATGTAAATGAGTTAATATGGCATTCTTGTAATTTTTTTCCATCTTCTCCAAGAATATTTTAGAATTCTCTGCAACATTTCAATGGCCACCATACTTTCATAACTGATCAATTTATACGTTTTTCTTGTTGGTTATGCCTTAAACTTGTAATGCATTACAAAACATCTGATTTCAACCTTTTAAAACCCAAAATGTTAGTTACTTTGAAGATCCCGATTTTCTTGTCTGATTATGACAAATCAACATAGTGAACGACCATGGAATGTATAATCGCCAGAGAATCGATCACCATGGGCGTGTTCTGATCAGGTCTAAAAGGTATATCATTGAATCGAACTTTGTTGTGAATGAAGAAACATAACTGATTTTGTTATCGACAAAGAACGTGGTTAGTCATTTAATATAAGCAGTTATGAAATAATCAGTTTTTGGGAAAAATAATTGTTGGACCCAACTTTTAACAATGGTTCACACTGCTGTTTTAATAGAATAGATATTTTTGGTTTCTAGTTTTAGTTTGCTCGCTTCTTAGGTTTAGTGATTACAAAAGTTATTTTTCTGAACCTTCGATCAACTCGGGAGTTTGTGATTCTGTATACATTCTGATGAGTAACTTTGGTACATGGATTCTTCATATCTTTGTTGCTTGTCTTTTAAAATATATTTGTTGTTGTTTTTTCAAGAAGGGAAAGAGATCAGTTGATGCTAGTGACAGTAATGTTAGCAACTTGTTGTTCTAAATAATGGTAGCCATACATATGGATAAGGATACTGATGAAAGCTTAGGCTAGGTTATTTTAGGACCCCATGGTGGTGATTCTTTTGATAAAGCTTCAGCCAAAATGTTTCAAAGGAGGAGAAAGGAAATCTCTAGTGCATCAAAGCTCAGATGTAACCATAGAAGAGATCACTGGTGTTCAAGTGATTAACGAAGAAAGGCTGTATGATTCACCTGTAGCTGTTTTTGATGCAGTGGTTCAAATTGAAAAGGAGGAGAATTCAAGTGGAGATGCATAAAATAATCTGGTCGAAGACTCAAAGTAGTTTCTGAAACGTTAATGACTTTCGTAGTTGTTAAAAGTCAAAGCAATGATTCTAAAGACATGAGGAGCTACTGGAGAAACATAGTATATTGATGCAGTGTGTTGTAAACTTGTCGACTCGCTTAACTTGGATGACTTCAATTTAGTAACATATATGGCGGTATGTTGTAGATTTATTTTTCTCAGACTTTAAAAATCTATGATGTTCAGTGATTATTTCTGAAACACTGAACAGCTTTTTCACCATCTCTGCCGTCTCTATGTGTAGTCCGACCTGAATGCCCTCTCCCAAAATGTAGGTGAGCCCTTTGGAGTACACTTCCCTGACAGTGGAGACTTAAAGCTACCTTGTCTCAGCGGTAATAACCAAAGATTTTTCTATAGTTTCTTTACTACAATCACATCCTTGATATCCTATTTAGAAAAACTGAAACATAGAAGGAGAAATCAACCATCAGCACGCATGAATATCATGTAAGAGTGAATCAACTAAGTATGTATCCAAGTTTGCTTAGCAGCAGCAAGTGGGAGCTTTCTCTGCTTAGCAGCAGTTCCACCAGTACTTCGTAAGTTCTCATATAACAGCTTCCTTATCAAGAATTCATCACAAAGCTTGGTAACATCAGGAATAACTCTGGTGAGATCTACAAAGATCCAATGAAAAATAATAACAGGAAGGTCTCGCTCGGCCTCGTGCTCGCAAAGCTTGGTAACATCAAGAGTAGCTTTTGGGATTTTTAAATTATAATTAGCCAGATGATGGAAGCGAGGAAGAAGATGGAAAAGATGACCAATTAGATAGATTTCAATATTAAAGTTTGTTTAATTTGAGTATATAATGGTTATCATCTAAGTGTATATGAATCATGTTTAGTATTTTAGTCACAACATTGTTTAATAGGCCCAAATTTAAAACATGTCAAGGTAATTTTCAAATATGATTCTATTTTAATAGAGTAGGTAAACGATAAATGAATGATTTAAATAAATTTTGTTTAATATTTTGTTTTATTTTATAAAAATATGAATATGTCCATTTAAATATGGATAAAGATAATCACAACTATAATGTAAGACATTTAATTTTTAAATCATAACAAAATAGATTTACAAATTTAAACAAATAAAATTTTAAATAATTCACAAATTAGCATATCGGGTTATAAGTGAATGAAATATTAGAAATATATATTTAAAAAATAAATTTCTAAAAATTCTGAATATAAATTTTTTTGCTTAATTGCTAAATAAATAAAAAATTTACTTCTAAACAGACACAATCATTATTATCTTACCATTTAATTTTTATTATACTTAACTAACTCATTTTCAATTTTGATCACTGAATGTCAAAATATTACAATTATATTTTAAAATCTCGCAAGTATCTTTATTTTTTGTATCATATATTAACGATTTTTTAACAATATATGGTAATTTAGTTAGTATCAAAATTTTCAAAAAGTCCTAAGGAAAATGGCTAAACTCTCTATATTAATACACACACTAAACCTTATTAAAGTTCCTAATGGACTTTGAATTAATTATTTTTAGGTATTCAAGAGCTAAATTTAGTTGACAAGTAAAGTAAATTGTGATTCATTAAAAATGGAAAACGTGACATATGTTTTTACTACAAAACATGTGTATATTTGAAATATATGTATTAATCTAAAAAGTATATTAAATGGTATGTTTTATAAATATATGCATTAAAATATTTTATTAGATTTATCAGATGACAAATTATCTATATAACATATACGTTTGCTTGCTTGTATATCCAAAAATAATATATATATCCCACACCATGTAAAAAGGTTAAAAAAAACTTGATCAATCGTATTTTTGGTTCATAGAAAACCTAAATATGTAGCTCTTATAGACTCCAAAACTATGCGAGTTTTCTCCCAGACACAGTTCCAGAGAAAAACCTTTACACCCTGTACCCAAAGCTGACCTAACCTTTTAACCCACGGTTCTTTACCTTTGTCGGCTTTTATCCTCTGTAAAACCCTGCAAATTTTCAAATAATTACTACTTTAAGCTATATCCAACGGATAATAGATAGCTCCCACAAATTACCCTACCGGCTCTGCAGTCTCCTCCGCCGGGTTCAGCCCCCGACTCCGTCGGTGGGTCAGCCAGGGTCCTCCTGTGCCGTCTCCGTTCTGTTCTCGCATCTCAGCCTCATACAGTCTCTGTACTCTCTCTCTACCGGAGCTGTCGTTATGGGTGAGATAAGATAGCTACCTTTCTCAAATCTTGGGTTGTTATAACCTCCTAATATTACTGCCTCCAACAACTTGATATAGCATTAATCACTTGAGATACTCACCTATATCAGCATTTATCGACCTTGGAAAGTCGAGATTTCACCATCTTTTAAGATACTCTCCACACTGGGTCTGGTTATACTAAATCTCCTTTCAGCTTGAATTACTTGTACCACTCCCACCATGTCTCCCGCTACTCTCGTTCGGACAAGGAAAAATGGAGTCGCGGCGCTCCCCGCCACCTCCGCGATACCGCTGCGTTCTATTCGCATTCCAGACAGTGACCCTGCCTTTAATAGCGGAAAACAAGCTCACTATCATTGGTAGGGTTACAAACCCGTTCCGAGACCTCGAGCTGTTATCGACTTCTTACCCCAAGTCCGAATTTGGAAGGGCACGTTGAAGGCCGTGGTGGGGCTCGACAAATTCCAGTTTCGTTTCGATTCAGAACACGAGCTTCAAACGGTTCTTGACAAAGGCCCGTACCATTACAAAAGATGGATGTTGATACTACAAAGATGGGAACCGGTGGTGTCGGAAAACTTCCCTTCTCAGATATCCTTTTGGGTGAAAATCCATGGTATCCCCCTCCACTACTGGAATGAAAAAGCTGTTGAAACTATCAGCGATGCACTTGGACATGTCTCAAGCCGAAACGCCAAAGAAGCAAAGTTTCGTGTAGAAGTGAATGGGCTCCTTCCACTTGAAATGAAAATGGAAATCTTGCTCCCCTCTGAAGAAGTTACAGAAGTGGAGTTTCAATACCTAAAGATAGAGAAACATTGTTTCACTTGTTTCTCTCTCCTTCATGAAGAGGAGGACTGTCCCTCTCGCCAAGAGGAGCTCGAGCTCCTAAGGATGACCCTCGGTATTACTCGGGCCATTGCTCTCCAGCGAATCGAAGCTGATAAAAGAGACACGATGATAAACGAGGCTATAGGCGACCTGCTCCTCAACAATCTGGCCCAAATATTCCTTCCCCGACGAATCGGAGGAGCATCGCCATTACTCGATAATAGAGACTCTCATCTGTTGCCTTGGACCACGCCTCCCATCGGGATTATCATCGCCATTACTCTGAGAATAGAGGCTCTCGTTCGCTGCATGTAAACCCTGCCTCGCATCACTCTAACAGACCTAGCGGGGGCTCTTTTGAGCCTCGAAGCCAGCATGATGAAACTGTTAGAACCCCTGCAGCATCAGCCACCAGAGGATCGATCAGGAGGGGATCAAGAGGATCGATCGAGGGGATCAAGAGGATCGATCGCAGACGGCCAAATCATCTATCCAGTGAATCAGAACAACAGTGGAGGGCAATCTAACTCTAGGGAGAGAATTCCCACTCGTGATCGGTTGTCAGGACAATCCGGAATACAGAGTTCCTGCCATGGAGCGCCTCTCTGGTGGAGATACATCAATGGTTCCGGTAATTGAATTACAGGATAATGGAGGGGAAGTTGCGGTGGAACCCGCGTTACAACCCTCACATTTGGCATCTGGCTCCAGGGTTCCGGCCTCTCTGCGCCTAGGAAGCCCAAGTGTTTCAGGCAACAGGAACAAAGCTAAGGTTACAGCTGCAGCAACGTTAAGCAAACATGCTGGGAAGCGAAAGGTGTCAAAAACCACGAGCAATAAACGGGTAGCTAGAAGCCCAATGCAAGTACTAAGCCTCTCAAAAAGCATTGCAGCACGATCCAAGAATCCCCCCCGTAGGAGACTATGCCCAGCTCGCTATGCAAATGAATTTGCGGGGCCAGGTTCAAGCCGCAAGAGACAGGATTCGAGTAATCCCATTACGGTGAATATACCGTCGACTAACAAGGAAGGGGCGGATTTTCGGTCCCATCTCCCTCCTCTTCCTTAGTAATTATGAGCTGGAATTGTCAGGGCTTGGGAAACGTTCTGACAATCCGCAGAGTGAAGGAGTTACATCGGACTCTCTCACGGATATCATGTTTCTCATGGAGACAAAACTCCGATGAATTCATCAAGTCAAAGCTGGACAGTATGCAGTATCCCAATTATTTCTCAATCCCACCAGTGGGCTTGAGTGGTGGCCTCACTTTGCTATGGAAGGAGGGGGTTGAGATCAAAATTATAGAGTCATGTGCCCATTTCATCGATGCTGAAGTGGTTTTCAAAGGAACATCAGCCTTTGTAACTTTTGTTTATGGCGAGCCAGTGGCAGGGAATAGAGCGGATTTCTGGAACACTCTTACGAGAGTGGGTGCAAACAGAGAGGAAGCATGGCTATTGACAGGGGATTTTAATGATATATTGGATAATTCGGAGAAGGAAGGAGGGCCTGAGCGATGGGAGGGCTCCTTCACGGCATTCCGATCTTTTGTTTCACAAAACGGACTATGGAACCTTAAGCACTCCGGAAATCAACTCTCATGGAGAGGAGTACGATACACTCATCATATCAAGTCTAGACTGGACCGCTCCTTGGTTAATTGCTCCTGGTCGAGTCATTCCCAATGGGCAGGAGTGTGTATCTCGATATGAAGGGTCGACCACAGACCAGTGATCACTTACCTCAATACTGCAATGCAAAAACGCAGGGGGCTTTTCAGATTCAATCGATCATATACTGAGAATGATGAGGTTACACAGCTAGTGGATGCTGCCTGGAATCATCACCCTCTCGATTCAGTCATTACAAAACTCAACTCTGTCCGTCGGAGCATCATCAAATGGGCTAAAGAACATAATGTAAAGAGCAACCTTGTTATCCAATCTGCCCAGCAAGCTCTTGAAGAAGCGCTATCATTGCCAGTTGCGGACTTACCTCATATCCAAACTCTCACTAATACATTACTGGTTGCTTATAGAGAAGAAAGTTTTGGCTACAAAGAAGCGGATTCAATGGCTTAAGAAGGGGACAGGAACACGGCTTCTTCCATGCGGCCACTAGGAAGAGGAGAGCGCTCAATAATCTCTCAGTGATAGAAAAAGAGAATGGCGAGGAAGTGTTTGAGGAAGCTCAGATCTCTTCGGTCATTGCAGATTACTACAAGGAGATGTTCACCACAAACAGCAACTCGACTTCTCTCTAGTCAAGCCTGTCTTGTTAATAAGATTACTCAGAGATGAATAGTCGACATAGAAATTCCATCAGACAAGGAGATCGAGGAGGCAGCACGGTCGATAAATGGAGGAAAGGCCGGGCCGGATGGTTTCTCAGCAAAGTTCTATCACTCTTATTGGCATATCATTGGGAAAGATGTAATCACCGATGTCGAGCTTCTTTGTCACCGGAATAATACATCCACAGCAGAATGAGACTCATGTTCGATTGATTCCCAAAGGCTCGGGACCGCGAAAGGTTGCGGACTATCGACCGATAGCTCTCTGCAACACTCATTACAAGATCATTGCCAAAATCCTTTTCGGCCTCAAGCCTCTGCTGCCAGATCTTATCTCCAAGACTTAATCGGCTTTTGTAGCGGGACGAGCTATCTCGGACAACGTCCTCATTACGCATGAAACCTTACATTATCTCCGAACTTCAGAGGCGAAAAAATATTGCTCCATGGCGGTGAAAACCGATATGAGCAAGGCTTATGATCGCATAGAGTGGGGTTTTATTAGAGCAGTCCTGGCCCAGCTTGGTTTTGACCCGATATGGGTCTCTTGGATCTTGGCGTGTGTTGAATCAGTGTCGTACTCTTTTCTGATCAATGGTTCACCTTCCGGTCATGTCACTCCTTCGCGTGGAATACGGCAAGGTGATTCGCTCTCACCATACTTGTTCATCATGTGTACAGAAGTCCTCTCAGCGATGTGTACTAAGGCGCAAATAAACGGTACTATGGCGGGGGTGAGGGTAGCACGGAACTGTCCTCCGATTAATCATCTATTGTTCGCGGACGATACGATGTTTTTTTGCAAATCAACACCCGCCTGTGTCACTACTTTGAAGACGATCTTAGAGAGTTATGAAAAGGTATCTGGACAACGGATCAACCTGCTGAAGTCGTCTATCACTTTCTCGGCTAAGACCCCTGGTGAGGTTAAAGATCGAGTGAAGACTGAGCTGTCTATCCCGGCAGAGGGAGGGATTGGCAAATATTTGGGCCTCCCGGAAAACTTTGGCCGCAAAAAGAGAGACATATTTGCGGCAATTCTTGATCGCATCGCAAGTAGGCATAGCTGGACATCTCGGTTCTTATCGGTAGCGGTAAACAAGTCCTCCTCAAATCTGTCCTTGCTGCAATACCGTGCTATACGATGTCATGTTTCAAGTTGCCTATCTCTCTATGCAAACAAATACAATCCCTCCTTACTCGTTTTTGGTGGGATGCAAACGCGGAGAAGAAAAAAATGTGTTGGGTTGCATGGTCTACTCTCACACTGCCCAAATATGCTGGTGGCTTAGGTTTCAAAGACATTGAGACTTTTAATGATGCCATGCTCGCTAAAATTGGGTGGCGCCTTATACAGTTTCAGACTTCGTTGCTGGCACAAGTGCTGCTCGGAAAATATGCTAAAGCCTCCTCTTTCATGGAGTGTGAAAACCCATCATCAGCTTCCCACGGATGGAGAAGTATCTTGGCAGGTCGGGAGGTTCTAAGAAAAGGACTCGGTTGGGTGGTTGGGAATGGAGAAAACATCAAGGTGTGGGGGGATCCTTGGCTCTCCTCCTCCTTTCCTACAGCCCCTATGGGTCCACCAAATGAGAATGCAGTATCGATGACGGTTAGTGAGCTTCTATGCCCTCTCACTAATGCCTGGGACACCCAAAAGATCAGGAACTATCTTCCTCAGTATGAAGGCATTATTAATAGGATTATCACAAGCTCTGCCCCGCTGCGACTCCTTGCTGTGGCTGAAATCGGGAGAGTACACCGTGAAAACGGGTTATGGAGTGGAATGTGTTGGCTTGATCCCTCCTCACACAAATGAGCAGACCTTTGATTGGCTAAAGAACATATGGAACCTGAATACTTCACCCAAGATCAAGGATTTTCTATGGAAAGTCAAAAGAAAGGCAATCCCAGTGAGTTCCAATCTAGCGACCAGAGGTATGGCTCCATTTCCTTCTTGAAATGTGGAGGAGTTGAAGATGATCTCCACGTCTTCCTTCTCTGCCCCTTTGCTTCCCAATCATGGAGCCTACTACCAGTTTATGAATTTCCGGATGGTTCAAATAGCTCCATGGAGAGCTTATTTGCAAATGGTAAGAAGTACACCAATCTGCCTCCGGTGGGGTGTGATACCCCTGTCTGGCCCTGGCTCTTATGGAACCTTTGGAAAGCTCGAAATAAGTTGTGCTTTGAAAACAAAACCTTCACGGAGTGGGAAGTTGTGAACAAAAGCGTTATTGATGCGAAGAGTGGGCTGCTGCTCAGCCTTTGAAGAACATAACCACGCTACCAATCGACAAGGTTCTCCTCCGATCATTTCCCAACCATCTCCTGGCCAAGTTCTGTGCCATGTGGATGCAGCTTGGGATCTTCGTACTGGTAACTGTGGCATAGGGGGTCTGTTTTCGGGACTGGAAGACACTAGGATCCAGCCCCTTAAGGTTTCTCGTTCTTTTGTTTCATCAGCTCTCATGGGAGAAGCTCTTGCTGTTCGTTTGGCGGTGATGACCGCCTCCTCGTCTAACGTCCGATCGCTGATAGTTCTTTCGGATTCCCAGGTTCTTATCAACATGATTAGAGCTAAGGAATCACGCCCGGAACTGTTTGGCATCTTGTTTGACATCTATCATTTTAGCTTATCTTTTGAGGATATTTCCTTCCATTTCATTCCTCGCTTATGTAATGTTGCTGCTGATAAAGTGGCTAAGGCAGCCCTGGCATCTGTAAACTCTACCTCCCTAGTCGGAGGGTGACTCTGTTTTTCTTAATTGAATGAATCGTAGTTTGCTCAAAAAAAACTTGATCAATCTTAAATTTGATCAATAAAAAATGAAAAAAAACACATGTGCGTCAAGTCAAGCGCTTATTTGTTTTAAAACCTATAAAATCGATTGTGAACAACATATTGCAAACATGAATCTTTTGTTTTTATCATTATTTTTCTATTTCTTTTATTTTTTGCTTTTATTTTGTTATTTTTTGCTTGTTTTTTTCTTCTTGTAAAATGTAATGGATCCTTGAAAGGAAAAAAAAGTCTTACAAGATATGAAGTTCTAATAAAGCTGAAATTGCCTCTCCAAGCTTTCCTTCCACATTAAGATTCCCTAATGATCTACACCAAACTCACAGTTTAGAAAAGAGAAACAGAGCAAAAGAAAACAAACTAAAGTTCATTTTCTTACATTGAAACAACTCTGTTCTTGTAGCAGGAGATCCTAACCCAATTGCTTCCACAAGGGTAGACTCCTATCCAGTTCTCAGAAAACCTTGTCCACTTAGATTTCACCGCTTGCAACGCAGCATAATCTGCGGAAGAGTGAGCATGCAGCAACAACACTATCAAAAGAATGAAACTTGTTCCATTCATCTTTGAAACAAACAATGAGAAACTAAAAAAGTAGGTAAAAATGAAGAACACAAACTTATTTTTTTGTTGAATTACTAAGAACACAAATACGAGAACACTTTAATTTTTTCGCAGACACACGTGATCGTTTACCATTTCTGTTTTTAGATTTACATTCTAATTTTTTTTTTTTGCTTTTGCTCTTTTTATTAAATGGGACTTCTTACAATGTTAAGAGTCGACATCATTTCGAAGATTCTTTAAGTCAACTAGTTTCAAATTTTAAAACAAAGCTCATGATGTTTGGTTTTACAAATCTAATTAATAATCACCATGAAAATACTGAGAGCCACAACGGTCAAAAGAAGAGTGCAACATTCGTAAAGAAGATAAAAGGGATTAGGAAGGTTTCCTACAAATGAACAAACATTTTTTTCCACACAAATTAGTAATAGCTCGTATAATAATTTACAAGAAAAAAAAGAGAGCAAATATTAATGTCAATATAGTCACTAAAATTAGTAATGGACTTTGAATTAGTTATTTAGGTATTCAAGTACTAAAATTGGTTGACATATAAAATAAATTGTGATTCATTAGAAATGGAAAACATAAGATATATTTTTGCTATGAAACATGTGTATATTTGAAATATATGTATTAATCTACAAAAGTATATTAAATGGTATGTTTTATAAATATATACATTAAATTTTTTATTATATTTAACAGATGAAAAATGATTTATATAACATATACATTTGCTTGCTTGTATATCCAAAAATAATATGAATATCTCACACCATGTAAAAACAGTTAAAAAACTTGATCAATCTTAAATTGATCAATAAAAATTGAAAAAAACAAATGTGCGTCAGATCAAGCGATTATTTGTTTTAAAATTCAATTGTGAACAACATATTGCAAACATGAATCTTTTATTTTTATCATAATTTTTCTATTTTATTATTTTTTTCTTTTTTTTTTCTTTTTTTTCTTGTAAAATGTAATGGATCCTTGAAAGAAAGCTCAATCTCGGTCTTGAGCTCCAACGCTCCTTCCAATGATTCTGGTTTAGCTCTCTTGATTGCTATGGCTTCCCAAAGGGAAGAACCCCTTTGTACATCTGCTACTATCATGATGTCCTCCTTTGAAGACTTCAAATCTCTTCCATCTGTGTCAAATGCAATAAGAAAGTTAGTTAGTTCATAATTTCAGACTAGTGAGATTTTGTGTGTCCCATTTTATACATACCAGATAACAGAGGATACGTATTAGTTCGAAAAAAGTATGACCGAATATTGGATGAGGCTTGTAGTCCTGGTTGCTAAAAGCAAAAGTGACAAGAGCCAGTGTAGTATGTGTGAAACCTTCTCTACCAAGTGGGAAAATGAGGATAACAACCATAAGTTGGTGATCACTCTGGTTCACTCTTACATTCCGGATCGCTACAGTCTCCACCTGATTATTTGAAGACTTCAGAGAAGTAGTCAAGCTCCACTGGAGAAACAAGTAATTTGGTGATCAATTGTTATTTTGATATGTACGTTATGTAATGTTCACTTTTATTTTCAGTTCACTTATTTAATCTTTTGGGGTAATTTTTTGATTATCAAATGTTGGATTTTATTACTTATCGAATTGCTTCATTTCTTTGCTCATAAGGATCACACTTTATAATGCCGTTTGTTTAAATTAGGAAAAATATCCAAAAATACCAGTCATAATTTTCTATTTGCTATAAAAATATTTAAACTATTTTGGTTTTCCATTTAGTATTCAGTCTATTTTAAGATAAGTAATAAAATCCGACATTTGCAAATCAAAAATTACCCCAAAAGATTAAATAAGTGAACAGAAGAAAAAATGAAAATAAAAGTGAACATTACATCACGTACATATCAAAATAACAATTGTATATTAAAAACAATCGAAAGAAGCTCAAATATAAAAGGAGTTGAAAACCTTATATGAGTCACACTTTACCTTTATGAAAGTTTAAGAGTATATTAAAATTTAAGAGTGTAACTAGGTGGTTGCCCGTGAATTCATGGATACAAAAAATTTAAAAATTTGAGGTTGCTACTGATGAAAACTTCACTCCTATTAAGCAAGACACTAAGAAGGAAAGCTCAGATATTATCCGTAAGTGATATAGTTTCCTTCAGAAACATATCATTTGTGTTGTCTTCATGTACATTGCTAATAAGGCTTCTGCATCTTGGATACATCTAGGTACAACATAAACTGGAACTTTGGGTTGCTTCCGCAAGACATGGGAAGATCCATCTCATGCAAACGCTGAAGTTGAAGGAGCTTTTGGTGATAATGATCCAGGTTAACTTTGTGATACTTGTTCTTTTTTTTATCTACTGGAATTGTTATTAAGGTTTGATTCTTGGGTATGGATTTGTAGTTGATGTTGTTGAGATTGGTGAAACCCAAAGGAAGATAGGGGAGGTTCTTAAAATCAAGCCATTGGCTGCTTTAGCTATGATTGATGAAGGAGAGCTAGACTGGAAGATTGTTGCCATTTCATTGGATGACCCAAAAGCTCATCTTGTGAATGATGTTGAGAAACATTTCACTCTAAGAGGCTAATCTTTAGTAGTAGAAACAAGACTAAATTCTCAGACGTTGTTTCTGACCTTTATATATAATATGATGTATCAGGGGACATTAACAGCTATTAGAGACTGGTTTAGAGACTATACAAGATCCCTGATGGAAAGCCTGCTAATAGTTTACAACATAATGATCACAATGTGACTAACAACATTTTTATTTTACAGTACAATACAATAGGTGAAGATTAGATAGTAGAGTTCAATACAAGTTATCTGAATTACATGCAAAACAACAATACAAATACACAAAACACACAGAACGTACTTAAAGAAAAATCAAGCAGACATGCATCCAACACCACGTCTAGTGGTCGGGAAAACAAGAAACAGAGCACTGCAAACGATTCCGACCATTAATGGGAAACTCTCCATAACTTGATCCATCTCTTTCTGTTTCCCCGGAACGAGACAACGCGTGACTCTCCTGTCCGAAAACGCAATCGCCATAAACACCAAAACGCTCATCACTGCATGAACAAAGTCGTTAACTTTCAACTTATACCTCTCATCAGTCACCGGAATCTCCGCTTCCGCGAACGCGTCTCCTCCGCCTCCGAACTCAGGCGGCGGCGGTTTCATGAACACGGCGAGTCCACGCGGGGTCACGAACCCGTAATAGATTTTCTCGTCGGCGGCTTTGAAACTGTCGGTGAAATGGAAGAAGAAGCAGGAGGTTGCGCAGAGAAGGAGGAGGATATGGATCATGAGCGTGTTGATTCCGTTGCAGTCTCCGTCGCGGTAGATGGAAGGGAGAACCATTTCGAACATCAGGAGAGTTCCTGTCGGGAGGAAGTTGACGATCATCGATGTCTTTGAAACCGTTTTTTGAACTCCTTGAGCGACCATGCGGCGTTTGCGGCCTCTTCCTCCTCCTGCTGCGGCTCCTGGGGGAAGTGAAGGAAGTGAAGAGATTAATAAAGGTTTGGGCGAACGAGAGGGTGGTGATGGTGATGGTTTTTGCGGCGTGTAGACTCTGATCCCGACACTTTCCTCTGTTTTCTCCATCTTTGCTTTTTGTGTGTTTCTCTGTTTTTCTGATTAAACAGTTTCGTAGTCTTGTGTGAAATGGAATGTGTCAGTTTATATAAACAGTTATGTTCCGTTGAGACTGTAACGGTTTATATTTATCAAAAAAAGTGATCTCTGGAAACAAGAGGAAGGGCAAATCGGTCTTCACAGAAGAAAACATAACCGTTCTTTTCTGACAGGGTGGTTAAAAAATAACGACTTGAACCGGACTAAAATTGAGCCGTGTAAACCGTAATCCATATTGAAAAACCAAATTAATAATCAACATGGAAACTTTGAGAGCTACAATGGTCAAGACTCAAGCGAAGAGTGCAACAACATACATAAAGAAGATAAAGGAGGGATAAGGAAAGATTCTTACAAATGAACAACATTTTTTTTTCCACGCATTATTATAATAATCAATAAAATGTCCTGTGATCTAATGTATCCTTGACATTCAAAATCCAGATACCATTTCTTTATGTTTTTGTTCAGAAGCATAATCTCAGGTATGATTTGGACGGAATTTAGGCAATGTCGTTACGATGACAAGTGTGAAGGTGAAGAAAAATATAAAAATTGGAAAAACTTCTTGGCTTCGCCCGGGTTCGAACCGGAGACCTTCAGTGTGTTAGACTGACGTGATAACCAACTACACCACGAAACCATTATGTTATCCATTTCTAAACATCGAATATTGATATATTCACTAAAGTTGGTAATAATACTTAACCCGACAAAACCCACGTGGTTTATTCTCTTCGGTTTGCAATCTTTTGTCCGAACCAAATCCAAAATTTTTATAATTGATTTGTTCTCTCTCCGTGGAGAAGAATAAAGGAGAGAGAGAAACGAAAGGCCACCACATTCTTCAATCTTCTTTCCACAACAATGGCGGCTACAAGAGTGATTACTGCAGCTTCCGCCACCTCGTACTTCCTCGCCAAACGAGCTTTCGTTCTCCCGGCGAAGAGATCATGCGGCGGCGGCGCTCTCTGCTTCAACAGAAGAGCTTTGGTGTTGAAATCGAAGCGGCCCTTCTCTTGCAGTGCCATATACAACCCTCAGGTGAAGGTTAAAGAAGAAGGTCAACCCGAAACCCTAGATTATCGAGTCTTCTTCCTCGATGGCTCCGGAAAGAAGGTACCTTTTCTCTGGTCTCTGCCAAAGCTTGTTGTCTCTCTGTTTGATAATCAACGTTTCTAAAGGTTCCAACTTTATGAAATGCTTTTGATTCATACTCTGTTCTGTGTCAATGCTCTGTTTTTTTTTGTGACAAGATTGAGGAAATGGGTTTATCTGTGTTACGAAAATCCAAAAGATTTGAACTTTTCGGTATATATCACATTTTTATTTGGAATACTCTTGTGGTTATGCAATGAAAGATTGTTTATATTCGATCTACATTGTGATTTTTTGTTGAAAATGCTCTTGATTCGTTACTCTGTTCTGTGTTTTTTTTTTTTTTTTTTAAGGTTTGAATATGCATGTTGTGTATAGGTGTCTCCATGGCATGATATACCATTGACCTTGGGAGATGGAGTTTACAACTTTATAGTTGAAATCCCTAAAGAGTCCAAAGCAAAAATGGAGGTTGCTACTGATGAAGACTTCACTCCTATTAAGCAAGACACCAAGAAGGGAAAGCTCAGATACTATCCGTACAACATAAACTGGAACTATGGGTTGCTTCCACAGACATGGGAAGATCCATCTCAGGCAAATGCTGAAGTTGAAGGAGCTTTTGGGGATAATGATCCAGGTTAACTTTGTCATACTCTCTTTATTTATCTACTGGAATTGTTATTAAGGTTTGATTCTTGGTTATGGGTTTTGTAGTTGATGTTGTTGAGATTGGTGAAACCCAAAGGAAGATAGGGGAGGTTCTTAAAATCAAGCCATTGGCTGCTTTAGCTATGATTGATGAAGGAGAGCTAGACTGGAAGATTGTTGCTATTTCATTGGATGATCCAAAAGCTCACCTTGTGAATGATGTTGATGATGTCGAGAAGCATTTTCCTGTAAGAGCTAATCTTTAGTAGTTAGAAACAAAGACTAAATGCTCATGAATTTTGTTTCTGACCTTTATATGATATGGTGTATCAGGGGACGTTAACAGCTATTAGAGACTGGTTTAGAGACTACAAGATCCCAGATGGAAAGCCTGCTAACAGATTTGGTCTTGGAGACAAACCAGCAAACAAAGTAAGTTCATCACTTTACAAATGTCTCTTGTCATGTTTTTTTTGGTTACTGAAACTGAGAGAAGAGAGAAGCTGTAACACTTGTGGTGTGGTGTTCTTTGTTACAGGAGTATGCATTGAAGATCATTCATGAGACAAATGAATCATGGGCTAAACTTGTGAAGAGATCAGTTGATCCTGGAGACCTTTCTCTTTTCTAAACAGTTAATTGCAATATCCAATTCATTCTTGTTTTTCTTTCAAAGAGATCTAAACTTTGAGGTTTTGTTTTTTCACCATTGATGACTGAGAAATAATAAAAATACATTATTGTAAAATTTATATTTTGGAAATAAGTTTAAGTATGAAAATATAGACTTTGATTGCTTTTACACTCATTTTATTGATTTGATTTCATTTTGACAAAAACTAAGCAACAAGAGAAACCTTATCTCAAAACCATGTGGAATGTACTACTACTACTACAGGCATATGCTGCAGCAAAGTCTAATACAGATGCTTGCCTTGGCGGGTAAAGAGGAGATGCGAATGTGGTTGAATGCTCTTTTGTTGCTTCACAGGTTTTAAGATCAAACAACTTTTAGTACAAAACTCTTTACTTTTCTCTTTCTTTCAATTGTAACGGCTTTCTTTGCAAGCAAATTAAGTTAGCTTTCTTTGCAAGCAAATTAAGTCTAGGGCGTACTAGGAGTAGAGGAAGTGTGTATCGGTCCTTGGGTCTTGAAACATTCTCTCTCCAAATAATTACTTGTCACAAAAGAAAGCAAAGAGACATCTTTTATCCTTATTTCTTCTCTTTCACAATCGACATGGTTGGCTTGGAGAAAGCAAAGAAGAATTAGCTGGAAGTATTCAGATAGGTGTCGACTTCATCATGACATGAAACTAAGAATAATCACAGAGACAAAATAAGATCTTTTAAAATCATTTGAACATTTACTATTTATATATTGGAAAACAAATAAGAGAACACCAATAATATGTCATAGCTAATTAATTTGTCTTACTTAATGGAGTATTTGATTTTGTAACGACTTACTCAGAAGAAAAATTAATTGAAAACACGTGTTAAAAGAAAACGGTAAATTGAAGAAGATTATAAATACCTTTGAACAAAAAGAAGAAAACAACAATTACGTTTTCATCTAAATATTATATATATATACTATATTGGGTCCATAAACAAAAGTATCAAATCCTAAAGAAAAAAAAGAGAGAACAATCCACAATGGTTTCTCTACAAATCGCAAATTCTTTTTCACATCGTTCTTGTTTTTAATTATCCTCACAAAAGCGTCGACGTTTGGTATTTCATCACCCAAACAAGTCGTGATGATTAACAAATTAGGCATACGCCAAACTATAGACGTGCATTGTAGGAGCGGGAATAGCCTGTTTCGCTCAGACCTGGAGCTAGTTTTGAGTTTAAGTTTCCTACAAATTCGTTGATAGCTACAAAGTACACTTGCAGTTTCCGGTGGCCTTTCGCAGGCAAAGAGTTGTGGTACGACATTTTCACATCGAGTAGAGACGCCAACGTTTGTGATGTATGCCTTTGGTATATTTTCGACAGTATAATTTGTCGGATGCGACTTGATAGGGAGGAACCTACAATGTGTGATATTTGGAATCCTCTCCATTAAACAATATTTAATTTGTTTTAATATATATATATATATATACTTGAAAACTAATAATTAAAAAATAAATCAAAATGGTGGTGTTGTTATTATCCTTATAGAATAATGATAATTTGATTGCTTTAGAAATGTGATTTATATTGAAAATATTTTGCATAATATACAAAATAGAAAAAGATTTTCGTATCAAATCTGAACAGAAACAAAGATTTGAGTACCTAACAAACAACGCATCTTCTTCCCGATTTGTACTTGATAGAGATTCCATGTTTTAAGGAACGTACCTAACTATCTTGATATGTGTTTCAAAAGTTTACGTTTCCATATTCACTTCTTTCAATGAGTACTTTTGCTTCATCTCTCTGATTACTCCAAAACCGAAGCAGCAGACTTCCCGTGGCCTTCACGGTACTTCTTCATGCACATCTATTCATTTATTCCTTTCAACCAACGATTATAGTTTTCTTGTTCTATTAGTTCATAAGAGTGATCAAAATCACGTGTATTTCTATGGTATTGTTTGTGAATGAATCATTATTGCCTTTGTTCTTCTATTCTAGGTTTTAATTATCTACCTAGAACTAGGGCATCCTTTAGACAAGAAAACCGAACACTGTTTGGTGTATTCTTTTCGTTTGTTTTATACTCCAAATATTTGATGTTTCGGATGAATGCACAAAAATTAAGGCATATACTTTTACTTAAAAAATAACATTTAAAATATAAACTAAAACTAATTTAGCTAATCATAAAAAACACTATAAAATATCATTGATATAGTTTTTGGTAAAACTAAAATTTATATAAAAATATCAAAACATCATAAAATTCACTAAAATATCATATATTTTGGAACTGAGGGAGTATTCTTGTAAAAAACCATGTCTTACTGTTGTTTGATCATCAAACTAGTTACATGTTGTTGCAGATTAATCAGAAGAAAAAATGGATCCAATTGCTACGGTGAAAGATGGATTCAACCAAGTTGCTAAGAGACAAAAGCATTACCACACCATTTCCCAAGCCGTCACCGACGGAGCTTTTGAAGGATTCGTAGAGTCACTGGTTCAGATCCTAACCAAGAACGACCCCAAAACGGTTCTCACCGAGCTGAAGCTCAAGCTCGACTCTCTTTTACCGATCAACCATCTCCAAGAATCACAAAAGGAAACGAACACTAGTCTCACCAAGTTCGAGAAATTTCTCGGAAAATCTGATATGTTTCCAGCCTCCATAAGCATTGATTTGGACCATCAGCTAGTGGACAAGATGCTTGTCGAGTATCTTTACCGACAAGGGTTGTTCGAAGTTGGAGAGCTTCTTATTAAAGAATCTGAAGTAGATGTAGATGGTCAACTAAGTGAGGCTATAGCTAGGTCTCTCGAGATCCACCGAGTAACCGAGCCGCTGAAGGAGAAAGACACTGAGCCTGCGATGAGATGGATCTCTGAGAACAGAGAGAAGCTGAAGGAAGACGGTTCAAAACTGGAGATGGAACTCGTAAGCCTAAAGTACTGGGAGATGTTAAGACAAAGGAAACGTTCAGAGGCTTTAAGGTTTGCAAGAGCTCATTTCCCAAAGTTCGCTTCACTCCACAATGTAAAGATACGTAAGCTTATAGTCGCTCTCTTATGGGTTAAAGATCTTGAGAATTATCCACACGCAGAGGAGCTGTTTCCATTGGGTTGGGACAAGGCAAGCCGAGAGCTGACCAAGCAGTACTACAATCTCCATGATCAGCCATCTAGTTCTTTGTTGGCAGTGGCGTTATCAGCTGGTGTAGAGAGCTTACCGAGGCTTTTGAAGCTGGTCCGTGTGATGGGTTTGGAGAAAGAAGAGTGGGGAGAGATGAAACAGCTTCCGGTTGATCTGGAGTTGGGTGATGAGTTTCGGTTTCACTCGGTTTTTGTGTGTCCGGTTAGTAGAGAGCAGAGTGATGAATACAACCCGCCGATGATGATGCCTTGTCGTCATGTTCTTTGCAAGGAAACGATCTTGAGACTATGCAAGTGCTGTAGTACTCGTAGATTCAAATGCCCTTATTGTCCTGCATACACCACAGCTTCTGCATGCAGACAGTTATACATTTGAGAGATAGTTTGGTCTTGTTTCAGCTCAATAAGTTAATAAGTGACAAATACATTTATTTTCTCCTTAGAGAGCTTTCTTTCTTCTTTAGTCTCTAGTGAAACTTGCTTCACAAGAAATGGATTGTGTATCTTGCTAGCTAAGTTAGGGCAATAATTGCTGTTTTATCATTGGGACTAGCTTTCTTTACCTAATTACTCCTAAGCAAAACTTAAGTGGTGATTAACTTAGCAACAGAGAATACCTGGTAAACATTTATAACATCCAAATGAGTTTCGTTAGAAGAATTGAGATAAGGATCAACAAAAGCTTACTCCAAATGAGTTTCGTTCAATACAAAACCTTATTCCAGAAACAGATCCATTTCCTTAGAACATAGAACTCAACCATATGATCTAACCTAATCTCTTTAACCCAAACAGAGTAGAATTTAAGCCAACTCTTCACTTCTTCACTTCCTCGTAGTCAGCCTCTGGAGTTTGATCACTGCCTCCCTGAGCTCCTCCTCCTCCTGGTGTAGAATCCCCACCAGAACCACCACCACCAGACATGTGCTCTCCTATCTTCGAAACAGCTTTGTTCGCAGCATCGATCTTAGCCTTAATCTCATTGACATCATCTCCAGACGAAGCTGTCCTTAGATCCGCCACAGCATCTTCAATCTCCTTGGCGACTTCACTTGGGATCTTCTCTCTGTATTCACCGAGGCTCTTCTCTATGCTGTAAATCGTCGTGTCGGCTGTGTTCTTAGTGTCGATCAAGTCTTTCCTCTCTTTGTCTTTCTGAGCGTGCAGCTCTGCGTCTCTCACCATCTTCTGGATGTCGTCCTCCGAGAGTCCACCGGACGATCGGATTGTGATCTGTTGCTCTTTACCAGTGGTCTTGTCCTTGGCGGAAACGGTGACAATGCCGTTTGCGTCTATGTCGAATGTTACTTCGATCTGAGGGATGCCTCTTGGAGACGGTGGAATGCCGACTAGATCGAATTCTCCTAAGAGCTTGTTGTCTGATGCCATCTCACGCTCTCCTTGAAGCACTCTGATCCCAACTTGCGTCTGATTGTCTGCTGCAGTTGAGAACACCTTCAAGATAAAGAAACGAGAGACAACAACAACTTTTTAGTACAAACTTGACCAAAACAATAGATTGTGACGGAATCATCCACAACTAGCAATATCACAGGATTGTGCTTTCACCCTCAGCTCATAAGAGTGTAATCATGTAGGAATCATTGCCAACAAGAGAAACTCAAACATGCCTTGCTAAGTAGCTCAGATCTAACTACCTCATGCTACCATAGTTTTCTCTACTCCTATGTGATAAACTAGAACTAATCTTTCCTAGCTACTCGGTGATTTTCAATCATAAGGACATATCTATGCATGTATACCTGACTCTTCTTCGTTGGGATGGTTGTGTTTCGTGTAATCAACCTCGTAAAGACACCACCAAGTGTTTCAATACCCAGCGAAAGAGGCGTGACATCTAAAAGCAGCAACTCTTTAACATCACCACGGAGGATACCACCTTGGAGTGCAGCTCCCATAGCAACAGCCTCATCAGGGTTAACACCTTTACTAGGAGTCTTCCCAAAGATCTCAGCAACAACAGTCTGCACCTTAGGGACCCTAGTCATCCCTCCAACGAGAAGAACCTCATCAACCTCCTTAGCACTTATACCAGCATCCTTGAGACAGTTCTTGCAAGGATCACGAGTCCTCTCGATCAAGCCGTTCACCAGAGCTTCGAACTTCGACCTCGTCAGGGTGATATTAAAATGCTTCGCTCCAGATGCATCAGCTGTGATGAACGGCAGGTTAATCTCAGTTTGAGAGGTTGATGACAGTTCAATCTTGGCCTTCTCAGCAGCTTCTCGAAGCCTCTGGAGAGCAAGTCTATCTTTCGCCAGATCAATCCCCTCACTGGTCTTGAACTCATTCACCAAGAAGTCTAGCAGAGCATTATCAAAATCCTCTCCTCCCAAGAAGGTATCACCATTAGTAGCTTTCACCTCGAAAACCCCATTCGAAATCTCCAAAATCGACACATCGAACGTCCCACCACCAAGATCAAACACAGCAATCAAACCCTCCTTATTCGTCATCCCATAAGAAAGAGCAGCAGCCGTCGGCTCATTGATAATCCTCTCCACATCCAAACCAGCGATCCTACCAGCATCTTTAGTAGCTTGCCTCTGAGCATCATTAAAGTAAGCAGGAACCGTAACAACAGCTTTCTTCACAGACTTCCCCAAGTAAGCTTCTGCTGTCTCCTTCATCTTCGTCAACACAAACGCTCCAACCTGACTAGGAGAATACTGCTGACCATTGGCTTCAACCCACGCGTCGCCGTTAGGCGCACGCACGATCTTGTAAGGCACCATTTTCATCTCCTTCTGCGTTTGCGGGTCGTCGAACTTCCTACCGATCAAACGCTTTGTTCCGAAGAGAGTGTTTGTAGGATTAGTCACAGCTTGGCGCTTGGCTGGTGTGCCAACGAGAAGCTCTCCTTTGGGGTTGAAAGCTACCACTGATGGTGTGGTTCGAGCACCTTCAGCATTTTCAATCACTTTCGGATTCTACAAATCAGATAAAAACACAAAGTTTAAAACTTTGGAAGCTCAGAATTAAAAAAAACAAAAAAAAAACAGAAAAAAAAAACACAAAGTTTTAAAACTTTCGGATTCTACAAATCAGATAAAAACACAAAGTTTAAAACTTTGGAAGCTCAGAATAAAAAACAAAAACAAAACCAAAAAACACACAAAGTTTAAAACTTTCGGATTCTACAAATCAGATAAAACACACAAAGTTTAAAACTTTGGAAGCTCAGAATTAAAAAAAACAAAAAAAAAACACAAAGTTTTAAAACTTTCGGATTCTACAAATCAGATAAAAACACAAAGTTTAAAACTTTGGAAGCTCAGAATAAAAAACAAAAACAAAAACAAAAAACACACAAAGTTTAAAACTTTCGGATTCTACAAATCAGATAAAACACACAAGCTCAGAATTAAAAAAAAACAAAAAAAAAACACAAAGTTTTAAAACTTTCGGATTCTACAAATCAGATAAAAACACAAAGTTTAAAACTTTGGAAGCTCAGAATAAAAAACAAAAACAAAAACAAAAAACACACAAAGTTTAAAACTTTCGGATTCTACAAATCAGATAAAACACACAAAGTTTAAAACTTTGGAAGCTCAGAATTAAAAAACAAAAAAACACAAAGTTTAAAACTTTCGGATTCTACAAATCAGATAAAACACAAAGTTTAAAACTTTGGAGCTCAGAATAAAAACAAAACAAAACAAAAACACACAAAGTTTAAAACTTTCGGATTCTACAAATCAGATAAAACACACAAGCTCAGAATTAAAAAAAAAAAAAAACACAAAGTTTTAAAACTTTCGGATTCTACAAATCAGATAAAAACACAAAGTTTAAAACTTTGGAAGCTCAGAATAAAAAACAAAAACAAAAACAAAAAACACACAAAGTTTAAAACTTTCGGATTCTACAAATCAGATAAAACACACAAAGTTTAAAACTTTGGAAGCTCAGAAACAAAAAAAAAACACACAATCAGAATCTCACCTTCCCTTCCATGACTGCAACACATGAGTTAGTAGTACCCAAGTCAATACCGATGACGTCATTCCCAGCAGGCTTCGAGCTGAATCCATTAGAAAAGAAAGCTTCAGAACAGAGACAAAGGTAAGACCTTTGCGTTAGCTAATTGATGGGGAAGATCAATTACCTAAATACCCTTGAGAAGCTTCTCCAGTTCTGACCGTTCAGTGATGCTTTCCCGCTGCTTTGAATCTGCAACAATAGAGTGAATCAGGATCACGTAATCATCTCAAGGATCAGATTTCTTATACAGATCGTATGAAGATAGAAGAAGATTTACGCATTTGTAAGCTGAGAAAGGAGCGGAAGCGACATCGCGGCGTCGAATCGAGCGGAGGAGAGCGGCGGTTGCCATGGTTTTTGAGAATTCAAGAGGCGATAGAATTGCGTCTGTGTAGTAGTGTGTATGATGAATAGGGTTTAGGGTTTTTTTGAAGGTAATGAGAGAGTTCGTTTTCTAGAGAAGGAGAGAAGGTTCTAGGCGGTGGTGCTTCTCGGCTATGAAGCTTGGAGAAACGACGACGTTTCGAGAGCTGAATAAGCGTGAATCTAGTAGACCAAGTAAACGGACGTGCTTGTTGCTACGTGGAAGATGGATAAACGTTACTCCGGAACTTGTTGGGCGTTGGCTTCAAGTTTGACAAGTATCGAGTAGTTAAAAATGAGTTTCGGGAAATAGGAGGGTCGGTTAGAAAATATTTTATACAAACGGCACATGTTGAGCCGGTCCGGTTAGGTGATAATTAATACCTAAGTTTAAATTTATGATCACCATCAACGAAATTTTAATAAGGTCAGATGATTTTAAAATAAAAAACAAAACTGCTCGTTTTGGTTAAATTCTGATCAGGGCATCGTACTGGCCGTCTAACAGCACGCACAAGCAGAGCGGTCGAACAAGACCCGACATATAAAAACAAGAAGTTTAAATTTTTTAAAATATATATATATATATATATTATTGTAAGAAATTTTAAAATTTTAGATATAATACTAAATTTAGAACTTATAATTAAAAAAAAAATCAGACAAAGTTATTAAAATTTTAAATTACTTGATAAAATGTACGATTAATAATTTTTTTTTAACATGGTCTAAAATTAATTTGAGACGGCCCTGATCGTACTAAAACTATAAATTAGGGTAAACAATCAGAAGAAACGATATTTTTGGTATTTTACAGCCTACTAGTTAGTGTTGCCATGTTTTTTTTTTTTTTTTTTGTAAAAGGGCTTTCAAATTAAACTACGAAAAACATACAATGTATGGTTGAACAACCATAAAATTTTAGAAAATAAGATGAGACATGCCTCATATTGAACCAAGCATTAGCTTACAAAAGAGAAGACTTATGATTCATAAGCTTAATGAAACAAGAGAATGATGAAACTATTAGGAAGATGGCAGGTGGCTTCCGCGGCCTCGACGACCTCTTTTACCCCTTCCTCTTACCGTTTTCCATTCCATATCTTGAAATTTTTGGAATGGTTTTATTGGCCTACCACCTCGAGACATGTTGAGGTTTGCCGTAGCTTCACTCATAGACCCTTCTCCATCATCTTGCACAATATGAGCAATTTGATTGGTAGGAGGGCTGTCATGTGCATGAGAGTGTGGAGGGACCAATGAATTGTCCATTGAAACCAAGTTGGTCTCAAAGACAATAACAGGAGATAGAATTTCTTCCATAATAGTGGTTTTAGTTGGAGCAGATTGTGTGTCTGCTAATGGTGAGGAAGTGAAATGAGAGTTGGAGCCATTGGCTATATGTACCTTAGAGTGAGTGGGGTTGTTTACTAGAGTAGAGAGATGCTTCGGTTCAACATTCACTTGTGACTCCAAATTTTCAGCTTATGATACCAATTGATCCGATGCAACAGTAGACTGAGTTAGTATCTTTCCCATTTCAGGCTGAGGTTCTTCAGCAGATAAATCCTCATGTGTGGACCTTGTTTCCACGTTCGAATCAACAGCTGGAAGTAGACATCTTTTTTCCTTGTGTCCTAAGTGTCCACACCTGCCACACACACTTGGAATCCATGTATACTCAACATCCACCAAGTAAATATTACCTTTTTTGTCATCCAAGGCAATTTGCTTTGGAAAAGGTTTGTCAAGTTCTACTTCAACCAACAACTTTGCTTCTCCCAAACAGGTCGGATCAAGTCGAGGTTTATGTGTTTGCATAGGCTCACCAAGTCCTGAAGCTACGTGGCTGAGACCCAATCTTGAGTAACAACAATCCGGCACATTTTTAAGAGTTACCCACACTGGGATTGTTGATACTTCAGGGACCTTAAATGAATTAACTGGTTTCCAAGGTGAAACAAATAACAGGCAGTCATCAACATGCCATACACCTCTTTGAATTACCCATTGTCGAGTTGAATCATGAGGTATGTGGAACATGTAAGAGGTCTCGCTCAGCTTGCGACAACCTATTCTACAAGTTCTTCTCCACAACCTATTAACCACAGCATGGATTAAACCCTTTGGAGGAGGAGAGCAGCGGTGAAAGTGGCCAATGATATACTCCTTTTTATTTTCTGGTCCTTGGCGAAGTACCTGAGAGGGAATCGTTACCTCAGGAGTTCCATCGAGTCGAAAGGTTGGCTTGGCCATGTTGTATTGATTCATGGCATGAACTTCTATACACGTGCAGTAACTAGGTGTCCAGCATTAAACTATTTGTTTTAGTTAATGCATAAATTTTGCATATGTAGTTACATTTCTCATATTCGTTCCTTATATACTGAAAATTAATTTGTTTTTTTCCTCCAAAATTTGTTCATATATATTTTAAGTCTTCTCTATAAAAGCTCTATCCTCAGAGTCAAATCATTCTCCTCTTATTATACATCTGATCAAAACTCCTCAATAAAAAAAAAAAGGGTGTCTTCTCATTCAATTAATCAAATCTTATCCTCTTCTTATACATTTGATCTATCTTATTTTCTTTTCATGCATATTTCTTCTCTCTTTGCTCTTTACCTTTGTTATGTAGAAAGATATCATGACCAGTATCTGATTCAATCTATCCCTCAGTCGTCTCGGCTGGCATTTCATGCTCTGTCGATAACTCCTAAACACCATTTGGAAGTAATATTAAAAATTTGAAGTTTGGCTCGTGTGTTTGATGCCCAGCTTATGAATTTGAAGCCCAGTTCAAATGGAATAATTTAAATAAAGTGTTTAATACTTAATTTAATTTTATAAAAAATATGAACATGTCCATTTAAATATGGATAAAATAATTACAACTATAAAGTAAAGCATTTAATTTTAAAATCATAATAAACTAGATTTGCAAATTTAAACAAACAAAATTTTAAATAATTCACAAATTAACATATCGGGGTTATAAGTGAATTAAATATCAGAATATATATTTCCAAAATAAATTTCTAAAAATGCTGAATAGAAAAGATTTTGTTTTTAATAGTTTTTAATAAATAAATAAAATTTCAATTTTAAGCAGACACAATCTTAACCAACTCATTTCAAATTTTGATCATTGAATATCTAAAATATTCCAAATTATATTTTAAAACCTGGCAAGTATCTCTCTTTTTTTACATCATCTCGCAAGTATCTTATATTAACGAATACTTGTAATATATGGTAATTTAGTTAGTATCAAAATTTTCAGAAAATCCTAAGGAAAATTGGCTAAACTCTCTATATTAATACACACGCTAAAATTTATTAAAAAAATGAAAAAAACATGTGTGCGTCAAGTCAAATGCTTGTTTGTTTTAAAACCTAGAAACTCGATTGTGAATTGCAAACATGAATCTTTTGTTTTTATCTTTATTTTTCTATTTTATTATTTTTTGCTTTTTATTTTGTAATTTTTTGCTTGTTTTTTTCCTCTTGTAAAATGTAATGGATCCTTGAAAAAAAAAAAACTTACAAGATATGAAGTCTGATAAGGCTGAAATTGCCTCTCCAAGCTTTCTTTCCACATTAAGATTCCCTAATGATCTACACCAAACTTACAGTTTAGAAAAGAGAAACATAGCAAAAAGAAAATAAACTAAAATTCATTTTCTTACATTGAAACAACTATGTTCTTGTAGTAGGAGATCCCAACCCAATTGCTTCTACAAGGGTCTACTCCTTTCCAGGGAACTTTGTCCACTAGTTTCAAATTTTAAAAGAAAGCTCATAATGTTTGGTTTTACAAATCTAATTAATAATCACCATGAAAATATTGAGACCCCCAACGGTCAAGAGAAGAGTGCAAAATTCTAAAGAAGATAAAAGGGATTAGAAGGTTTCATACAAATGAACAAACATTTCTTTCCACACAAATTATTAATAGCTCGTATAATAATTTACAAGAAAGAAAGGAGAGCAAATGTTAATGTCAAAATAGACACTATAATTCGTAATGGACTTTGAATAAATTATTTAGGTATTCAAGTACTAAAATTAGTTGACATGTAAAATAAATTGTGATTAATTAGAAATGGAAAACATAAGATATATTTTTTTTGCTATGAAACATGTGTATATTTGAAATATATGTATTAATCTACAAAATTATAGTAAATGGTGTTTTATAAATATATACATTAAAAATATTTTATAATATTTATCAGATGACAAATGATTTATATAACATATACATTTTCTTGCTTGTATATCAAAAATAATATGAATATCTCAAACCATGTAAAAACACTAAAAACTTGATCAATCTTAAATTGGTCAATAAAAATTGAAAAAAAACAAAGATGCGTCAGATCAAGCTCTTGTTTGTTTTAAAACTCAATTGTGAACAACATATTGCAAACATGAATCTTTTGTTTTATCATTATTTTTCTATTTTATTATTTTTCCTTATTTTTGCTTTTATTTTGTAATTTTTGCTTGTTTTTTCCTCTTGTAAAATGTAATGGATCCTTGAAAAAAAAAACTTACAAGATATGAAGTCTGATAAGGCTGAAATTGCCTCTCAAGCTTTCTTTCCACATTAAGATTCCCTAATGATCTACACCAAACTTACAGTTTAGAAAAGAGAAACATAGCAAAAAGAAAATAAACTAAAATTCATTTTCTTACATTGAAACAACTATGTTCTTGTAGTAGGAGATCCCAACCCAATTGCTTCTACAAGGGTCTACTCCTTTCCAGGGAACTTTGTCCACTAGTTTCAAATTTTAAAAGAAAGCTCATAATGTTTGGTTTTACAAATCTAATTAATAATCACCATGAAAATATTGAGACCCCCAACGGTCAAGAGAAGAGTGCAAAATTCTAAAGAAGATAAAAGGGATTAGAAGGTTTCATACAAATGAACAAACATTTCTTTCCACACAAATTATTAATAGCTCGTATAATAATTTACAAGAAAGAAAGGAGAGCAAATGTTAATGTCAAAATAGACACTATAATTCGTAATGGACTTTGAATAAATTATTTAGGTATTCAAGTACTAAAATTAGTTGACATGTAAAATAAATTGTGATTAATTAGAAATGGAAAACATAAGCTATATTTTTTTTGCTATGAAACATGTGTATATTTGAAATATGTGTATTAATCTACAAAAGTATATTAAATGGTATGTTTTATAAATATATACATCAAAAATATTTTATTATATTTATCAGATGACAAATGATTTATATAACATATACATTTTCTTGCTTGTATATCAAAAAATAATATGAATATCTCAAACCATGTAAAAACACTAAAAAACTTGATCAATCTTAAATTGGTCAATAAAAAATTGAAAAAAAAAACAAAGATGCGTCAGATCAAGCTCTTGTTTGTTTTAAAACTCAATTGTGAACAACATATTGCAAACATGAATCTTTTGTTTTTATCATTATTTTTCTATTTTATTATTTTTTCCTTATTTTTTGCTTTTTTTTCTTGTAAAATGTAATGGATCCTTGAAAGAAAGCTCAATCTTGGTCTTGAACTCCAGTGCTCCTTCCAATGATTATGGTTTAGCTCTCTTGATTTCTATGGCTTCCCCAGAGGGAAAAACCCCTTTGTACATCTGCTATTATCATAATGTCCTCCTTTGAAGACTTCAAATCTCTTCCATCTGTGTCAAATGAAATAAGAAAGTTAGTTAGTTCATAATTTCAGAATAGTGAGAGTTTGTGTGTCCCATTTTATACATACCAGATAAGAGATGATACGTATTAGCTCGGAAAAAGTATGACCCGAATATTGGAGGAGGCTTGTAGTCTTGGTTGCTAAAAGCAAAAGTGACAAGAGCCAATGTAGTATGTGTGAAGCCTTCTCTACCCAGTGGGAAAATGAGGATATCAACCATAAGTTGGTGATCACTCTGGTTCATTCTTACATTCCGGATCGCTACCGTCTCCACCAGATTATTTGAAGACTTCAGGAGAGTAGTCAAGCTCCACTGGTGAAGCAAGTAATTTGAAGTGTCTTTTACTGCAGAGAAGAAATGTGAACTGGAGTATAGTGTTCATATGATACACACATCGACACTCTGGATTTGCTTCATTTCCTTGCTCATAAGGATCACACTTTATAATGCCGTTTGTTTAAATTAAGAAGAATATCCACCAATCATGGTTTTCTATTTGCTATAAAAATATTAAACTATTTTGGTTTTTCATTTAGTATTTAATCTATTTTTTGATAAGTAATAAAATCCGACATTTAAAAATCAAAAACTTACCCCAAAATATTAAATAAATGACAGAAGAAAATATGAAAATAAAAGTGAACATTATATCACATACATATCAAATAACAATTGTATATTAAAAACAATCGAAAGAAGTTGAAAACCTTATATGAGTCACACCTTACCTTTATGAAAGTTTAAGAGTATATTAAAATTTAAGAGTGTAACAAGGTGTTGCCCGTTAATTCACGTATACCTATTAAGCAAAACACTAAGAAGGGAAAGCTCATATATTATCCGTAATTGATACTGTTTCCTTCAGAAACATATCATTTGTGTTGTCTTCATCTACATTACTAAGGCTTCTGCATCTTGGATATATCTAGATACAACATAAACTGGAACAATGGGCTGCTTCCACAGAAATGGGAAGATCCATCTCATGCAAACCCTGAAGTTGAAGGAGTTTTGGTGATAATGATCCAAGTTAACTTTGTGATACTTGTTAATTTTTATCTACTGGAATATATATGAATGATATCACTTGAATTTTGTTATCAAGCTTTTTTACTTTTGGATACGGGCCATTTGTTTGAATTCCATTGGATTGTCGAAGTTGAATACACTTCTTTTTCTTCTTCCAAATGCACTAAATTGGCATAGCCAATGACACATATCCATTAAAAATTGATCACACAACTACCGATCACAAAATGTAATATAAGTAATCTACTAATTAATCTTTTCCCAACTTGCGTCAGTCAGCTGCAGTTGAGAACACCTTCAATATAAAAAAACAAGAAGAATCAACGTTTTATTACAAACTTGACTGAACTTAATTATTTATCTCTTTAATATTAGATAAATACTACCTCCGTTCTTGAAAGTAAAATGTTTTAGATTTTTTTCTTGTTCCACAAAGATAGATTTTCTATATTGTTAAGGTACTTTTTTATTCTTTTGAAAAACATTAATTGAGAATATTTGAATTGATTAAATTTTATTGGTGTAAAGTTATTAGAAAATGTATAATAAAATAAAGGGCTTTTTGCAAAAGTGACTCAAAACTTGGAGTCAAACAGAAAACTAACCTTTTCTTTTGACTCCTTTTTTTTTTGAGATTTTAACCCCACACCTGCACTTTATCTACGAAAATGCCATTAACATTTTTTTTTTTTTCAAAATGGCTTCTTTCTTGTCTCAACCTCATCTTCTTCAAGTATTTACAATCACGCCATTATGAATAGTGGCAACAACCTTGTCTGTTGTTTGGAGCTTTTAATGCCCTTTAATGCACGTGAAATCTCTTTACACTCTCTCTGTTTCAATTGTTATGAACTAAAACAACATTTCTTTCACTTTCTCTATATTCATCCAAAAACTCAAGCTTTTGATTCAAAATATGGGCTATGGTTGCAGAGCCATATTTCTTCGTTTTGACTTCGGTTGCTTTCGTTTGAGGTTACGGGTGGTTGGAGAAGACCACGTGTGCAAACGAAGTCATCTCACCTAGTTTAAGATGCAATTTGAATTTTTTCAAGATCGTTACGTAGAAGACTTACTAGTAAGTCATTCAGATGTAGAAGACTTCTTGATGAGTCTTACGTTCAAGCGGACGACATAAATTAAGTCGTCCAGCTTTGTTTGTTAAAAAACACCGGGCGACTTATATATCGTCGTCTACGAGAAGCGGGCTAGTTTTGCATTTGACCGAATCGTGTCGATCTTTGACTATTTATGGGCGACTTATAATTCACCGTCTCGGGAAGTTAAAATTTCAATATTTTATGAAAACTTGGCGACTTACGTGTAAGTCGATCTAGGTTAGTTTTGTAATTGAAAAATAAAACTTCATAATTTAACTTTAACCAGACGACTTAATATAAAGTCGTCCCTCTAGAAGACTTAATTTAAAGTCGTCCGGGGAAAGCAAAGTCGTCCAGAATTTTTCCCAATTTTCTGGTCAAACCTTGCTTATCCCGGACGACCTTAAATTAAGTCGTTTAGCTGGACGACTTTCATCTAAGTCGTCTGGAGAAAGTTAAATTTCAAGTTTTATTTTTCAATTACAAAACTAACTAGGGCGACTTTACGTTAAGTAGTCGAAGTTCATAAAATATTGAAATTTTAACTTTCCGAGACGATCGAATTATGTCATCTGAATCAAAGATCTCGACGATTGATTCTACAAATGCAACCAATTTCGCCGTAGACGACTTATATATAAGTCGTCTGAGTTTACAACAAACAACAACATTTTAGGCGACTTTTTCAATTGCAAAAGTGACCTCTTTAGACGACTTACCTTTAAGTCTTCGGGACGACTTAATGCTAAGTCGTCTGCGGCAATGTTTATTGAACTTCTTCATTTCCCTTTTCTCTATGTTTACTAATGTGTTTTATTTTGAAAATTTGCAGATGATTTTTCAGTTACATGCAGTGTATGGAGAATGGTTGTTGAGAGATTTCCGTTGGGATTTTGTGGTTGATGATCTCAAAGGAGGAAGATTGTTTTTATTGAATGAAGATTCAACACATGCTGAACTTGTTGCAATGGCTCAAGAAGATTATAACTGGACATGAGAACGATGAGTGTGGAGATTAGCTACTCATTACCAGCGAAATGATGATGGCTCTAGCAGTCTTCCCATTCATGTTACAAGTGATAGACAAGTTCGAAACTTGCTGGAGATACTCAAAACCATAGAGTATGTCTTTTGTATCAGCCGCCGAAGGTCGAAAGCGGTTCGGAAAAAAGGATATTGATGAAGCTGGTGAATGGGAAAAGATGTTGGTGATAATGATGAAGCTGGTGAATGGGAAGAAGATGTTGGTGATAATGATGAAGCTGGTGAATGGGAAGAAGATGGGGAGGAGGAAAATGGGGAGGAGGATGCTGATAATTCTATTGTTGGTGAAAGCGGATCAGAATGGTGGGGATTACGGTCTTTATGGAAAGGTTCGGATGAGGGCGAGGAAGATGATGATAATATTTGTTTTGAAGAAATCCAAAAGACATATGCTAAGACAAATGCTATTGAAGGAGGAAAATCGAATGGTACCAGTATCTATGTCAACCAGAGTTTTGTTAGCAAGGGTGCTCGCTTTGAGCTGCGGTTGGCGATGAGGGGTAAGTTTTCTTTCAAATTATACAAATCAACGAAAACTCGTTGTGGCAACATGTCGGTTAGCTATTGTGGATGGAAGGTCAGAGCGAGTGTCAAACATGGGACAAACACGTTTTGGGTAACAAAGTATGTGGAAAAACATTTATGCTCAGCGGGCCGAATGCTCAGCGGAGACACCGTACTCGAAGTATGTAGGTAGTCTTTTCATTGATCGTGTTGGAATCATTGATGGGATAACTCCGCAGCATATCACCGATGCAATGAGGAACATGTTTGGCATGGCGCTGATTACACCACTTCATACGAGCATCGCTATATGCACAAAGATTGGTGAGAGGATCAGCGGAAGAAGGGTATTGGCGTCGGCATCATATCTCGAGCAAATCTCCATTGCAAATCTGATTCTATCACGGCGATAGAACTTGATTCTATGAAAAGATTTAAGTATCTATTTCTCTCTTTTGGAGCTTCTATCAAAGGTTTTAAGTATCAGAGAAGGGTCATTGTGGTGGATGGAACTCACCTAAGTGGAAAGTATGGAGGAACTATGTTAGTTGCAGCCGCACAAGATGGCAATTTTCAGATATTCCCATTGGCTTTGGGATCGTGGATGAGGAAGATATACCTTCTTGGGAATGGTTTTCACAAAATTGGCTAGTTGTATATCTCATGACAAGCCTCGGTGATAGTCTCCGACGCACAAGGCCATTAAAAGTGCGTGTGATAAGGTGTTTCCTTGGGCAACCCGAGGAATATGTTATTATCACCTTCAAGATAACATTGTCAAAAAGTTTAAAGGAAACATCTCATGTACTTGGTGAAAGGGGCTGCTTATGCTCACACGGTTTACGATTTTGACCGGTACATGGCTGAGATACGGAGTGCAAACCCGGAACTTGCAACGTATTTGGAGAAAGCCGACGTCAGGCTATGGTCAAGGGTTTATTGTAAGGGGAACAGGTTCAACATAAAAACAAGCAACATTGCTGAATCTATTAATTCCGCTGGGCGAAGCAAGAGGATTTCGATTACGTTCTTTTGGAGTTCATAAGGCGAAGTTAGGAAAATGGTATTGGAAAAGGAGACAAGATGCTTTGAGTCTCACAACTGAACATAGCGGGTGTTGAATACTTGCTTGCTGTTCGAGAAGAGATAGCGGGTACGATGACGGTCGAACCAATTGATGGATGGCATTTCTTTGTCAAAGGTGGCAAAATGGACTGTGTGGTTGATTTGGAACATGCAAAGTGTGATTGTGGTGTCTATGGAGTGGAGAAAATACCTTGCTCTCATGCTATAGCTGCTGGAATACATGCTGGTTTGCATATCTCCACACTTGTATGTCCACTGTACTCAAAGAATTATCCGTATGTAGGATACTCGAGAATATATATCCTATCGTGTCACAACATATTGAGGAGCGAGAATGCTTTCCTCCGTAAAGCGTGGGGAGGAGAAAGAAATCAAGATGGCAATCTTGGTTGGAGCTATCTAGGATGAGAGGACACAAACCCAGGAAGAAACACAGGCACGAGATGCTCAAACCGCAAGGAAACCGCCATACGAAACCACAATGTACACAAAATTTTTAAGTCGTCGTCCTTGCCCGATCAGGTCGACTAAATTTTAGTCGTCCAGTGTATTTTATTTTTAGGCGACCTTCTACTAAGTCGCCCAGTTGTATTTTATTTTTAGGCGACCTTCTACTAAGTCGCCCAGTTGTATTTTATTTTTAGGCGACCTTCTACTATCCCTTCAAGTGTATTTTATTTTTAGGCGACCTTCTACTATCCCTTCAAGTGTATTTTATTTTTAGACTACCTTCTACTATCCCTTCAAGTCGTCCAAACCTTCTAGATGACTTATTTGTAAGTCGTCGGTTGGAAAACCTTCGGGCGACTTATAATAAGTCGTCCAAACCTTCTAGATGACTTATTTGTAAGTCGTCCAGTTGGAAAACCTTCGGGCGACTTATAATAAGTCGTCCAAACCTTCTAGGCGACTTATTTGTAAGTCGTCGGTTGGAAAACCTTCGGGCGACTTATTTCTTCCGACAACTTATATATTTACAAGTTCAAATACAAACACTAATCTTCCAGACAACTTATATATTTACAACTTATATATTTACAAGTTCAACTTATATATTCAAATACAAAGACAAGTTCAAATACAAACACTAATCTAATCATACAAGCCCACGAACCTATCACCATCCACATTATCTTTTAGATGCTGATCAACAAGCTCCTTCCATATATCCACCGCCATATTATCCCTCATTTTCTTTGCGTTGCACCTAGCAAAGTCTTTAGGGTCAAAGGAGACACCGAGAGCATGACATTCAATGTACTTTAAAGTGTACACGCCACAATCACCATTGTTGGCCGTGGGTACACCTTTCAGCGGTCTCTCATATGTGTATGGCTCCAACCCGTATTTGACCAGTATTTAGGCCGGTGGCTGCGCACTCAACAAGCAGATAAGGGACCATCTGGAGAAAAGGCTCCATTATCGCATCCCATGCGTCTGGTACACTACATGAAGGTATGCTGTCCCAGACGACTATGTGCCTCTTAGGGATCGATATCCAAATAGCAACCCAATGCTTGTCGTCCAAGTTCATCGGGCGATAGATATCATCAATGTCCTCCCCCCACTTCTTGTTTGATTGGCAAAATGAAGGTATTGATCCGTCATAAAAATACGACGCCCCACCAGGTAGAACTCTTCCTAAACCTTTGTGATCAGGTTCCGATGTTTTGAAGAGGTGATCTTGCTCTCTCAAGTGGGAAAAGTTGTGATCCAGAAGCACATTCGCCCTGAAAGCTTGTGGGTTCTCCGATACCTCTGCCTTAGCACATTAATCCAAGCATCTATATGCTGCATATTAAATATAACAAGTTAGAAGTTACCGGGCGACTTAAATATAAATTAGTCACAAAGTCGTCCAAGTAGGCGACTTTCGAACGACTTATAATAAGTCGCCCGGAAAGTAGTCTACTGAACGACTTTGTAGCATTAAATCGTGTGCGAAGACTTACGCAGTCTTCCAGCCATCCTCTGGCTGTCCGGAGGAAGTGGTACCACCTTGTTGGTGATGTACGTGGTTTGTCCTCGGTCTTAGTTAAATAATGACTGCAAACAAAAAAAGCAATCAGTTTTGGACGACTAAATCAAGCTATTATGGGTAAAGCAATCACTTACGGATCAGTTTTCAACCAATCAGCGAGTTCCTTCAACCGATCTTTGTTTCTTGGCGGAAATGGATTATAGGCTCCCACTTTATCTTTTTTTCTCTGCCGTATAAGGAGATCTCACAGTGGGAGCAGGTTTCTTCGCTCTTTTACTCTTTGCATGCTTGTCCAATACAACCAGGCTCGGTTCAAACCGGATCGCTTGGCTCGGTGGAAGCGAGGCTCGCTTGTTGATCGGTGGAAGCGAGGCTCGGTTGGTGATCGGTGGAAGTGACAGCAACAATCTCTTTGGAGGTCTTATTTACCGAGAATGCCTCGGTTGCTGTATCCTCCGGCAACCATCTCTGCAATAAAAGTTGCACACAAGTTAACTCGGGCGACTTAAACAAAAGTTATGCGGGCGACTAGTTGGACTGGGCGACTTAAAATTAAGTCTTCCGTGGTCATAGTCGAACAACTTATCGAAATCAACAAATCAATCGGAACAACTTTTACGGTCGTCACGGACAACTAGTTAACCCTGGATTTGATACTAACCTCTTTGATTTGAGGAGGCTGTTTCTTTTGAGGAGGAGGCTGTTTCTTTTGAGGAGGCTGTTTCTTTTGAGGAGGCTGTTTCTTTTGAGGAGGAGGCTGCTGTTTGGTTTGATGAGGAGGAGGCTGGTTACTAACCACGGTTTCTTTGGCATGAGGGTAGGTTGTTTATCTTGAGGGTAGCCTGTTTGTTTCTACCCGGTTTCTTTGGCATGAGGGTAGGTTGTTTATCTTGAGGGTAGCCTGATTGGTGACACCAACCTTCTTCTCCACAGCTTCCAATCGGACAACTTCCTAAACTCCCTCATGCACTTATTAAACCCTTTTTCATGCAGTCAGCTTCGCCCTTGAACATAATTTCCAACTCCTCTCTGGTCACCCTCTAGCCTCTTCTCTAGCCTCTTCACTAGCCACTTTAGGAGCCTCTTTCTGAGCTTTCTTCGAGGTCTTGGATTGTCTTCCTCCTCCTCCTCCTCCTCCTCCAACACAACCATCTCTTTGGCCTTCTTTGATGGAGTCACAACCTTAGGTTTTGTATTGACCTTAGTACCGGTGACTTCCCAAAGAATCCATGGTCCACTTCCACGGTCTCCGCCATACATGACTTTAATGATGTTCTCCGGGCGTCCTCAACCTCGAGTCCCATTTTGGCCACATTTCACTAATGTCCTTCTCAACAAAGTTGATCACGGGTCTGCAGTAAATAGAAGAATCGAGTTAGATATTTGAAAAAATACTAAATAGGCGACTTAATTATAAGTCGCCTACTATGTCGCCCAGCTGGAAGACCTTCGGCGACTTATAATAAGTCGCCTAATAAGTCGCCCGATGGAAGACTTTCCGCACGACTTATAATAAGTCGCCTAATAAGTCGCCCGGATGGAAGACTTTCCGCACGACTTATAATAAGTCGCCTAATAAGTCGCCCGATGGAAGACTTTCCGCACGACTTATAATAAGTCGTCTGCATGACTTTGGATTGAAGTAAATACCTGACTCAAGATAGCAGCTTTCATTGATCTGCGGCCTCTGCGCCCTCGTAAGCCCGATTATCGGTGGAGCCGGACTGTCGCTCTGGGACCACCAATACTAGCACCCAATTCGGCATAGCTGTATGCGTCGGAGACTGAAGAACTTGTATAAACCCATCCACGGTGTAACAGCCAGCAATTTCTTTGTTCCACAAAGAGTCCATCAGCACCTTAAATGCGACTCTCCCCATGGATAATTCTCAAACCGTTCTAAATCCATCACTAGCCTTGCGAGTAGATCGTGTAGCGGTTGAAAACTTTCTCCCTTCAATGAATCCAGTGAAGATGGAGAGTGCTGAGCAGCTGCGATCTTCTGGACCAATCCGCATCTCTGCGGTCTTTGCTATTATCGATCGATGGTTGGCCCAGCTTCCGGATGAACTCCCAAAGATCCCCCGTAAAGAAACCATCTCTGGGGTAACATCACATTTTGGTGTCTCAGGTCCTCGATGTACTCGCGGTTTAGACCGGTGAGGTTTTCAAACTCTAACGGTGAAAACCTCAAAGGTTCGACCAACGAGACCACATCTCATACTTCTTCTTAATGTCCAGCTTGAAACCGAGCATGTAGTGAACCAGCCTTGAAGCCCAACCAAATCCCTGCTCCTTGAACTTGATGAAAACTCCCAAACTCGACTCCTTGAGCTCTTCAAATTAGTCATCGTAAGAGCTTTCCTAAGAGCGTTATGCAACTTGCGTTATCCGTATGATACGAAATGCTATTGTGGGCTTCCGGTTCTTCCCCGATGTGTATAACCTACGGGAGTTCTGGAATATCCATCCTTTTGTCTGCAAAATAATCAAAGACAACGATATAAGTCAGACGACTTAGTAGGCGACTTATAATTAAGTCGTTCGAAAGTCTTCCAAATGGACGACTTATATTTAAGTCATCTACTAAGTCGTCGGTTGGAAGACTTTCCGCATCTAATTTAAATTACTTACAAGTCTTCGGTCGCGAGAAGGAGTTGGAGTACTTCGTCATTGCGGTTATAGATCTGAAAAATAAACGGAAACGGTGAGAATGAGTAAATTGATAGAGACAACGTTTTATGTTCATCTTTTCCTCGAGATTGATGACTTAGCGGCGTTAGGGTTTACAAAATTAAGGTTCTGAGAGAAAAGCGGTAGGTTTAGAAAGAAGCGGCGCTAGTGTTTAACGCTGGTGACCACGGTGGCGAGGGCGGCGGTTTGTTCGAAATAGTGGAAGCGGCGGCGCTAGGGTTTAGAGGAATCGGCGGCGCTAGGGTTAGAAGAAGCTGCGCGGCGACAACGGTGAGAATGAAGTGAGATAGATAGCCGATGTTGAGAACGATGGTTTGTTGAATCGATGGGAATTGAAATCCTTTGAGAGAGAACTGTAGGGTTTCAATATCGCGAAAAATGAAACAAAAAAATCACCTTATATATTGGGTAAATAATCCGGTTAGCTTTAAAATTACATTGGTAAACTTTAAGGTTTGGTCCGGTTTAGGCGACTTATTCGGCTGATAATGTACAACAGACGACTTAATATTTAATTAGATACGTTTTCGAAACACAAAATATTAAGTCGCCCTAGACCCTAAAATGAACCCCTAAACTAAAATGACTAGATTAACTAACTAACCACGTTATAAAATCAAATTATACTTAAATAGTGTTTACTATACACGAAATGAACACGCATAACTAATTTTAAAAATTTTCAAAAACGGTTTTAATGCTTTCCAAAATCTAACCCTAAGAACACATACAATACTACAACATATGTTGATGAAACATAAACTTAAGAATATCATGACTCACTACTTTCACTCATCTATGCTGAAAACAATTGAAATTTGTTATATCTTAATTTATACCTCCTAAGACATATGTTAATTACATAATTCCCATTTTTCACTTATCAAAATATTTTTACAAAATTTTTAAATTATGTTTAAGACTAACTGTCGTGACGACTTTAAGTTAAGTCGCCTCGACGATGATTTTCAAGTCGTCTAAACAGACGACTTCATGAGGTAGAAACGTAAAAGAATTCGCTTTTTGTTTGGTCACAAGGGATAGTTGTAATTTCAATAGCCTTTTAGTTCTACTTTCTGACCCAAGTTGGGGTATTGTTTTGGGTTTTACTCCAAGTTTGAGTCACACTTGGCAATTCTCCTAAAATAAAAATAAATTAAATTATAAACATTTATTAAATTCTTAATAAAGCAAGATACTCTAAAAAATTTTACTTTCGTGAACAAAGGAGTACTAAAATTTACTATTTTCAACTATTTGCTTAGCTACCGGGCTTAAAACTCGGTAATAACTTTTTTTGAAAGACGTATAACAGTAATATTTCTTCTTTTTGTGTTAGATAATATTTTATTTTGAAAAAGATACTAAATACCCAAACGGTAATATTCATTTACACCACAAACGGTAAGTATTTTTTTCCTAACAAACACTAAGTAAATACCCAAATTTTTTTTTTCCTATTTTCAAAAACTCAATTCCATCTATCTAACAATAGCAGCCTCCTCTTCTCTCTGTGGCCACTCTTCTTTCTCACTCTTGCAAATTGATTAATTTAACAGAGAATTTATCTTATTTTATTGATTATACTTTTAGATTCTCCAACATTATACTTTTTTCTTCTGGAGAAAACACTAAATCTTCTTTCTCACGGCTCATCAAATCCAACCCCGACTTCTCCATAAAAGTTTCAATGACCATAAGGCGGTTCATGTCAAACCAATTTTATTGGAACTATAACGAATAATTTTTCAAGGACTTGAGCCAACTTATAGTCACTTAAAACTTTCATGGAGAAAAAAGTTGGATTTGATAGGCCGTGAGAAAGAAAAGTTTGTGTTTTCTCCGGAAGCAAGAATCATCCCCAACTGTGGGATTATTTTAGAGAATCTAAAAGTATGATCAATAGAAACAAGAGAAATCTTCTATTAAAATGAACCATTTACAAGAACGAGAAGAAAGAGTGATCCGATAGAGAGAGTGAGGAAACTACTATAGTTTATACAGATGAAATGGAGTTTTCGAAAATAACAAGGAAAATAATTTGGGTATTTACAGAGATATATTGTCGAACCAAGATCTCAACATTTGTTAGAACAATAAAATACTATTGGTGTTTAAAAAAAAAAATTACCATTGTTTTTTTTGCCATAAACAAATAAATTCTTCCTCTGTTTTTAGTTGTAAGTAATTTTAGTTAAAAGCATTAATATTAAGAAATTTGTTACTTTCCAAAAGGTATCATTTAATGTATAAGTTTAACCAATCATAAAAGAACATGTATTATTTTATCGGTTACACAATACTTAATAAGTACAAAAAATGCATTGAAATGTGACAACATGAGAGTAATACTTGAGTTATACCCATGCAGAGCCTTAATTTGGTTTTAACTTTTAAGTAAATAGTTGAGAATATATTTTGGTATTTACCTAATATTGAAGGGAGATATAGTATAGGCAATGAGAGTAATACTTAAGTTATACCCATGCAGTCGCCTTACCCATCAACTAGCATATCACAGGATTGTGCTTTAACCTCTAGCTTAGTGTAATCATGTAGGAACAATTGCCATCAGGAGACCATGCCTAGCTAAGTAGCTACAGGTCTAACTATAAAGGAGCTTCAAACTACCCTAGTTTTATCTACTTTTATGTGATAAACTAGAACTAATTTTTCCTTTTTACAAGTGATTTTCAATCAAGAGAACAAATCTTTTCAGGCATACGGCATACCTGACTCTTCTTTGTGGGAATGGTTGTGTTTCGGCCAATCAATCTTGTAAAAACACCATCAAGGGTTTCAATACCAAGCGAAAGAGGTGTGACATCTTGATCTCAACTGCCCCTCCATGACTGCAAGAGATAAACCAGAGAAATCATGGTTGGAGAAGACGAATCGAGATGCAGAGAAGCCTCAAGGATCTTTCATCGCTAAAAGAATGATTTTTCATCGGGGAATCGTAAAATGGAAAAATCTGATTTTTCCCCAAAATTAAAAACCTAATTTTTAATGTATTGGGTTAACCATGGCCAATTGGTTTGGTCCAAACCGTCCATGGGCAAATTCTGTTTTGTAGCCCAACTGGACCATTAAGTTATGGGTTCACCCAACACCCACCCAAAACAGTGTGGACTGGGTCACACCCATGGGTACCCAACCAATTGACAGCCCTAACTGCAACACATGAGTTAGTAGTACCCAAGTCAATACCGATGACGTCATTACCAGCACGCTTCGAGCTGAATCAAAAAGAAGAAAGCTTCAGAACAGAAACAAAGTACAGATCTTTGCATTAACAAAAATAGATACAAAGATCAATACCTGAATGCCCTTGAAAAGCTTCTCAAGTTATGACCAAGATAAGAACCGTTGAGTGGATTCGATCACGTAATCACCTCAAAGATTAGTTCGTCTGGAATAGCGTGAAGATAGAAGAAGATTTACGATTTGTACAAAGGAGCGGAAGGGACTTTACGGCGCCGAATCGAGCGGAGGAGCCGGTAGTCATGGTTTTGAGAAATCAAGAGGCGATAGGTTTAGTTGGGAGAAGGCGTCTGTGTTGTGTGTATTAATAGGGTTTAGGATTTATGAAGGTATGCGCGAGTTCGTTTTATAGAGAAGGAGAGAAGGTTCTAGGCGGTGGTGCGCTTCTCGACTGTACACAAAGCTTTTAAGAAACGACGCTCGCTTCCAAGAGCTCAGCGTGAATCTGGTTGACTGAGTTAACGGACGTGCATGTTTGCAACGTGGAAGACGGATAAACGTGACAAATCCCGCAAAAGATCGCTTTGAATGACAAAAGGGTACTATATCATTGGTTGATGTAGAGTATTCATGGATCCCAACAATGTGTGGTAAGTGTGGACACTTAGGCCATAAAGACTCAAGATGTCCGCAAAAATCTGCTCAGCCTAGGAACTCGAGTCATCCGCCTAATGATCAAATAGAGCTTACGCGCAAGTGTTTACCCTTCTGTTTTAGTTCCTGAAGTTGCTACAGATGATATGAGTATTTCTGCGCCTGTTACTGTGGCAAGGACTGATTCAGCCATTATTCCAACAGTCTCTCCTCCGATTCTTGCGCGTTCGTCGAGTCCACAAGAACTCCGATTGCTGCAGTAGCGTCCATCACAGGAACTCCTTGTTTCCGCTGCATCAGTCACAGAACATATCCCTACTTTAATGGCTCCCTCACCTACTGTGAATATTGGTTCAGTCCATGTCCCATCCACTTCAGTCTCACCACGTCATTCAAGCCATAGAAGCATTACCTACTACATCAGTTGCTACTCTAAAGTCTACATCAGTATCGATGACCAAGTACTAGCCTCTTCACCTTTATCTTTTTGAGATCCTCCCTACAAGTACCGAGTCAGAACCATCTACTCCAGCCACCATCTTTAAAGCAACAACAACAGCAACAGCCACTCCTTCTAGCAATTCAGCCTTGTCTGAAAATGCTCCGCTTAATACAGACCATACAACTACTTTGGAAGATCTTCCAGCCACAGGGAGTGTTTTTTTAACGCCCCAACCCGAAGTTTCAAGTGATATTCCACCATATTCGGAGGTTTGTCTTTTACTCCTTTCACGGTGATTGCACAGGTTATTTTAATGAATTTGAAATGGCCCAACGATCACGACATGGAAGAGAGCTGAAACCATCTCGAAGGTCCAAGATATGCAGTGGCAAACAGTAAGAGGTCGCAAAAGCCGGGGCTGCCGAGGCAGAGGTCGTCACGGAGACCAACACTAAAGTTATTTAGTGAGCTAATCTCTCTCTCAATTTTTTCAAATGCTTAGAGATTTATGCTGTAATTCTCTAGCTCCATATGATTTTTCAATCATCTTTCTTTCACAAGCTTTACTTTGAACTCTATGATGTCAAATTCATAGCCTTGTAACTTTATTTTCAGCATTGCAATTTAAATATGAAAGCCTTTTACAAAAAAAAAAAAAGACGGATAAACGTTACTCGGGAACTGGTAGGCTTTGGCTTCAAGTTTTGACAATGTCGAGCAGTTAAAAATGAGTTTGGGAAATAGGAGGGTCGATAAGAAAACATTTAATACAAACTGCTCATGCAGAGCCGGTCCGGTTAGGTGATATTTATAAATAACTTCGCTATTATGATGATCATCAATAAAATTTTAATAAGGTCAGATGATTTTTTTTATATGTATAAAACTGCTCGTTTTGGTTAAATTATGATCAGGGCATGGTACTAAAACTTATAAATTAGGCCATTACTAATAGTTTAGTGGTGCCATGTTGTTTTGATTAAAGCATGAACTGATACACATGCATTAACTAGGTATCCAGTTTAAAATATTGTTTTAGTTTATGCATAAATTTTGTGTTGAAAAAGTGCATATGTAGTTACATTTCTCATATATTTTCCTTGTATTAAATTAATATAAACTTTTTTAAAAAAAATCAAAGAATGTCAACAAAGAAAGGTATTGAAGCATAAACAACACAAATTAAGGCAAAACCAACCAGTGTTATAAGCAAAATGAACAAAAGGTAACTTATGTTTCTTTAAACTGTATCAGCGTAAAGAGAAAGATTGCAATTTAAAACTCTCGGTGATTTAACAAAAAGAAAGTTATCAGTTATCTGCAGCAGCACTTGCAGCACTCAAGTCCACAGACAAATCAAGAGTCTGCAGAAGAAGAAAAAAAGAAACAAAAAAGAGTCAGTATTCCAAAATGTGGCGTCTACTTGTGAACCAAGAAACATTGTGATGAGTTTATTATTTACCTTTCCAGTGATCTTGGTGTACATCTCTAGTACATCCGCAACTGTACTCTCGAAATGTGTTGTTGCATCATAACTCTGATAATAAAGAAAACAAGACATGTAAGACACAAAAATTACTTCGAAGATATGATGTATTATGATGTTCACTTACGCCAGAGATGAAGCAGTTATCTTCTTCTTGTTGATTGGTGGGAACGTATGTGTCATAAGAATGGTAGAAGATCTCATCAATAGGTCCAAGCAATTCGATACCAGGTTTAAGTTCTTCCTCTGGATTGTCAGTTTCAGCTTCTGCGGAGACAAAAGCTATGTATTTTCCCTTTGGTGCCACATTGTGAGCGTATGAGCAACAGAACAAGTACCTACAAAATCATAATCTCAGAGATTCATCCTCATGTTTCTATAGTTCAATGTGTTCTAATGATCTTTTACATGTCTGATTTGCGACCGAGTTGCTTTTGAGGAAGAATGATTTGGACCGAGTGAGCGTCATTGGTGTCTGGAATAGGATGGCTCATTATACACACCGCTCGAGCCACCTTCCCAACTTTCTTAACCTATACTGCAAGGGAACCGTCTTAGACACGTAAAGAAGTAACCTTTTGTAGGTGAAATGGGTTTACGGTTACCTTGTCAGACAAGTAAGAAGGATCACAGACAACTTTCTTACATTTAGCAGTTTCTCCTGCGGAAGTGACACCAATAGCTTTTCCGGAGCTATCAAACTCAACCTGTTAGGGAAAATGTTAGAGATTCATGCATTTCTAGCTGTTTTTAAGAACAGTACATGGATCGTATGTAACCTTGCATTCAGGCTTGTTTAGCATGTAAGTTCCACCATAAACAGCACTCAAACGCGCAAAAGCCTGAGAACAGAAACAAAGATTTGAGACATAGAATAGGGTAACAACTTAAGAGAAAACAAAGAAGTGAACACTAACCTGTGGCAACTCTCCTAGACCATACAATGGGTAGATGTAAGGAGATCCTCCTTGGAATCGTGCCAAAGATTCCGCGTAGAGCTTCACCACATAACAAAGCAATAAATGACGTTGAGATCAGATACAACATACAAGTGCCCTCTCAAATTATTTATAGCCATATTCAGAAAATATATTAATGGTATCTTTAAAGAAATAATGATATAATTTTGAAAGTTAATAGTTTCATCTATATATGTTTTAACTTTTCTTTGGAAAGTATATGCCATAGTTTAGAAGTATATAATTAAAATTTAAAGTTTTACCCTAATTTATACATCTATTTTTTAATGAGATTTTTTTTCTATAATTCGGACTATGTTCGTAGCTCCAATGTACATGATAAAACCGACCCTGAAATCAATACATTCCCTTGTTGAGGAAGAATGTAAAACACTTTACCTTGATTCTCATAACAAAATCAATGGCGGGTTGATCCAAGTAGTCATCGTCATTGTGAAGTGCTAAGGCATGGCCGATGAAGTCAATGGTATCATCTTCTAGTCCATACTTCCTATTTTTTTTAAAAAAAAGAACAGAGGCTCAAAGCTTGTAACGCAAGAAACTGTGATGAAATGACTTGAGATGGAAGAAACATATGTTTTACGTACGAGATGATCTCTCTAGCAGTTACTTTGCTGAGGTCAAGTCCTTCGTGAGACTTAGGATCCTTCTCATCGTAGTCTTGCACGTAGATAAAGAACTTTCTCGCACGTCGTTTCTCGAACAGACCCATCAGTGGCGATTTTAGGGCTTCCACATCAGTGGCTGGGACTTTATAGATCTGAATTTTTCATTAAAAAAAATAATCTCTGAGTAATTAACTTGTTTTGAAAAGGTAAAACATACTTGGTTACTACCTTGCCCTTCTTGTAGACAAAGCTACCATCAACGGCTTTGAAGTTAAGGTACTTGGTGACATCGGTGTGGATTAAGGTTTGAACAAGGGTTCCATTAGCCATTATGAACTGCAGATCAAGAAACCATTATCTCCATTAATCAATCCACATTACATGTGCATATTCTGATATTCAAATGTAAATTTCTATATAAAGTACCTTTGGGATCATATCGACATTGTATTCTCTAATTGCTCCAAGATTTTCTTGAGGGGTGTCACTTCCCCTGAAACGTTTCCATAGCTGAGTGAGGTTAAGAGAGCTTGATTCTCCTCCATAGTAGTCGTTTCTATCCATATGCAGTACCTATATATTGATCCGAGCAATGAAAAAAAAATTGTCAGTGATTTCACTTATATGAAAGAAACCTATATATTTATTATGCATGTGTTTCCAAAATAACACATTTCAAACTAATCATTTGATATACTATTTTGATTATCTATTATCAAAGGTCAGATTGTTATCTTTGGATCATTATATTTCACATTTAATGTAACTATTGATCTGACATCACACTCATAAGTCATAACTATATAAAAGCCATAATTAAGTGTAAATTTTTTTAAAATGAATGTGATGCACAAAAACAAGCTCAATTGTGAAGGATAAAACCTTGAGGCCATCGACAGAGAGGAGACCACTAAGGATACACTCCTTGAGACCAGTCCCAAGAACAATCACATCATATTCTTCATCCATTGCTGTAATCGATATCTATCTCTATTGTTGATCGTTAAGTCCTCTCCGATCTCTAATAGATTATAGATTATGATTGAGAAAAAGGTGTGTGGTAAGAAAGAAATAGAGGATGATGTGTGGCTGTTAAACCAGTCTTACCACCACCTCCGATCTTACCGTTTAACCCCATTTGAGAAATTTTCACGATGATTATTATGAAAACCGTATTGCTAGGTAAAAGTATTCGGTTTCTATGTATAAAACTGTTAAAAGCACAAAAGTTTACTATATTTAGACGAACATGTTGGCAAACAAATATGTCCTGATTACAGTTCTGTAACTTTTCTTTGGTAAATTTGTATGAAGATCAATATTTAAAACATTGTACTCCTATGAGTTTGATGACAAATAATATATAACCTACACACAATGTCAAAGGATCTAAGTCGTTGTGTAGATTACCGGCCAAAACCTAAACCTTATTTGTTTTTTTTTTTCTTTTAAAAAGTGTGTTTTCATGCTGGCAAATTTGCCAAGTTTATGTGCATAAAATTTAATTTTGAAACTAGTTTTGATTCATCAGAATTAACAACAACTGACTAGAGCTTTTTAACGTACATAGAATTGATCAAATCTAGATCTTGATTTTTATTTATTTATTACATTTTAGATAAAATTTGTATAGTTAGACGACTATTTTCAAAAAAAAATTGTTCTTCTGGCTTACAAATTTTGAGCCTTTTCTATGATGTACGTGTAATAAAAACAGTGAACACGTAAACACCAAAACCTAAAATTCAACTAAACTGAAAATGACATGTAGATATACAGATGGAGAGGTTAAACGAATTTTATTATTTTAAAAAGTCCCTACCGATTTTTCCCACCAAACTCCATCTATCTTCTCCCTCAAAACACCTTTAAATACCCATTCAAATCTAAGATAGAATCTCATCACAAACCAACAACAAACAAACACACCACAAAGCAAAAGAAGCATACAAAGAAAAGGTTAACTTCTCACGCAAGCAAGCATGGCACTGATGAAGAAGAGTCTCTTTGCTCTTCTCCTCTCATCACCAATTCTTATCGCATTGCTGGCTGGTCCGGTTTCAGTAGGAGCTCGCCGGTTAGTGGAGGAGGCTCCTAAACCGGAGATGCCAAAACTGCCTGAACTTCCTCACCCGGAGCTACCCAAGTTTGAAGTTCCCAAGTTGCCTGAGCTCCCTAAACCAGAGATGCCCAAGTTACCTGAGTTCCCAAAGCCTGAGTTGCCTAAGTTCCCGGAGATTCCAAAACCCGAATTGCCAAAGATGCCAGAGGTTCCTAAGCCTGAGATGCCTAAGTTGATGGAGACTCCAAAGCCTGAGGCTCCTAAGTTGCCGGAGGTTCCAAAGCCTGAGCTACCAAAGGTGCCGGAGATCCCAAAGCCCGAGCTGCCAAAGGTGCCAGAGATTCCAAAGCCGGAGGTGCCAAAGGTGCCAGAGATTCCTAAGCCTGAGTTACCAAAGATGCCAGAGATTCAGAAGCCCGAGCTACCAAAGGTGCCGGAGATTCCAAAACCTGAGCTGCCAAAGGTCCCGGAGATTGCAAAGCCTGAGCTGCCTAAAGTGCCGGAGCTACCAAAGATGCCGGAGGTTCCTAAGCCTGAGGCTCCTAAATTGCCAGAGATTCAGAAACCGGAGCTACCAAAAATGCCGGAGATTCCTAAGCCTGAATTGCCAAAGATGCCGGAAATTCAGAAGCCGGAGTTGCCAAAGATGCCGGAGGTTCCTAAGTTGCCAGAGATTCAGAAACCAGAACTGCCAACCGTTCCAGAGGTTCCAAAAGTTCCAGAGATTCCAAAACCAGAGCTACCAAAGATGCCTGAAGTTCCCAAGTTGCCTGAACTCCCAAAGGTTCCTGGAACTCACTAAGCCTATTGGAACCAGGCCCACCCTATGATCTTAAACTACTATATCACGCTGTATCTTGTTTTTCTATTTGCAGAGATATACACTTGTGTCTGTCTATCTCATCATCTTTTTCCTTAGTAGCCATACTTTTTTTTCTTTTTGATACATTTATACTTGTATTCTCTGTTATATTTGTATGTTTCATACATGCAAATTTCTTTGATATTTTGTTTAATGGATTGTGTTGTTTATTGATGATATATTTCTTTGCGGCCTTATGAATGTTTGAACAATCAATTTGTTCTTTCTGAGTTCTGATTCTTCTCTCTGAGCTATGTGTTTCCTCTTCTTGTATCGGTGTGCTTCCAAATGAAGTTAACTTAGAAATGCTTGAGAAGTCGTGTGCTCGTCCTATGCACATGCAAACATTACCACTTTTCTCTTGCTTCCATTACAAGAAAAGAGAGGCATCAGCTAATGAGAAGCCAGAACAATGAGAACCCATTTGAGGAACATGGTAATTATTTTCTAAGGTATTGGTTTGCTCGGTCAATAATCAGTTGGTAATCTGTTCTAAGATAATACTATTATATGATCTAGCTAGTTTTCCTCATTTATATTTTTGACTTGGCTATTTTTGGTTTTTATTTTTATTTTTCTAGGCCTTATTTTCCGAAAAAAAAGGCCCTGATAAATTAAAAGGAATATTTTTTTTTTGGTCTAATTAAAAAGAATATTTTGTTTACATGGAAATGATTCTAGGGTTTTCCCAAGGTATATAATTGCTGCCTAAGTTAAGTTGTTTGTCGCTTGCGCAGACTTTGTTTTGAGGCTTTCTCGATTTGTAGGGTTTGAACAATCTTAAGAATGGTTAGTTCTTAGATCTCTGTCTCTCTCTATCATATTCTCATGATTAGAGTTGTAATCTCTAGCCATGTGAATCCGTAGGCGGATGCAGTTCCTGCGGCTGGGATCGTGAAAAAGAGAACGTTCAAGAAGTTCTCCTACAAAGGAGTCGATCTCGATGCTCTTCTCGACATGTCTACCGATGATCTTGTCAAGCTCTTCAGTTCCCGTATTCGCAGAAGGTCTGAACCAGAATTGCCTTGTCTCGAGTTTATAAGGTCGTGTCTCTTGGTTCTGATACTAATCACTTGTTTAATGTGAATCTCTCTTGATAGGTTCTCTAGAGGGTTGACGAGGAAGCCTATGGCTTTGATCAAAAAATTGCGCAAAGCGGTAACACTTATATATTCTATGGTTATTGTAATTTGTATCTCCATATATGCATATGTTCATGCTTCTTCTCTATACGTTTGTGTTTGCTCTTTGCAACCAAATGGTTTTAAACACTAGAGGTTATGACTATTGAGCAGAAAAGGGATGCACCAGCTGGTGAGAAGCCAGAAGCAGTGAGAACCCACCTAAGGAACATGATCATCGTGCCGGAAATGATTGGAAGTGTCATTGGTGTATACAATGGGAAGACATTTAACCAAGTCGAGATCAAACCTGAGATGATTGGTCATTACTTGGCTGAGTTTTCAATCTCGTATAAGCCTGTTAAGCACGGTAGGCCTGGTGTTGGTGCCACTAACTCCTCCAGGTTTATCCCTCTCAAGTGATGAATCTACTCTAGTCTGTGTTATTCTCTAAAATAAGAACTTTCGTTGGTTTTATTTCTTTACTATGTTATGTCTTTTGTTTCTTTGCTCTACTTTAGATTTGGTCTAAAAACATCTTCATCCGTTTAAATAATAGAGAGCATTTTTCTAAATATCTATATTTTTCTCTGTTTTTTAAGTAGTACACATATGAGTTATCTTGTAATGTCTAATGTTTACAACTTGAACACCTAATAATTTTTCCCAACTAAACTTAAAAGGGGTTATGCATTTTAAAAAAGTAAAAAATGAAATATAGATGAGTTTGTTGAGACTAACATCACATTATTCACAACCCCGTACATAGAGTTCTTCTCACCAAATCTTTTGACTTGTGAAACCTACATTCTAAAGAGCTCTCACAACTCAGTATTATTTAAGAAGTAAAAGAATCCATTTCTTTACACAATACCAAAACATAATCTGTTCAAGAAAGAAGAAACATATCACAACAAAAGATGATTAGCCTTCGCCATCACATTGTCCTATCTTCCATCTTTTTCCTTGTCTTTGTCTCGTCATTCTCTTTGTTTGCTACGCATAGTTTTGCTACTAGAGTAGGTCTCTCTCTGGTGCAAGAAGAGATCACAAAGGTTTCGCAATATAAAAAGCTTGAGGAGCCGGAGATTCCAGATGAGCCTGAGTTGCCCTTGCCGGAGGAGCCGGAGATTCCAAAAGAGCCCGAGGTTCCTGAGGAGCCAGAAGAGCCTGAGGTTCCCGAGGAGCCAGAAGAGCCTAAATTTGAATTTCCGTCATGGATCCCAAGCTTTCCATTTCCCGGTGCTGGCGGCGGTTCTCTGGAGACTGAAAAGACAAAATCTACTTCAACGGCTGAAGAGGTTAATGTGAAAGGCACGAGTGTTTCTGAGGAAAATTTGAGTGCTTCGAACAAGAATCCATAGATGAATGGTCAAAGAACGTTAAAAGAGCATCTAATATAGTGAATGCTCTTGCATGATATATTAATGATAATATAAAGTATATGTTTAATAATAGTTTGGCTTGTATCTAATATTAAAGTCAAGAAAGATCATCTATAGAATCCATAGTTATGAACTACAGTTTCATTTCATGTATATGGTCTCTAGCTCTTCAAGAATATATTCATGTATATGGTTTCATTTCATACAAGTTGCATGTCTCTTTGATGTACAAAAATTATATAACTACTAGTCAATCATTTGTCCTAAAAAAAATTATTGGTAAATCTATGTAAGAAATTTGATAACGTGCCAATTAAATTATTTTCTCTAATGAGAAGGTGTGCATGAAGACAAGAAGATAGACCTTGTGCTAATTAAAGCTGGAGCCCGTAATGCAGGACTAGTACACAAACACATCTAGCTGCATTATTTTCTTTCTTACCTATGTCTCTTGTCTTCTTTCACTTCCAACTTGTCCAAATTCATTTTCTCTTCTCCATTTTTTTCTTACAAAAGATCCAATCTATCTCAAACTCTTCTCCATCTTTTCATACACTCATTGACCATAACACATCTCCTCATCATCAAACCCTCCGATTATCATCAATGGGATTCAAACCATTTCTTGAAGGTGGCATCGCCGCAATCATCGCCGGAGCTTTGACTCACCCATTAGACCTCATCAAAGTTCGTATGCAGCTCCAAGGAGAACACTCTTTCTCTCTCGACCAAAACCCTAACCATAATCTCGATCTTAATCTTCCCGTTAAACCTTATAGACCTGTTTTTGCCCTTGACTCTCTCATCGGCAGCATCTCCTTGCTACCTTCATCCACTCCCGCACCGTCCACGTCTACGCGCTCTAGCATGACCCTTTCGCCGTTGGGGCCCACATTGTCAAAACCGAAGGACCCGCCGCTCTCTTCTCCGGCGTCTCCGCTACTGTCCTCCGTCAGATGCTTTACTCCGCCACTCGTATGGGTATTTACGACTTTCTTAAACGCAAGTGGACGGATCGACTTACCGGTAATGATAATAAATTTTATTAGTATAAATTGTGATTCTACATTAAACGAAAAATATACAAATTGCTTAAAATTATCAATGCTAAAATATGATACGGCAGACATTATGGTGTATAATCCTAGTTTTTGGTTTAATTTTGTTCTATTTTTATTGGTTCTTTCCGGTTTTCTGTTAATTATTTAATCTTTATTTACTTTCAATTAATAAGATTGGTTACATTTTTATTTAATTACATATAGTTGACCAACTAAGTTTTTTTAGTTATGGTTTTGGTAAACTTAGTTCCATTTCGGCAAATTATATTTTGTGATTATTATAAGATAAAACCAATCGGTTTAGTTACAAATTCCGGTTCGGTTTAAGCATTATGATTTCTGTTGGTTCCCTGGTTAATTAATCCGACAACTACTAATTATAGGTAACTTCCCATTGGTCACAAAGATCGCAGCTGGACTCATCGCTGGAGCCGTCGGATCCGCCGTCGGGAACCCCGCTGACGTGGCAATGGTGAGAATGCAAGCTGACGGACGTTTACCATTAAGCCGCCGCAGAAACTACAAGAGCGTCGTGGATGCCATCGAGCGGATCGTGAGGCACGAAGGCGTCTCGAGCTTATGGCGTGGCTCGTGGTTAACCGTGAACCGAGCCATGATCGTGACGGCTTCTCAGCTCGCCACGTACGACCACGTGAAAGAAATTATGATCGCCGGAGGCCGTGGAACGCCGGGAGGAATCGGAACGCACGCGGCGGCGAGTTTCGCGGCGGGGATCGTTGCGGCGGTGGCGTCGAATCCGATAGACGTCGTGAAGACGAGGATGATGAATGCGGAGGCGGAGAGTTACGGTGGACCGTTGGATTGTGCGGTGAAGACTGTGGCGGAGGAAGGACCGATGGCTTTGTATAAGGGGCTTGTTCCGACGGTGACGAGGCAAGGACCGTTCACGATGATCTTGTTCGTTACGTTGGAACAGATTCGTGGTTTGTTAAAAGACGTTAAATTTTGATTAGTTAAGATGATTACTAAATTTTGACCATATTCTATCAAGTTGCATGCATGCATATATTTCTCAAACATTTTGTAAATGTTTATATCTTAATTTAATGTTATTGTTTTTTTGGTAAAATATTTAATGTTATTGTCGAAAAGTTTAATGTATAATGTTTATATTCTCAAGTTAAATGTTCACTGACGTTAATTAAAATATTTTAACTAAATTAATCATATGTTTAGCTAGTAAAATGTCAAAACTGATAGTGACAGAAGCTGGAACAAGTTCGTGGTTTGAGTAAAAGATGTTAATTTTTTATTATATGTAGTTAAGTACATAGATGATTGATAAAACGTTTACCATATTCCATTGAATTGCATCTTATTTTTCGTACCATGGCCTGGAAATGCGATAGTGATTGAAGCAAAAGAGGTTTTGTCGATCGATCCAAGTCTCTGGGGGATATGCTTTTGCTAGGTACCTTCATCTGGTATATTCCTTGTTTCGGTATCTTTTGTTTTTGTGGTTGTCATAAAATATCTCCTTTAAATTTAGTTAATATTATAAAAAATATTTATTTATTATTGTTTTTCTCAACAGTTTAAAATTTGGAATTTTGTCATATCTATCTCCCGCAAGAGGAAATTATGTCTCAAAGAAACCATATAGTAAATTGCTTCCATGTGGTGGCATAGTGGTTTGGTGCTTGTTTTGCTAGCATCAAGAGCTAATTCCATGTGCCAAGTCAAATTGTTCTATTGTATTGATGCAATATTCAATACAATTTTCAAATCTTGAATTTTATGCAACTTTATTATGAAAAAATAAATAATGTTTCTATTTTATTAGTTTGATACTTTTTTATGTTTAACATCTATACTACTAAAGCATAATTCTTGATAGAATCCTGCCTTTAATTATTTGTGTTATTTACAATGGTATGTCATTCATAAATGTAAATAATTTTTTATTTTTAAAACATCGTCCACAATGGATACTTTCCTATAATTATGGCATATTTTTATACTTTAATTAATTGCTTAATCCTTAAAAATAGTTTTAGGCAACAATCCATATCAATTAATGTGACTGATTTTGCACATAAATATATTACATAGAATTTTTCAAATTATGGTTACAAAAAAATTTACATTTAAAAAAAAAGTCCAGAAATATTCAAACAAGTAAATAAAATCTATATATTAGGTTCAATAAATCTATCATAGTTTTGATACGAGTTGAGTCCAATACGCTGAATTCTTTTTTTCATATTAAACTTTTCAGTAAATGAGCTTTGAGTTCGATTTAAATTTTGCAAAAAATTAATAATTATTTTTACAAAATTAACATATTTAGATATTGATCATCCAAAATATATAAAACAAATATTAAATAATGTATTTTAAATTAACTATTAAATAATGTTCCAAAACAAATTATATAAAATTTAAGTACAAATTTTTTGTTATAAAATTAAATATTTAAAAAATAAACAATTCTGTATTTTTAAAACGCGGATTAAAATCTAGTTTTGTTGTTAATATGTTTTACAAGAGTTGAAATAATCAAATAATTTCCTAAGGTTATGTCCTCAAAGCCCATCGAGTCAAAGATACAGACAGCCCAGTTAGAGTTTATATATTGGACAATATTTCAAGGTCTTCTAGTTAATTTGTCAATGAATTGTAAGCTGAGCATTGTTTCCTCTTTTTTATTGAATGATAAAGCGGGAAAACGACCATTTCATACTCAACATATCGCGATATGTTCAATTCATATCCGACTTATATGGTCGTACTAAAACATATTTGAGCTTTTAAAAAATTTAAATAACATACATAATGTTTATTTTTTTTTGCCAAATCATATCTCAGTCGCCACATTAGCTGACACACCATTTAATTCTGTTGATCTAGATGCTAAGTCAGCTAATTTTGTTGATTTAAGATGCCACTGCTTTGCATTTGCATGTCTGT
>CM028687.1:67898201-68221227 GCA_016771965.1 Brassica carinata
AGACTACGCCACGTATGTCTACGGTCAGCGTAGAACAGAAAAACGGTATCTTTTGCCCGCACGTGCTTGCAAAACCTCTCCACATGTCATCTGTTTTCTCAAATTTAATTAATTTTTAATTTCGGCGATTCTCGTCCTCTTATAAAACCTTCGTCTCCTCTCACTCATCTCCTCGATTCCAATCTTCATCAGACGAACCCAGCAGAGATCTGAAGAGCGAAAACGAGAGCAAAGAAAGAAACTTTTGAGAATGAACTTACCAGCAGGATTCCGATTCCATCCAACGGACGAAGAGCTCGTGAGATTCTACCTGATCCGGAAATGCGCGTCGGAGCATATCTCAGCTCCGGTTATCGCCGAAATCGATCTCTACAAGTTCAATCCTTGGGATCTTCCAGGTAAAAATCTAATGGGTTTCTAATCACTTCAAGTAAAAATCTGTTTTTTTAATCCTTGAGATTCGTTGTTAATGGAGATTTGCTCTGTTTTTTCAGAGATGTCTCTGTACGGAGATAAAGAGTGGTACTTTTTCTCACCCAGAGACCGGAAATACCCAAACGGTTCGCGTCCAAACCGGGCAGCGGGAACCGGTTATTGGAAAGCGACCGGAGCTGATAAACCGATCGGTAAACCGAGGACGTTGGGTATAAAGAAAGCACTCGTCTTCTACGCGGGGAAAGCACCCAAAGGGATTAAAACGAATTGGATCATGCACGAGTATCGTCTCGCTAATGTCGATAGATCAGCTTCGAATAACAAAAAGAACAACCTACGAGTATGTTCTGTTCTTTTTTAACTTCCTGTTTTAGATTGTTAACTTTGTTTTTTTTTTTTGGTTAACAGCTTGATGATTGGGTGTTATGTCGGATATACAACAAGAAAGGAACCATGGAGAAGTACTACCCTGCTGATGAGAAACCGATGTCATCGCCTTTTGATACATCGGTGTCGTCGACATTGCAAGAGGATGATTCGAGCAGCTCGGGTGTGTCACCGGATGCGAAGGAGGAGGTTCAGAGCGAGCCTAAATGGAGAGAGCTTGAGGATGCGCTGGAGGCTTTTGATTCTTCCATGTTTTGTGGTGGTGGTGGTGGTTCCATGGATTTGTTGCAGAGTGACGCTTTTGTCCCTCAGTTCGTGTATCAGCCTACTGATTGTTTCGCTTCCTTCCAGGATCCGCTTGAGCAGAAACCGTTATTGAATTGGAGTTTTGCTCCACAGGGGTGAAAAGAAAAGGAAGAGAGATGTTTGTCTGTGTTGTGGATGTGCTAGAGAGAAGTTCTCTATAATCTTTTGTTTCTTTGTAGTATAGTAAAAAGATTGTATTTAGTGTTAATAGTTTGTTAGCATCATCAATGTCTCATTGATAGGCATATTCTTGTAATTCATCAGAAAATTATACACATTCTTCAAGATGTTGTTACACTTCTCACTTCTGTAGATAACTGATAAATGATGTAATATAACTCCAAAACAACTTTTAGGTTTAGAATCTTCATATTGGCTTCCTTAATGCCTTGTGTCCCAAGTCCTCTTGACTCTGGTCTTCTTGGACCATGCTTTCGCTTGAGAATCAATCTCTCTTTCAATCTGTTCAAGCTCTAACATCCTCGAGATTCATAACCGATGATCTCAGAGTTATTTGCAGCTTTCTCAGATAAAAATAAGGGACGTTTCTATTATTTTTTTCATTTCCTCTTTCGTAACGATGACGTTCAGGGAGGAACGATCCCTCTTGTCTCTTCTTCTCCTTGTCTTGTCCGTGACTACTACTCTAAGGATCTCAGCTGCTGATTACACATCCACGGACAACATCCTCTTAAACTGCGGAGGCTCTTCAGACGTAACCGACACAGATAACCGAACGTGGATCCCCGATGTCAAAACCAAGTTCCTGTCTACATCCGGAGACTCCAAGACATCTCAGGCAGCAACACAAGATCCCACCGTCCCCACAGTCCCTTACACGTCCGCCAGAATCTTCCGGTCTCCCTTCACTTACTCCTTCCCCGTCTCATCATCAGGTCGCAAGCTCCTGCGTCTCTACTTGCACCCTAACTCCTACGACGGTCTCAACGCGACTCTCTCCCTCTTCTCCCTCTCCTCGGGACCCTACACTCTCCTCAAAAACTTCAGCGCTTCTGCTCATGCGTTGTATCACGACGCTTACGTGATCGTCAAGGAGTTTGTTGTGAATGTTGTTGAAGGTGGGACGTTGAACATGACTTTCACACCAGAGTCAACGCCTTCTAGTAGTGCCTATGCGTTTGTCAACGGGATTGAGGTGACTTCAATGCCTGCTGATATTTACACTAGGACTGATGGGACGTTGAGTATCGATAACAGTACTGCTCTTGAGAATGTTTATAGGCTCAACGTTGGTGGGAATGACATCTCTCCTTCCGATGATGATTTGTATAGGTCTTGGTATGATGATCAGGATTATATCTTTGCCGCTAGTCTTGGTATCACTGAGACTGCTGATCCCAACATGACTATTCAGTATCCTACTGGTACTCCTGTTTTTGCTCCTGTGGATGTTTATTCCACTGCTAGGTCCATGGGTCTGACGCCTCAGGTGACTTATTGTCGGTTTCTTTGCAATGGCTGCTTACAGCAGACGTAACCAGCTTGCAAGTGATGCAACATCAGGGTGGCTTCCACTGTCTTTGTATGGAAACTCACATTCTGCTGGCTCTGGGAGTTATGGCTCGTCTCTTCCGTCTAATCTATGTCGTCACTTCTCCTTTGCTGAGATCAAAGCAGCTACTAGGAACTTTGATGAGTCTAGGGTGCTTGGTGTTGGAGGTTTTGGAAAGGTTTACAGAGGAGAGATTGACGGTGGAGCTACAAAGGTAGCTATCAAGCGAGGTAACCCGATGTCCGAGCAAGGTGTACGCGAGTTCCAGACCGAGATTGAGATGCTTTCGAAGCTTAGACACCGTCATCTTGTGTCTTTGATTGGGTACTGTGAAGAGAATTCTGAAATGATCATAGTGTATGATTACATGGCTCATGGGACAATGAGAGAGCATCTCTACTATAAAAGTCAGAATCCTCTTCCTCTTTCCTGGAAGCAACGTCTTGAGATATGCATTGGTGCAGCTAGAGGGCTACACTATCTACACACTGGTGCAAAACACACCATCATCCACAGAGATGTGAAGACCACAAACATTCTACTCGGTGAGAAATGGGTGGCTAAGGTATCTGACTTCGGTCTGTCAAAGACCGGTCCTACGCTTGACCACACACACGTGAGCACTGTGGTGAAAGGAAGTTTCGGTTACCTTGACCCAGAGTACTTCAGAAGACAGCAACTGACTGAGAAGTCCGATGTCTACTCCTTTGGTGTGGTTCTCTTGGAAGCTCTATGCGCACGGCCTGCCTTGGACCCCACGCTAGCTAAAGAACAAGTGAGCTTAGCTGAGTGGGCACAGTACTGCTACAAGAAAGGCATGCTTGATCAGATCGTTGATCCTTGTCTCAAGGGGAAGATCGCACCAGAATGCTTTAAAAAGTTTGCTGCAACCGCGATGAAGTGTGTGCTAGACCAGGGAACTGAGAGACCGTCGATGGGAGATGTTTTGTGGAACTTAGAGTTCGCGTTGCAGCTTCAGGAAAGCGCAGAGGAATGTGGGAAAGGAATATGCAGTGAAATGGACACGGATGAGATTAAGTATGATGATGACAACTGTAAAGGGAAGAACAGTGACAAGAGCTCTGATGTGTATGAACTATGAAGGGAACTTGACTGATTCGAGGATCAGTGGAATAGACAGTACTACATTTCTGAACCAACTCCATCAAAAATGATACTGGCTGGTTTCTCTCTCTTTGCTACTTATTTACTATTGTTCTCTTGACTGTTATTTACTGTGCATCTGATACTATGACAATCATAAAGAGTGTAAAAATTAATGTCTTTTGTTTTTCTTTTACAAAACATGACATAATATATGATTTCCTCCCAAGTACTATTTGGTTTGTTCTCAAAAAAAAAAAAGGTGACCATCATCGAAGGCAAATGAGAAACATCACTAGTCTCTCAAACAGCTTTCAGCTTTCTTCTGCTAGTTTTTTCAGAGCCCCATCCTTACAAAATGATATTGTCATCACAAGAGGGATTGCAAACATCAACAATTGTCTCCTTTATTCCAAGTTAAAAACTACAACGAATGTTTTTCTTTTTCTCGCACTATCTCTCACACTCACAATAATGGAAATCACAATGCATTCGCAGCTCAGCCTAAAACATTGCATTTGTTTTTCTTTTCGTTATTGTCAACAAAAAAAAAGAAGACGAATATGTGAAGTATTAAGCATCCAAAAGAGGTGAATCAAGCTCTTAAGCTGCTGCCTCCTTGGAGATCTTCTCGGCCTTTGCAACCACCTCGTCGATGCCACCAACCATGTAAAATGATTGTTCTGGAAGATCATCGTACTTACCATCAAGCAAACCCTGCAACAATCAACAATTCATATAAGCTTATATGATTGGAGCAGGGAAGAAAGTCATAAGGGGAGGTATATAGACCTGGAAACTGTTGATGTTTTCCTTAAGGTCGACGTATTTTCCGGGAGCACCCGTGAAGATCTCAGCAACATGGAATGGCTGACTCAAGAATCTCTGGATCTTACGTGCACGGGCAACGGTAAGCTTGTCATCTTCACTTAGCTCATCCATTCCCAGAATGGCAATAATATCTTGCAGATTCTTGTAGTTCTGTAGCACCTTCTGCACACCACGAGCAGTGTTGTAGTGCTCCTCACCTAAAATGTGAGGCGAAAGCATACGGGATGTTGAATCCAGAGGATCCACAGCAGGGTAGATACCAAGCTCAGAAATCTTCACACGGGAAAGAAATTAAGTATAAAGACGTCAGCTTTATAAGACTTACCACAAATAATAATATAATGAATTGAGTATTATCATCAGGAGACAAAGTCAAACCTGTCTCGAGAGCACAGTTGTGGCATCCAAGTGAGCGAAGGTTGTGGCTGGAGCAGGATCTGTCAGATCGTCAGCAGGGACATAGATGGCTTGCACTGAGGTGATAGAACCTTTCTTGGTGGTTGTGATTCTCTCTTGAAGAGCACCAAGATCAGAAGCAAGAGTTGGCTGGTAACCCACAGCAGATGGGATACGACCAAGCAAGGCAGACACTTCAGAGTTAGCCTATACACAAGACAGTACAGAGTTAAACAGTTTCTACATCAATCTATGGCACACATGTGCTGAGAAATAGAGCAAACAACATAGCTCACCTGAGTGAAACGGAAAATGTTGTCAATGAAAAGCAGCACATCTTGTCCTTCGGCGTCACGGAAATACTCGGCAACAGTCAAACCAGTAAGTCCAACACGGGCACGCGCACCCGGGGGCTCGTTCATTTGTCCGTACACAAGAGCACATTTGCTCTCAGACTGTTAGATAGGAAAAGAAAGAGGATTTAGCAAATAAGATCAATCAAATGCCATTTGCCGGAGAGAAGAAAAGTGAAGGCTAATCCAAATTATTTGAGAACCTGCTTTTCGCCTAGCTTGATGACACCACTCTCAATCATTTCTCTGTACAAGTCATTGCCTTCACGAGTTCGTTCTCCCACACCAGCAAACACAGAGAAACCACCTGTTCATCACAAGAAGTAACAATTAATAAAATAGAACCGGAGCACCACTGTGCAAATTACTTAAAACCCCTGAGAATACGTACCATGAGCTTTGGCGACATTGTTAATCAGTTCCATAATGAGCACAGTTTTCCCGACACCAGCACCGCCAAAGAGCCCAATCTTTCCTCCTCTTTGGTAAGGGGCAAGCAGATCAACAACCTGAAACGAAATCAACCACAGTAAGCTTGGAACATAACCGACAACACGTGTAACCTGTAGGAACAACATGGAGATAGCGCCAAGAATCTACCTTAATACCAGTCGCAAGAATCTCCTGCCCAGTGGCCAGATCAACCAAAGCAGGAGCATCTCTGTGGATAGGTAAGTAGTGCTCGGTCTCTAAACAACAGCAAAATCACATTGTCATGACAAGTTCACAAAAGGCGAGACAATGATTAAAGGTGTGGCTTGTGACTACTTACTAATCTCGCCTCTCTCGTCAATGGGTTCTCCAAGAACATTCATAATACGTCCAAGAGTAGCCCTTCCAACAGGAACCTACGTAAACAGATAACATCAAACAGGCAGATTCACACATCCGGAAAGTCAATGTTCAGATACAGATTCAGAAACCAAACGAGTTGAGTTGCCATAACCGGATTGACAGATCTAAACCAATAGATCAAACAACCACAGATCTAAACCAAAATCACAAGTTGCTTACAGTAATCGGAGCGCCAGTGTTGAGCACGCGCCTTCCACGGACAAGCCCCTCGGTACCATCCATAGCAATCGTCCTCACAACATTCTGACCCAAGTGATGAGACACCTCAAGCACCAGCCTCGTGGGATGATCCTGCACCTCGAGCGACGTCATGATCGGAGGCAGACCTTCCTGATCCTCGAATCTCACGTCGACGATAGCACCGATGACCTGGCAAACCTTCCCGATCGCGCCTTTTCCGCCGTAATCGTACGTCTTCTTCGCCGCCTCATCCTTAGCTGGAGGAGGAGACGGAGCCGCCGGGGAAGAGGTCGAATACTCGGCGACTCGGCCGAGGAAGGGAGCGATGCTGCGACGAGCGGGACCTGGTGATGGTAGCCTCGGGTTGCGGCTACCGAGCAAGGAGGATTTGGAAGTGGATCTGCTCTGAGATGAACGGAGGAGCGATGATAAGATCCGTCGGCTCGCCATCACTGTGAGATGGAGAGAGGAAAGTGCGGCTAGGGTTGAAAATGAAATGTTCGTTGCGCTCTTCTCTATAACCAACGTAGACCACTTCTTCAGTGACACGTGTTTACATACGGATGGTGACGCGTGTATTTTCCTGATTGTTTTCAATATCATGCCATTAGTTCGAAGGAAATAATCAAAACATGATATCACAACGCTATGTAATAATAAAGCTTCGGACTTTTCGGACAGCAAGAAAACAAAATGCAAATGTATTAAATGATTGATGTTTCAGCTATATCAGGCATATTAAAAAGTTAAATATTTTTTTAATATATTGCTTTTTAATGTTATTTTTAAATAGTTTAATATTTTTTTTAATTTCAAATTCAACCATTCGTATTATATGTTTTGATTTATATTTTATTTTAAAAATAAATTGCATTAATTAAACTGTACAACATCAATATAATAAATAAACGAAATTAAAACATCAATCTTTTAAATTCAAAATAAGAATATCTGAAAAAATTGTGATGGATGTAATTATTTTGTTACACATATGTTACTGTTATATTATTTTTAGTCTCAAATTAATTATTTTGTTTATTATTTGTGCTTGGCATGACCTTTAAATTACACTTTGACCTCTAAAAATATAATTTTGTTAGGGGATGTATTCAATTAGAAGTTTGAGTTATCTGTATTAAAATGACAACTCTCCTATTATTGAAACGTGAAATTTAAAATACTTTAAAATATGGTGTTATTGAATTTGTCATTTCATAAAATACTCGAAAATTTACTGTTATTGAAACAAATTTAAGTTAAAGGTTATAGAGTGTTTTAAGTGTTTTAAAGTGTTTGAACGAAGTTTCTTAGTTATAAAAATAAAAATCCAAATCTCATGGTTTTAGATTAGATTCTAGAGTTATTTAACAAAAATCACACCAAATTTCCAAATTCTCCTACAATCATCTAAAAACTCATTAAAAAGAAAACCACTTCAAATTTTAGATTCAATACACTCCCTTTAATCTATGTCTTCCGAAGAGAATCAATATGTATTCAATTGGGACTTTATAGACCGGTTTTCATTCTTTTTAGAAACAGTCCTAACATTATTTGTATTCAAATGCTTATATCCATTATGTAAGTGCCTTTTAATTTATTATCTCTTTCTATTTTCACTATGGTCTTTCAATTTTAATTTTTTTTGCTATACATTTAGCAAGAGGAAACTATGAATGCAGAAGCTTGAATTAGATTTACGGTTTTAATGGCAAAAACTTGGCGAAACTCAATGAAACAATTATGGACCTATTCAGCGAGACTTTTTGCTACATAACTTTAGAATATGTGTTTAACAAGAAGATAATTGTTCTACATGAAAATCTTTTTAGTTATGATGGTTCAAACTTCATGATCAATCATTCGAACCAAATCACCATCGTGTATATTTAATGATTACCTGTAAATTGTGTTTTTAAAACTGTATATATTTTAGCTTAGATTTGTAAGATCTAGGTGTAATTACTGTGCAGTGATCTACAAGTCGGAAAACGACATTACCGCAAATTCGATGTTAAATAAGCTACCGTTGCAATGTCTCTGGCACCGAGGAAAGTCAATGCCCTGAAAAGTACCTCATCCAGTAGCAAAAATGATGTGGTAGTAGCAAAAATGATGTGGTTATATTGATATAAACTAACACGTTCCTCTTCTATTGGGCAGAAAATCATTTGGTCAATAAATTGGAAAATTTCAATCAAATTAAAATGGAAAGGTTACTATAAATTAAGTAAATAGCAAAAAAAAGTTTTTAACTAACTTGTTCTGTGGTGTATTCTAGAGAATGATAACTTAGAATTTCTAAAAACTATAAGGGAAGAATCCAGTGCAGCCAATAATGCAGTTTCAAACTCCTAAGCATCAGCATATTGATAAACATTGTGAAGTCGCATTTCCAAAACTATAAACTTATGAATTCCCATCCCCGTCTGTTAAAAAAAACAACAACAAGAGGTAAAGAGGTTAGATAAGCAACAAAGATCTTGAAAAAAATAAAATTTAAATCTTACCGGCATATGAAATGAAATGGAAAGAAAAATGAATGGAAATAAAAATTAAATCTTGAAAAGAATAAAAATGTTTGATACGAAATGAAATGGAAACAGAAGATAACTTTACCAATTGAAACAAAATTTTAGAATCCCCAAAGGTCACTTTTTTAATTAGTTATTTCCCTCTTGATCCTAAAGTTCCCATGAATATATTTTCAATTTAAAAGCATAGGCCCATGAAAGCCCATTATAAAAGCCCATCAGATACAACGAGTGGAGCATAGTTTAGATCCAGGTTCTATATTTACCCTAGCATCTTCCTCTCTCACTCACACACATAACGACAACAAACTCATGGCGTCTCGGAGAGTCTTATCATCTCTTCTCCGTTCATCTTCCGGCAGATCCGCCGCCAAATTCGGCACCCGAAACCCTAGGCTCCCGTCTCCTTCCCCCGCCCGCCGCGCCGCTCCTCTCGGGAACCTCCTCGGCCGCATCGCCGAGTATTCGACCTCTTCCCCAGCTTCTCCGTCGTCTCCTCCCCCAGCTAAGGACGAGGCGGCGAAGAAGACTTACGATTACGGAGGAAAAGGCGCGATCGGGAAGGTTTGCCAGGTCATCGGTGCTATCGTTGACGTGAGATTCGAGGATCAGGAAGGTCTGCCTCCGATCATGACGTCGCTCGAGGTGCAGGATCATCCCACGAGGCTGGTGCTTGAGGTGTCTCATCATTTGGGTCAGAATGTTGTGAGGACGATTGCTATGGATGGGACTGAGGGGCTCGTCCGTGGAAGGCGCGTGCTCAACACCGGCGCTCCGATTACTGTAAGTTAATTCGCTTTTGGATAGATCCGGATTTTAGGGAGTCATTAGGTGTTAGATCTGTGTGATTTGATTCATCTCGTGATGTTGACTTTTTTTCTTTCAAAAGTTTGTTACTTTCCAAATGAATGCATTGACTAATTGTTTATTTGTTCTCATTTTGAAGGTTCCTGTTGGAAGAGCTACTCTTGGACGTATTATGAATGTTCTTGGGGAACCCATTGACGAGAGAGGCGAGATTAGTAAGTAGTCTAAGCAAACGTTGATCAATGTCTCACCTTTTGCGAGCTTGTCATGACAATGTGATTTTGCTGTTGTTTAGAGACCGAGCACTACTTACCTATTCACAGAGATGCTCCTGCTTTGGTTGATCTGGCCACTGGGCAGGAGATTCTTGCTACTGGTATTAAGGTAGATTCTTGGCTCTAGCTCCGCGTTGTTTAAATAGGTTACACGTGTTGTTGTTCATGTTCCTAGCTAACGTTTTTGTTGCTTTTTTATTGCAGGTTGTTGATCTGCTTGCTCCTTACCAAAGAGGAGGAAAGATTGGGCTCTTTGGTGGTGCTGGTGTCGGGAAAACTGTGCTCATTATGGAACTGATTAACAATGTCGCCAAAGCTCATGGTATGTATTCGCAAGGTTTTTAAATTGGTTCTAAACTGTTACTTCAGTTTTAGTTTACTAATTGGTTTCTGACTTTCTTATGATGAACAGGTGGTTTCTCTGTGTTTGCTGGTGTGGGAGAACGAACCCGTGAAGGCAATGACTTGTACAGAGAAATGATTGAGAGTGGTGTCATCAAGCTAGGCGAGAAACAGGTTTTCAAATCATTTGGATCAGCCTTCACCTTTCTTTAATTCGACAACTGGCATTTGTTTGATGTCTTTGCTAAATCCTCTTTTTTTTCCTATCTAACAGTCTGAGAGCAAATGTGCTCTTGTGTACGGACAAATGAACGAGCCCCCGGGTGCCCGTGCCCGTGTTGGACTTACCGGTTTGACTGTTGCCGAGTATTTCCGTGATGCCGAAGGCCAAGATGTGTTGCTTTTCATTGATAACATCTTCCGTTTCACCCAGGTGAGCCTTGTTGTTTGTGTTATCTCTCAGCACATGTATGTCATACACAAGTGAAGAGATAGTAAACTTAACTCCGCTTAACTCTTTTGTTTAGGCCAACTCGGAAGTGTCTGCATTGCTCGGACGTATCCCATCTGCTGTGGGTTACCAGCCAACTCTGGCTTCTGATCTTGGTGCTCTTCAAGAGCGAATCACAACCACCAAGAAAGGTTCTATCACCTCAGTCCAAGCCATCTATGTTCCTGCTGACGATCTGACAGATCCTGCTCCAGCCACAACCTTCGCTCACTTGGATGCCACAACTGTGCTCTCGAGACAGGTTTGACTTTGTCTCCTGATGATAATACTCAATTCATTATATTATTATTTGTGGTAAGTCTTATAAAGCTGACGTCTTTATACTTAATTTCTTTCCCGTGTGAAGATTTCTGAGCTTGGTATCTACCCTGCTGTGGATCCTCTGGATTCAACATCCCGTATGCTTTCGCCTCACATTTTAGGTGAGGAGCACTACAACACGGCTCGTGGTGTGCAGAAGGTGCTACAGAACTACAAGAATCTGCAAGATATTATTGCCATTCTGGGAATGGATGAGCTAAGTGAAGATGACAAGCTGACCGTTGCCCGTGCACGTAAGATCCAGAGATTCTTGAGTCAGCCATTCCACGTTGCTGAGATCTTCACGGGTGCCCCCGGAAAATACGTCGACCTTAAGGAAAACATCAACAGTTTCCAGGTATATATACCTCCCCTTATGACTTTCTTCTTCCCTGCTCCAATCATATAAGCTTATATGAATTGTTGATTGTTGCAGGGTCTGCTCGATGGTAAGTACGATGATCTTCCTGAACAGTCGTTTTACATGGTTGGTGGAATCGACGAGGTGGTTGCAAAGGCAGAGAAGATCTCCAAGGAGGCAGCAGCTTAAGGGGGATGCTTAATACTTCTCTTTTTCTTCTTTTGTTGACAATAACGAAAAAAAAAACAAAATCTTTAGGCAGTGCTGCTAATGCATTGCGATTCCCATCATTTGTGAGTGTTAGAGCTGCGAGATCATGCTGGAACATATTCACTCACTGTTACTCAAATTTTTGGTTCTGTTGCTTCCTTTACTTGTTGAAATAAAGGTTATAAGATTTGCAGATTCTAATTGCAATGTATGATTACTATGTTTTCTTGATCGGTTTCTCTTACTCTTTTGCTTGATGGAATGGTGCAAGTCTTAAATATGATTATCACCGTAAATTGAAACAATGCTAGGCACTGAATGCGACTTATGATTTTGGCTTAGCAAATGCACCCGTACAAGAAAATGGACTTTAGTGAAGGTGAATTTTGTAGGAACCTTGCTATACCATTTTTGACCTCTTGTTTTATAATCACGGAGACTGAGAGCATTATCCGAAGATCCGACAGCATTTTTTGAGTTATGTTCAAAAGCCACTAGAAAGTTGAAGAAACGAGAACGTATTCAGATATCAAATCGAAAAGTGAAATAACATGTACGAAGTAGTTTAGAGCAACACATCATTTTCTTTCTTCTGAAGCTTTGTCAGGCTCTTGACAAGAAGAATGTGCCTCTTTGACATGCTTCTCGTATTCATCTTCTTCGTCTTCTTCTTCTTCTTCTTCCACTTCATCTTCAACGTCCTCTTCATCTTCTTCCTCCGCCGTCCCTGATCCCAAGCTTTTGCTAACACTAGCTGGGTTCCTTGCTTCTCCAACTATCTTCATTATGTCCTCTATGCTTTGAAGAGAATAGCTCGTGTTGTCTCTCTTGTAATACACAGCTTGAGCCGACTCTAGCAGCTCCTTTGGTAAATTCTTCAAGTACCACGGATGATTCTTGATCTCCTTAAGCGTGATTCTCTGTCAAAATTTCTTTTATTGACACTCAGAAACCGTAACAACATCTTCCTACAAGTTATATAGTTTTGAAATGGGTTTAGGTACCTTGGCGGGATTAGTGACGAATATGCGAGAGAGAAGGTGTTTGCATTCCTGAGATATGTGAACGTAGTCCGGGATCTTGTATTGTATAGCCATTATTCGCTGAAGAATACCATTTGAAGTGTTACATTATTGAGATACTGGAGCATTAAAGATAATTGGATATGGATGAGAGTTACTTGGATTGTTTTCCTGAAGTTCTTCGGATCATTAGGGTCTTCAAATGGGTAGGCTCCAACCAGCATCACATAAAGGGTTACTCCGCATGACCACACATCCGCATGCTACAAAAACGCAGCCATATGAGTATAAAAGCCAGTCAGTGTGCTCTATAACAATGATCACAGAGACTGTCTGGTCCACTTAAACTTTATTAGAAATACAATAACCTGTTTTTTTTTTTTTAACACATACCACACTAGTACAATAGATGTATAGAACCTACTATTAATCTTAATTATCTCATAAGATTATATGCTTTACTTTGACAACCAATCATGTGGTTAGTGATAAGACATGAGTAGTGTACCTTGCCATCATATTCTCTCCGGGAAAGAACTTCAGGTGCTATGTATGCTGGAGTTCCAACAGTCGATTTAGGCCTAGAATGTAGTATAGATGACTGCACAACAAGAAATACAACAGATAAGAGGACTGAGAATAAAAAAGAAAAACAGGACAAGATTATAAGAATTAAAAGAAGAGTGAGGAGATAATGATAATCTGAATTGGATTGAGGACTGAGATCACTGGGGAAACAACAAAAGGGAAACGAATGAGGACACACCTTAGAGTAACCAAAATCACAGATTTTCAAAAGCGGAGCACGGCTCCCATCAAGCAGTGTGTTCTCAAGTTTCAGATCTCTGTGGCATATTTGCTGCACAGAAAAAAAAGAAAAAAGAGAGTAGAAGTCAGTGCATATCATGCAAATGCAACAGAGGCGATAAAGATTCTAAACATCACAAAGCATCAAGTGTGGAAAATGAGATTCTAAATGATTCACAATACACCCACTTCTACTTTTTGGCTTAGCGAATATACATACCAAGGAGTGGCAGTAGTCGACACCACAAATCAGCTGTTGAAAGAAGTACCTAGCCTGAAAAAGATGTAAGATCATAAACAAAACTTATAAGCATAATAGACGATCAAAAGATGAAAGAAAATGGTGACAGATAGATCAAAGTCCAAGACTACGTTATAAAGAAAAGAAAAAGCACCTCAGCTTCACTGAATCTACCGGCAGTGCAGATACGATCAAAGAGCTCTCCTCCAGAAGCATACTCCATCACAATAGCAAGATGAGTAGGTGTCAGAATCACCTGCAAACATAATCACAAGACAGCTCTTAGATTAGATAACTAAAAAAAAATCTAAAAAGAGAAAAACTAAACTTGCCTCCTTGAATCTGATGATATTAGGATGCTTAAGTGATCTGTGATTGATAATCTCTCTTGCCACGTTCTCATCTATCTGCAGTCCATTGATCAAACATACATAACCCATCAAAAAGCCAAATCATCATCATCAACATAGCTCACCAAAACCACAAAGTTCTCACCTTTCCCTGCAAATCTCACTCAAAAGATCATACTTTCTATAAAAGAGCTAAACCCTTAAGAATCATAAACCCAAAAAGGAAGTTAAGAAACAGAAGAGGTTGGAGGAAAAAGTGGAGACCTTTCGGCCTCTCTCGATGTATTTCATGGCAACGAGCTCTTTGGTCTCCTTGTGCTTCAGAAGACGAGCCACACCGAAGTTTCCAGTTCCCAGATCCTTCACAACCTCATACTTGTCCATCTTCCCAAATCAATTAGAATCTGATCAAAAGAGTATTATTCTTTTTTAAGTATCTATCTATCCACTTATAGCAGGAGCAGGATCACGATCACGGGATAGGTTTCTAAGAAAGCATCTGAGAAGAAAAGCGAATACAAGAGAAATGGTGACATCCACATGTGTTTGTGCATTGATGGAGGCGTAGACAAAGGAGAATGGTAATGGGATTGGACCACGTGGTGGAAGGTGGTGAGCTCGATTCTCAATGAAACCCAGCTTATGCTTAAAGTTGAGTGCAAACGCTAATGATATGATAAGTGTCATTAATGAGACTGATTAGCTACGGTATGGTTTAAGTGATATTTAATTAAGTTAATTCTGTATTTATTCCTAAAGAGCAAAAGAAATCTAAAAATCATTAGTAGCTAGAGTTAATTCTTCTGCAGATATATCATTAATCCTTAAATAAATCTAAAATTATCATAAATTTAAATATATTTACTCTCCTTGTTTTTTTGTCAACAAATATATTCACTCTCTTAGGAAATAAATATTCCAGATAAATTTTTGTTTGAAAATGATCTCTTACATTTTATAGAAATTTTAGGTTAGTTAACAATAAACTTCACAAATATTTACATTGTTAAATATAAATGGTTAAAAATTATAAAATAATCACTAAATAAAGTATTATAATATTATACTTTATAAAAAAAAGTATTTTTTCGTTGAAAAAGTATGTATACTAATACATAAATCCAAAATAAATATATACGTCATAAATCCGAAATGAATGTATACATAAATCCAAAATAAATAAATATATGTATAAATGTATTCACAAAGACTCTATCTTGCTTGCAGCTGTTGTAGTAGTAGATCTAGTATCTTCTTCTTCTTCCTTCACACTCAAATGTAAAAAAAAAAGCTCTCAACTTTGCCAAGGGTTCCAAGCTCAGATTCATTCCTTTTCTTTTATCAAAACAAAGAAAATGAGTAAAGCTTCGGTGATACTATACATCACCGTAGGAATCCTCGTCCTCTTCCTCGTCTCTTACTCCCCCAAGAACAAGACCGACCACCACCATCACAACCAGCACCACCGTCTCAAACTCCGCTCTTCTTTCAACTTCAAACCCACTCGCCACGATCCGATCCCCTTCGACCCTCTCGTCGCCGACATGGAGCGCCGCCGCGAGGACAAGGAGTGGGAGCGGCAGCACATTGACCATTCTCACAACCCCGACTTAGCTGCTACTCACGATCCTGCTCCTGGTCACGAGTCTCAGCCTGAGTGGGAGGACTTCATGGATGCGGAGGATTACTTGAACGATGAGGAGAAGTTCAATGTCACTGATAGGTTCTTTAAATTCCAGATCTTTAATTTTAAAAATGCAAACTTTAATTTTAAAAATGCAAACTTTAATTTTAAAAATGCCAACTTTAAATTTAAAAATGCCAACTTTAATTTTAAAAATGTAAACTTTAACTTACTAGTTGGAGTTTGATTTGGGTTGGTTGCTTTTGGCAGGTTGATATCTTTGTTTCCGAAGCTTGATGTATCTCCTACGGATGGGTTTGTGACTGAGAGTGAATTGACTGAGTGGAACATGCAGTCTTCTGCTAAGGAGGTTATGCATAGGACTCAGAGAGATATGGATGTTCATGATAAGAACAAGGATGGTTTTATTTCATTTAATGAGTATGAACCTCCCTCTTGGGTCCGCAACGCTGGTGAGCTTACTAGAATCTTGTGCTACTTGCTATGTTCATGCAGGAACATATGTGTGTGACTTGATAGACTTGGTGTCCTAACCTCTGATTGATTGCAATTTGCAACAGACTTGATAGACTTGGTGAGCTGCAGCTTCCTGCTATGATCATGTAGGAACATATGTATACGACTTGCTAGATTTTGGTAGTAAGTTGATTAGGATGAATGGCATCTTCCTTAGTTTTGTAACTTATGATTGATTGCAATTGACTTAGGCCAATAGAGTAAAGAATCTCAACTTATCACTTAGGATGAAGGCTAACTACTTACTTACTGTAATTTGTAATGGACGTAGGCCAATGAAGGAAAGGATCTCACTTTTGTGTCATTTAGGAGGACTGCTAGTGACTTAAGTTTATAAACTTTTTCAGGTAATGATTCATTTGGGTATAACATGGGTTGGTGGAAGGAAGAGCATTTTAATGCGTCAGATGCAAATGGTGATGGTCTGCTAAACTTAACAGAGTTCAACGAGTAAGCTTTTTCGTCTTACATTAATTAGAAGCGACCTCTCGTTATAAAAAAATTCTTGTCATAATGCTCTTGATGGTTCGATTCTTTTCAATATAGCTTTCTTCATCCTGCTGATACCAAGAACCCTGAGCTGCTGCTATGGTTGTGCAAGGAGGAAGTAAGGTACTGTAATGTAGCCATATGTTATTGGCATAGCTTTTAAAGAACACTTCTTTTAGCTTTCTTCTCCTTCCCTTTTGCAGAGAAAGAGATTCAGATAAAGATGGTAAGATCGGTTTTGAAGAGTTTTACCACGGCCTCTTTGACACTGTGAGGAACTACGAAGAAGATAATCACAACGCTACGCATCCTTATCATGACTTGCCTGAAGGCCCTGCAAAGCAGTTGTTTGCTCGTCTTGACAAAGACGGTGACGGGTACGTAACTTGAGAAGATACACACACCATGATAAACATTTCTGTTAAGACCATTCATCCTTTAACACAACCTTCCTCCCACTTCTCTACAGGTACTTATCAGACGTTGAATTGCTTCCCATCATCAGTAAAATCCATCCTACCGAGCATTACTACGCAAAACAACAAGCTGATTATATTATATCACAGGTACATCATCACTCTCAAAACAAATGGCTTAGTTAGTTAGCTGTTGAATTGATCAAATGTTATACTTGTTCTCTCTTTCTCTCTGAACTCACAGGCGGATTCGGACAAAGATGGACGTCTGACTTTGGCAGAGATGATTGAGCATCCATACGTCTTCTACAGTGCCATTTTTAACGAAGATGACTCTGATGATGACTATGACTTCCACGATGAGTTTCGTTAGTGTCACGATGAGTAAGCATCTGCCACACAGCCCTAGCTTTATTATTCAAACTTCAGACACTAATCGGCTTTGCATGTGACACAAAACAGTGGAAGCAAATAACATCAGGCGCAATACGTTATGACTTCAAGGAACAACCAACCCCTTTCAGAACATGTGATCTCAGTTACATCAGGCTTCATGTTTAATCTTCTGTATACTGCAGAGTCCAGGACGCTTCTCTCCCACGGCAGCTGATCAACTGGTGATTTAGAAGTTAGAATAGTATTTATGATTCCAAACATCTGAAAGAAACATACTTCTCTTTACATTTTGTTCAATCGTTTATGCGTTCATTATACATTTTTCTCTCCATCTTTGTATGTTATATTACTAAAACCTTTAAGCTTAATCTTTTTATAAGCAAAGCTTATGAAGAGAAACAGTGTAATACATCAAAAGTAGGCAGTGGAGCCATACAAAGCAGATTTATGATATCATAATCTTGAAAACTAAAAAGACAGAGAGGGAGAGAGATGTCTTAACAGTACGTCTTTATTTCAAGCAAACGAAGCTTATAACTTTCAGTTATGATTACCAACAATCATCAGAGGAGCCAAGAGCCATTCTTTATTTCTTTACTTCACCACACAGATCTTAATAACGGAGGCAACTCCAATACGGTGCAGCGCCACGACTGCATCACCGTGGTTGCACAGTCCTCTCTGCACGGCTGACTTCAAAGCGGCTTCAATGATAACCTCAGTGGACTCGATATCCGTCGCCTTTGCGGATCCTTCAGCCAGCATAGGGATCAAACCTCTGTATATCAAACTGTGCCTTGCAGGTGACTCATCACTGCAACTCCAGTCAAAGGAATCGGTGGTTATAGTTGGGACAGCCACCGACAGAATCGGAACAGCTGGTCTATATTTAGCCACAAGCTTAGCTGTCGAACCTCCACGAGTCAACACAATGATGAGTTTCGCATGAGACTTGTTTGCAGCCCTTACAGCAGACGATGCAAGACTCTCCAATGGGCTCATTGGAACCGGAGTCGCTCTGATCCTCTCTTTGAAGATTGTGTTGTAATCTAGAGAGCTCTCAGCTTCAATGCAGATCTTAGCCATGACTTTCACGGCTATCTCCGGATAAGCTCCTGCTGCACTCTCTCCGCTGAGCATCACACAGTCTGTGCCGTCGAGGACAGCGTTGGCAACGTCCGTGGCTTCAGCACGTGTTGGCCTTGGTGATTTGATCATTGACTCGAGCATCTGAGTGGCTGTGACCACTGGTTTGCCTGCAAGGTTACACTTGTAGATCATCAGCTTTTGTGCCAAGAAGATCTTCTCAATGGGAATCTCCATCCCAAGATCACCACGAGCAACCATGAACGCATCTGTTTCACGCAGTATCTCATCAAAGTTAACCACTCCTTCCTGGTTCTCAACCTTCAAATACAAACCCAAAAACAAAAGTCAGATTCATGCCTCAGTATGTACATAAGTGAAAAAGTTTTAGTACCTTTGACATCAACATGATGCTTTTAGCATGAGAACCAAGAACCCTCCGGACATTAACAAGATCTGAACCTTTACGGACAAAAGAAAGCGCAATCATATCGATGCTGTTAGGAACACCCCATCCCATAATATCTTCAATATCCTTGTCTGTCAGAGTGGGAAGATCAACAACAACACCGGGAAGATTCACGTTCTTTCTCTCGCCAAGCATCGCCGTGTTTTCACACCTGCACCTAACAGTTCCAGACTCGGGATCGCATGACAAGACAGCTAGACTTATGCTCCCATCAGCACAGAGTATGGTGTTTCCGGGCTTAACATCCAAGGGAAGCTTCTTGTAGCTCATGGATATGGTCGTCTCGTCTCCTAGAATGTCGTAGTCTGTGGTGATAGTAATCTCCTGACCTTCCTTGAGTTGGATAGGGTTCCCATCTTTCAAGAAACCAGTACGAATCTCAGGCCCCTGCAGATTCAACAAAGTAAAATCAAATGCTGATTGACTCTAAGTCAAGGAAACAAAAGATAAAGAAGACTTTATAACCTTTGTGTCAAGCATGACAGCAGCCAGAATGCCTGTGTTTTGCATAGCGGTGCGGAGGTTGTCGAGTGTGCCCTGGTGATACTCATGGCTGCCATGAGAGAAGTTGAAGCGAGCAACGTTCATACCGGCTCTGAGAAGCTTTTCGATCATGGGAACAGTGCGAAGCTGGTCCTAGAGTGCAAACAATCTTGGTCTTTGGAATCCTACCATCATTTGGTAGCTCCTTCAATATCCCTTCTATGTCTATGTTCGACATTTTCTTTGCTTTTCAAACAAGAACCACTAAACAGAGTAAACTATTTCTTCTTACTTCTTCTCCTCCTGCAAATTGAAAACAAATTTGAACATAAATAACACACATACCTATCAACAAAAGAATACAAATCTATTAGACCACAGAAGCAAAACATGAGTTTAACAGATTCTCTCACCAAACAGAACAAAGAATTCAAGGAAGTCAACACTTCAAAAGAACCGGAGAATCTTAGATTTTGGATCCGGGACATAGAACATAAGAGGTAGATTAGAGATGAAAGCAGTGAGTGAGAGAGAGACTTTTACCTATTAGCTCCAATTCTAGGATGTGCTGTCGTGTCGGAGCAAGAAGAACCTCTTGTTTTTCGGGTTGGACTTGTGTGATGATGACTCTGTTTTTGAGTATTTATTTATTAAATTTAGCCTTTGTGAAATGAAGTCGGTAACGACAGCCACGTGAACTCGAATTTTATTATTATTATAATAAAAAAGGAATATTCTTTTGTATCCCATTTGCTTCTTTTCTTTTGTTGGCAAAACAAAACTCGAATCTTAAGATTAGTTTAAAAATCATAAAAACATAGTTAATACACTACTTCGATTAATAGCAGCCTCCATGGATTCTCTCACACTCTGGCTTCTTCTTGAAGCTGATGAATGTTGTCAGACATGAAGACACTTGATGCAAAAGGGCTTCAAATGCGTTTGGGCGGAATGTACTGCACTCGTTCTTCTTGGCATAGTGACTGCCACATACAAGTGGAGAAAAAGAAAATAAGAACAACCGATATGAAACATGGATCCCTCATTTTAGGAGCCTTATTTGAATACCAGAGAGCAAATACATTTACCTGCATATCCTCTGAGAGTGTCTCTGAGACAGCAAGAGCATAGCAACCAGGAGCAAACTTACCTGTAAACAAGAATCCCAAAGTGTTAGAACTAACTAACTTCCGACTCAAAACACAACTCAGTTGCCACTCAAACGGGTGTACACGAAACAATATGAAATCAAAAAACGAGGTTTGGCTGACTGAGATTTTCACCCTATACACATCTTTGAAGTGGTGTGACTATATATATATGACAATAGTGTAATGGTTGGCCACAGAGAACAAATCAAGCTTAAATGTTTTAAACATACCAATTCTTAACCATCTTGCCGCCCAACTTCTGCGTGGATCCATCATAGAGATTGTACTGCAAAACAATCATAACAGAGGTATTAGAGATAGAGACAGAGACATAAAATCAACACTTGCCACTACAGTGTTGATTTGACATGAAACAAGTTAAAGCAGCAGACTTTTTAGGTCACTTCCACATTGAAATCACAATTCGCAACGCATTCTTCTTCTTATCAATTAAGTATAGAGACTATGAACACTGCCCAGTAAATTCAAATATTGAGGATTCGTAATTAGGTCATACCCGTTGAAATTAGGGGTGGTGACATCGACGATACGCTCGGGATCTTCGTCTATCTTGAAGAATGGACAATTCTCGCACCCAGAATCTCTAAACTGTTGGTGAAACCATATTACAACGAAATATATCGCAAGAGAAATAAACATGGCAAAGAGAGAGAGCCCATGATACCTGATCGTAGGTCTTGACGAGACGGCAACGAAGACAAGCCCTGAGCTCGTGACCGAAACTCGTTGGAATCTGCGCAGCCACTTCTCCCATTCTCATTCGCAGCAAAGACGGAACGATGTTTTTTTTTGTTTCCCTTCCGTTGAAAAACTTAAATGCTCATAACCGTTTCTCCGAAGTGGGCCTGAACATAGTGGGCTGGGCCCATAACGTGGTCTTAAATATTAGGCTTTATTGAGTCCCTAGTTAGGATAAGAGGAAGCAAAAAAAAAAAAAAAACTGGTTGGGCAGTGTGTTGTCAACAAAAGAAGATGGCATCAGATTCAGATGGTATATACACGAAGGAACCATTGTATCAGTGCTTTCTTCAGGAAGAAGTCAGTATGTAATGCTTTAGGAACACCCCATCCCATAATATCTTCAATATCCTTGTCTGTCAGAGTGGGAAGATCAACAACAACACCGGGAAGATTCACGTTCTTTCTCTCGCCAAGCATCGCCGTGTTTTCACACCTGCACCTAACAGTTCCAGACTCGGGATCGCATGACAAGACAGCTAGACTTATGCTCCCATCAGCACAGAGTATGGTGTTTCCGGGCTTAACATCCAAGGGAAGCTTCTTGTAGCTCATGGATATGGTCGTCTCGTCTCCTAGAATGTCGTAGTCTGTGGTGATAGTAATCTCCTGACCTTCCTTGAGTTGGATAGGGTTCCCATCTTTCAAGAAACCAGTACGAATCTCAGGCCCCTGCAGATTCAACAAAGTAAAATCAAATGCTGATTGACTCTAAGTCAAGGAAACAAAAGATAAAGAAGACTTTATAACCTTTGTGTCAAGCATGACAGCAGCCAGAATGCCTGTGTTTTGCATAGCGGTGCGGAGGTTGTCGAGTGTGCCCTGGTGATACTCATGGCTGCCATGAGAGAAGTTGAAGCGAGCAACGTTCATACCGGCTCTGAGAAGCTTTTCGATCATGGGAACAGTGCGAGAAGCTGGTCCTAGAGTGCAAACAATCTTGGTCTTTGGAATCCTACCATCATTTGGTAGCTCCTTCAATATCCCTTCTATGTCTATGTTCGACATTTTCTTTGCTTTTCAAACAAGAACCACTAAACAGAGTAAACTATTTCTTCTTACTTCTTCTCCTCCTGCAAATTGAAAACAAATTTGAACATAAATAACACACATACCTATCAACAAAAGAATACAAATCTATTAGACCACAGAAGCAAAACATGAGTTTAACAGATTCTCTCACCAAACAGAACAAAGAATTCAAGGAAGTCAACACTTCAAAAGAACCGGAGAATCTTAGATTTTGGATCCGGGACATAGAACATAAGAGGTAGATTAGAGATGAAAGCAGTGAGTGAGAGAGAGACTTTTACCTATTAGCTCCAATTCTAGGATGTGCTGTCGTGTCGGAGCAAGAAGAACCTCTTGTTTTTCGGGTTGGACTTGTGTGATGATGACTCTGTTTTTGAGTATTTATTTATTAAATTTAGCCTTTGTGAAATGAAGTCGGTAACGACAGCCACGTGAACTCGAATTTTATTATTATTATAATAAAAAAGGAATATTCTTTTGTATCCCATTTGCTTCTTTTCTTTTGTTGGCAAAACAAAACTCGAATCTTAAGATTAGTTTAAAAATCATAAAAACATAGTTAATACACTACTTCGATTAATAGCAGCCTCCATGGATTCTCTCACACTCTGGCTTCTTCTTGAAGCTGATGAATGTTGTCAGACATGAAGACACTTGATGCAAAAGGGCTTCAAATGCGTTTGGGCGGAATGTACTGCACTCGTTCTTCTTGGCATAGTGACTGCCACATACAAGTGGAGAAAAAGAAAATAAGAACAACCGATATGAAACATGGATCCCTCATTTTAGGAGCCTTATTTGAATACCAGAGAGCAAATACATTTACCTGCATATCCTCTGAGAGTGTCTCTGAGACAGCAAGAGCATAGCAACCAGGAGCAAACTTACCTGTAAACAAGAATCCCAAAGTGTTAGAACTAACTAACTTCCGACTCAAAACACAACTCAGTTGCCACTCAAACGGGTGTACACGAAACAATATGAAATCAAAAAACGAGGTTTGGCTGACTGAGATTTTCACCCTATACACATCTTTGAAGTGGTGTGACTATATATATATGACAATAGTGTAATGGTTGGCCACAGAGAACAAATCAAGCTTAAATGTTTTAAACATACCAATTCTTAACCATCTTGCCGCCCAACTTCTGCGTGGATCCATCATAGAGATTGTACTGCAAAAACAATCATAACAGAGGTATTAGAGAGATAGAGACAGAGACATAAAATCAACACTTGCCACTACAGTGTTGATTTGACATGAAACAAGTTAAAGCAGCAGACTTTTTAGGTCACTTCCACATTGAAATCACAATTCGCAACGCATTCTTCTTCTTATCAATTAAGTATAGAGACTATGAACACTGCCCAGTAAATTCAAATATTGAGGATTCGTAATTAGGTCATACCCGTTGAAATTAGGGGTGGTGACATCGACGATACGCTCGGGATCTTCGTCTATCTTGAAGAATGGACAATTCTCGCACCCAGAATCTCTAAACTGTTGGTGAAACCATATTACAACGAAATATATCGCAAGAGAAATAAACATGGCAAAGAGAGAGAGCCCATGATACCTGATCGTAGGTCTTGACGAGACGGCAACGAAGACAAGCCCTGAGCTCGTGACCGAAACTCGTTGGAATCTGCGCAGCCACTTCTCCCATTCTCATTCGCAGCAAAGACGGAACGATGTTTTTTTTTGTTTCCCTTCCGTTGAAAAACTTAAATGCTCATAACCGTTTCTCCGAAGTGGGCCTGAACATAGTGGGCTGGGCCCATAACGTGGTCTTAAATATTAGGCTTTATTGAGTCCCTAGTTAGGATAAGAGGAAGCAAAAAAAAAAAAAAAACTGGTTGGGCAGTGTGTTGTCAACAAAAGAAGATGGCATCAGATTCAGATGGTATATACACGAAGGAACCATTGTATCAGTGCTTTCTTCAGGAAGAAGTCAGTATGTAATGCTTTAGGGATTTTAACTGGGGTTTTGTACTATGTTCAATTATACCCAACAACAAAAAACCAAGGTTTGAGATCTTTTTGAGTTAAATCAAAAAGACAAAACGTCTATACAAAGCAAAGAGATTATACAGAAACGTTTAAAAAAGTTGTCAGGTGGAGCCTGGAGGCGAGGTTCCCCATCTTCCTTCTGTTTCCGACGGTTCAACCACATAGACATGGCCATTACTGAGTCCTACTGCAAACTGGTTACTCTCCGATGGATGCGCTGCGATCACTAGCGGATATGAGCTGCAAAACCCACACACATTTTCATCAAATACATACGTCAGAAGTTAATAATATTTGATACTTGAGGCATAATAGTTACCGTGGGTTCGAAGGCAAGTAAGCTGTTGGATTAATCCGACATCTCAGTCTCAGATTTGATGCAGTGAGGACATCCACAGTACCATCTTCAAAGCTCACAAAGATTGACTGGCTATCACCTGAATACGTACCTGATGTGATTGGAGTAATCGCTTCCAATCGAAACCACTGTTTCATTAACGGTAGTAAGTTAAATTTAATACTGACGAGTTTGCTGCAACACACGCATACACACACACACACTATTGAATCGGTTGATATTACTTACATTATTCAACAAATCTAGTTTTTGAGCATCGTAAATGGCTATATGCGTTTCATTGACCACCAACAGATGAATCCCATTTTGATGGAACTGCACTTGGGTATTTGAAACAGCCGGCGTTGATCTTCCTTGTGGAACTTGCAAATACTTACTACATCGCTTCTTCCATCGAAACATGCCCCAAACACACAACTACATACCCCACATATTTAAGCTGCAAGTTACTACTGTTTAACCAACTTCTAAGCCAAAACTCACAACAACAATGTTCTTACCTGTGAATCAGCACTCGAAGAAACTAGAACGTCTAGAGCCCGTGAGAAAGCAAGCCCTGTTATTCTGTTCTTATGGCCTTTCAATATGGCTCTCACCTAAGCATGCAACTCGTCATTATATATATAGGACTTTTACCACCGAAACTAAGCATCATAAATTTCATTCCACGCAATACCTCGTCATTTCTAAGATTGTAGATTTTGATAGATGAATCCTCGAAGCCAATGCCAATGATATTATTTTCTGAAGGATGAAACGCAAGAAATGTTGATGCAGGCGGTGGAGGCACGCACGTCGCCATACACTATAGGTTAAGATAATACAGAGCATATCAGAGCATGGAACCTTTTCAAATCTACCTTTAATTATTAAAAATTATCAGAACGCTGCATTGGTGATTTTAATTTTTTACAAGGAAGGTACGGTTAGTCACCTTGAAGGTCAACATGTTGAACACAGAAATTTCCCCCCCGGAAGCTGACACAAGATAGCAGTCATTCTTTGAGAGAGCAAGACAGGGAATAGCCTCTTCCGGGTTTTTATCACTTGTCTCATTCATCATCATCATAATCCCACTTTTAGGTTTCCATAATACTGGATGTGCATTAGCCGTTGCCTAGAAGCAAATAATAAAGTCTATAAGCAAGAAACAACAAATATGCAACTAACAATGTACAAGGAAACTAAATCAAGGAGCCAAAGGATACCTTTCCATCCAAATTAGGATCGCTATTCTGCCATTTCCACAACTTGTGCTCTGCATTAGATGCCAAGGCTAATACTCCGGATCCAGAATTTGTGTATATTAATCTGGAAACCTGAAATCCCACCAAAGAAAACATGAGTCAGCATCAATGATCATCCGCAGGCTATATAACAAATAACAGCTTCAGTCTCTACAAGATATATCTAAGTCAGGTAACAAGACTATAACTCTTCACTTGTAAATGCTGACTTTGGAGATAAACATATAGCTTGCAGATAGAAGCATATGCTTTAACTATAATAGTACCTTCGTGTCTGTCACATTGTCGGAAAGCCTCAAGGAGTAGCACTGAGATGGCTCTGTAATCTCTGTAACTTTCCAGCTTGTAGATCCTTCGCCTGAAACTTTAGAGGTTCTGGGCTTCCCATCAGCCAGAGATCGCACTTCATTTTTCTGAATAACAAAAACTGTTTAGTCATACACTATATATTCGGCACAGTACAAGGATACACATCCAAATTCAGAATTTAATTCACCTTCATAGCTGCAAAAGAGTTAGATTGATCTGCCATAGTTATTCCTGCATTTGCACTTGAAGAACCAAAACCAACACCTCCAGGAACCTGCACACCAGAATGTGTTCACAAATTGCGTCCTTTTTTCACAGAGATAGTATCCATAAAATATACCTTACGGGCAAGCCAGCGATTTTCTGCTGTTCTCAGCAACCTAAATCCTTCATTAGTAGCGAGAATTCTAACACCATGTTCACTGGTTGATACAGCTAAAAGTGTTCCTTCCTTATTAAATCTAACACAAGGAGAAGCCTGCAGGTTTTCCACAAGTAATTAGCTGCTACTAAGGAAGTAGTAGAAATAACTAGAGGCCACGATCATTCGGTAAATATTACCGGTAAGCCACCATCTGCATGAATAGTTGTCAGAGGATTTGTGTTGTCCATGTCCCAGATTTTGATAGTCGACTCATCGCCAGTTGCTAAGAATCTATTCTTAGTTGTGTCAAATTGTACAATCCCTACAGCCCGTAGTCCAAGGCCTTGATATGTTCTTTTTATTGAGCCTTCAGTTTCATCCCACTCGACTAAGAATGACTCTCCTTCGTTTGTACCACAAGAAAACAACCTGTTGCATGTTATTGTTTTAAAATTTGGAAGGAAGAGATAACAGTCAGTGCTTTAAGAAATGCTTGTAAAAACTGAGAAAATTGAATGAACCTTGTTCCATCGCTGCTGTATGCCATTCTTGTCAAAGAATTGCCAGGTGCGTCATAGGTACCTCTCTCACCCAACTCATCATACAACCAAGTTTTTATTTTTCCATCAGTTGCTGCTGAGAAGACAAACTGTATAGGATTTTCATCCTTTAAACAGAAGGAAAAATTAAGCCGACAAAAAAGAAACAGAAGACAATCAGTCAGCCAACGATTGTAATCCAAGGGTACGCGGTGTCATGACAAACAAAATGAATCATAGCAACAATATGAGACTGTTCCAACAACAATAAAAGAAACAATTCTTTACCTGAATATTTTCCTTTTGGTGAGGACAAATAGAGAACACAGGAGCTTCATGACCCTCAAAAGTAAACCGTATAGCCCCAGTAGCAACATCCCAAACCTTTGGAATATTTTAGTTCATGTAAGTCATGCCTAACAATTAACGTGACAACAGAACATAGATAGTCGGATTTCGGAAACACAAACCTTAACGAGTCTGTCATCGCCACAAGTAACAACAAATAGTTGTTCGTTAGGATATGAAAAGGCAAGATGGTTGACACTTCCTGTATGAGCTTCAATCTGGAATCAGAGGAAAGAGTAAAACCAAATTGTAAAGCTATGTTAAACACAGGGGAGGCTAGTATGATATTAATGAAAGGAGTAACTGGTAAAATGAACCTCTAGATGATTGGGTATGTCATTGCCCCCATCAAAGGAGTAGATATGCACGATGTTTTTTGAGTATGCCACACCTGAAATATTACAATTAACAATGTGAATATTTTCCAAGTGTTAAGACTGTTTCTATTCTGCGAATAAACTTAAACAATTTAAAAGACTTGGCATATACCAAACAGAGTTCCATCAGGACTCCATGCCACATGATTGGCCGATGCCGTCTCATCAGCGTACAAAGATGCCTGTCCACAAATTCAAAAGAATTAAAACATGCATCAAACTTTCAGAAAGTAATAGAATATATCAAAAAGGTGAGAGGTAAACCTGCAATTCTTTTGAACATGCTTCAAGCTTCCACACATCAAAACCTTTCTTTGAAATCTTTTTACGAGCACCCACGTCCCACAGGAAAACAGCACCACCAACTGTACCAACTGACAACATATATCTATCAGTACCATTAATCAATAAAAAATAAAAACCAAAAGCAAGAAATGACATTACAGAATCTGAACATTTGAGACAATGGCTTCATAGGACATACCCAGTAGTAAAATTTGCTGAACTGGATGGAAGTCCATGCTCGTGACACGTGAACCCTGAGAAAGAGTTGTAGCAACTACCTTGGGCAAGTCATCAGGTGATAATGTATTATGTCCATGGGGCTGGCCAGAATATGGAACTGGCAAAGTATTACCCACCTGAAAAAAACCCATCACAAATATGTGAAAGAATACTTGGATTAATGGAAAAGATATCTCGTAAGCTCTTCTGCCACATTCTTACAAGTAGAAAACGTAAAATTGAAAATACCAGTTCTCTCTAAAGATTGTATCAACTCTCGGATACATAACAGAGTTTAGTTACCATAAGTACCTCCTGTGAGGTTTCACACGGCCTTGACCTCTTCAAAGGATTGTTAGAATCATCATTTTGATTTTCCATATGACCAGAAGTCTGAGTACCCATTGAGATAGCAGCTAACACAATGTTTCAAGTTAAAACAAAATTATTCAAATGAAATGGATTTCAAAACTTATGATAAGACAGAGGATTCAAAATCAATAGACAACCAGCACCTGAAGATGCAGAACGACGACGCTTGACAGGAGCAACAGGAGCAGCTGGGATTATTGCACCAGGAGCAGGCTGAAACAGTTGTACAGAAAACATGTGGCAACACTTGAGCGTAAAACAAACCAATTTCCATAAAGTGAACATAATCATTCGGCACTTACACCATGAGGTGGCAACACTTCAGCTGCAATATCGGGCTGATTTATAGCAGGGGATGCAGCACTCACAGCACTCGGTTGCTTGCAAATATGGTCCACAAACAGAGTTTTGAATCCAGGATTTGGCTTAGGATTCTTACATAGTTGATGCTGCCAGTTTAAACTATGAAGAAATCGAGTAAATCCCATGTTTTAATTATCTGAGAAAAATGTGTTTTAGACTGAATAAAATAACAGAAAAGCCTCAAGCACCTTTGGTTGATTAGAGTCCGCAGCCTTGAAGTCTTGATAGTAGGAAAATCGAGTTTGTCGCGGAAAAGTGGATTAACCTTTATCAGTTTCTTCAAGTCACGAAACAGAGCACCCCTTGCCGACGTTGTATCCCCGTGCGTGGAGAGTTTCGGATTTTCTCTGAAAGTTGATGTAACAGTGAATGATAAATAATCTATATAAGCCAAAAAAAATGTTGCAAGGGTCAAAACATTGTGAGAACCTAAAGTCATCCAGTGACAAAAGCAGGGTCATTTCCTTGAAGAGATCTTCAGAAAAAGGTGCAAACATCCTCAGATCCTTGCGTAATGTATTCACAGCTTTAGCATCATCACGCCTGCAGATAAAAAAAGAAAAGTAGTGTGACTCATACACCACTAGGCTTAGCTAAAACTTGCTTATGAAGCTCGCTTACTTATCTAATGCTTCGAGATACTTATGCTTGCGGATTTCAAAGAAGATTTTCATGGACTGTTCGTTAGAATCAATCTTGGTGAACCCCAAAAGATACTTCTCCGTTTCGTCCCACTCGCCATTAGTCACCAGTTCCTTAAAGTAACGCATGTTGAAGTAACAACCAGACTCCGATTCCAATCTACGATTTATTTCAACATTAATCAGTTTCTTAATCACCAATTTTCGAAAAGATTGGACGGAAAAGGAAGGGACCTGTGAAAAGTTTCCTTGTGTTTCTCTTCATCGAGATATTGAAGAATCAAGAACACAAGATCCTTCTCGAGAGTAGCCATTACTGTACAGTAGCAGCTCTGCGAACGAGATCAACACACATTACATTAAAGGATCATTCGCTACATAATCGAGCCGTACAACCTACGAGAACAAGATATTCCAGCGAAAATGAATAGAGAGCGAAGAAGATAGTCGGAGATGTACCTGCGGAGATTAGATGGTGATAGGTTTCGCCGATCGACCGAAGAATCTGGAAACGCGAGCAAGAGCAGAGAGAGATCGTTTTATTTTTTTCTTTGGTTTGCTTTTGAGCATTTGTTGTGGGGGACGATCTGATATTTATAGAGAGTGGGAAATTAAATTAATTACTATAAAGCTGACCAGAAAAAAAGGAAATTAATTACTATAACGTTGAAAAAGAAAAAGAAAAAGAAAAGAAAGATTTTTTTCTTTATACAAGAAAGAGAGAAGAAAACAAGCGACGCTCGTTATGGAAACAAATAAGGCAATATAGGATAAGTTAGTGTGCTTATAGTGGTGGCGCCACGTTATAAGCTACACTGTTTATCAACGAAGCACGATTTGGTAAGGCTCTGGTTTCGCAAACGGTGGCGTTTAGACAGCAGAAATAATTTGTGACGTAGGGTAAACTCATTGGGCATTTTCTTAAATTTGACGTATATTTTTAATGGGCCTTTTCGTGAACACAGCCCAAATAAACATAAAAAACGGCCGGGTTGTGTTAGATTTGTAAATTATTTCATTCAAGAGGAAGAGGAAAACCTTTTTAATCCATAGTCCATTTGTTAATTTTGATCTTATAAATCTTGTATAATATAGTAATGTGTTACAGCTTGGTAACTGAGATTGAACGGTTCGGATCCTGTAAGAGATAACCTTTTGATTGAATAACACATTATGGCCACGTTCAAACCCATGTATATTTGTACAGAGCTGGGAATTGTTCAAAGTCTTTGCTTGTATATGATACTGTGAATTTTAATCAAACACCACATCACATTTGCTTTTAGATGCTTTGTAAGACATTAAAATTTTTCATCACCAGTGTCTTTAGTCCATAGTTACTTATTTGGAGGACCAATATAATTGTCATAAAGTAATATATCGTCGAGATACACGTTTCGTTTGTTTATCCACAAGGATCTGGAAACGAGTTTATTATATGACAATAAAACGAATATGCACCAATTCAATACCCTTTTACCAATTAGTCCATTAATCTGTTCTAGAAAATAGTTATATTCTGAAACGCGTATAGTAAAATTTCAACCACCGAGTAAACCATTATTACTACTGTTTTTACCATGTGTTTTAATAAAGTTTCGGGTAAAACAATAATTATAAAAACGTGAAAAGTGGGGAAAAAAATGAAAAAGCTTTTGTTGGGAGGAGAGAGCAGCCGCTGATCAAAGCCACGCTTCCTTTCTTCATTCATCTTCCTTCCTTCCTTCTCTTTTTTTATATATTTTCTTTTCTCCTTAATTGTTTCTCAGACGCTTCTCTATATCTCACCGCTTCTGGGCGTTTCACTAACCCAATCTCTCTTATCTCATCCGTTTACCATCGCCAAACCTTATCTCTTACTTTTTCCCGAGTTTTTTTTGCTTCTTATCCGGTGAGATTCGATTGTCTTCCCACTCTAGATCGTTGCTCTATTTACTTCGATGCTGATGATTCTGCGAATTGTTTATTTATTTATTTATTTATTTGTGATTGCTGATTTTGAACTGTTTCGATTTCGTGGTTTGATTCTGTAGTTTTTTCCCCAAAGTGACCATTGTAATTAAATCGATTGAGCGTTGTTATCTCGATTCACTTTTTTCTGATCTTCTGATTGATCGATGATGCGATCGTGAGGTGGTTGTTCCGATCGAGAACAAATTGAACAAATTATAGTTTTTGATCATTTTGGGGGTTTGATGTTATTCTCAAGGGGTTTTGCTAGTAGATCTCTGATTATGATCAAAAGTATAATCCTTTGTACTGTTTCTAGTGTTGTTCACTTGCATTCTGTAAAAAGAGCTTTTTTTTTTTGTTCTTATGGATCTTATGTGCATTCTATGACATCTGCAGGATAGCTATATGGCCTGAACTAGCAATTTCATGGGAGTTGTGGAGGATACTGAACCTCCTTTGAAACGTGCTAAACTCCTTGCTGACGAACCCAACGGCAACTCTTCTTCTGTTAGAGGTAGTAGTAGTAGCGTGACCAACTCTTTGGGAGACCTGATGGCGAGGCCTCTCAACTCCTCCCAAGGGGATGATGAAACTATCGGCTCCAAAGGGGTCATTAGAAAATCTGAGTTCGTTAGGATTATCACCAGGGCTTTATTCGCTTGGGTATGGTAAAACCGGGGCTATGCTGGAGGAAGAGTCTGGAATCCCTATGCATCAATCTGTGGTCAAGGAGTTTCTGCAGCAGGTTAAGGAGGGAAAATGGGATGAGAGTGTTGTGACATTGCACAGAATCGGGTTGGTAGATGAGAAGGCGGTTAAGTCTGCGTCATTCTTGCTTCTAGAGCAGAAGTTCTTAGAGCTTCTGAAGTTTGATAAGATAGCTGATGCGTTAGGCACCTTAAGGAACGAGATTGTGCCGCTTCGTGTTAATACGAAGCGTGTTCATGAGCTCGCTTCCTCCCTTATATCACCTTCAAAATTTGTATCGAATTCCACTTCGGGTAAAGGTAAAGAAAGTGTGAGTTCAAGGTCTAAGGTTTTGGAGGAGCTGCACAACTTGCTTCCTGCTTCTGTTATGATTCCAGAAAAGAGGTTGGAGTGTTTAGTTGAGAATTCTCTTCATATTCAGCGGGATTCTTGTGTTTACCATAATACTTTGGATAGTGAGTTGTCTTTGTATTCTGATCATCAATGCGGGAAGCACCGAATTCCTTCTCAGACTGTTCAGGTTAGACTGCTCTGGTCTGTTAATGTTACTTCTGTTTCCTTCATGTTGTGGTTGTTTTGTCTCTTGGTAATCATTAGTTTACTGAAATATCTCTAGCTGAAAGGTGTTAGTACATTGTGCTGCAAATGTTTCCACTTTACAGGTTATCGAGAAAGAAATAGAAGATTCTAATTGTCTCAATCTGATGCCTCTTTTTCTTTTTAACATTTTTTCCTTGCTGTCACCTGTATTCATGTTCCTTTGATTATCTAATTACTTCAGTGACCTGTTTATGTTAGTAGTTTAGTCAAACTAGCAGTGCATGTGTGAGTTTATGACATACATCACATTCTTTATTTTTCAACTGACATACATCACATTTTTTAAGTTCTCTTTACGTGGATGGTTCAGATCTTGGAGTCGCATACCGATGAAGTTTGGTTCTTGCAATTCTCACATAATGGGAAATATTTAGCTTCATCTTCCAAGGATCAGACTGCAATTATATGGGAGGTAATGCTGACTTACCAACTAACCTCACCTGAATTGGGTTTTGGCTAACCTGTTAAAAGTTTTAATTTTTTTACCTATTTGGATTGAGGCAACCTGTTTGCTGATTCACTTAGAATTTACTTTTCAGATCAACGCAGATGGGCACTTTTCATTGAAGCATAAACTCGTGGGGCACCAGAAACCCGTGACTGCCATCTTTTGGAGTCCTGATGATCGTCAAGTTCTGACATGTGGAGCAGAAGAGGCTATCAGACGCTGGGATGTTGATTCAGGAGACTGTATTCACATGTACGAAAAAGGAGGTGTCGGTCCCATTTCTTGCGGATGGTATTCTGATGGGCAGGGAATAATCGCCGGGATGACAGACCGAAGCATCTGCATGTGGGACTTAGATGGTAGAGAGATGGAATGCTGGAAAGGTCAGAGGACGCAGAAAGTATCAGACATAGCAATGACGGATGATGGCAAGTGGCTCGTTAGTGTATGCAAAGGTTCCGTGATATCTCTGTTTGATAGGGAAGCGACAGTTGAGAGATTGATCGAAGAGGAAGACATGATTACATCCTTCTCGCTTTCGAATGACAACAAACATCTTCTGGTAAATCTCCATAACCAGGAGATCCGTCTCTGGAATATCGAAGGTGAACCCAAGATTGTGATGAGATACAAAGGCCACAAGCGTTCACGGTTCCTCATCAGATCATGCTTTGGTGGCTATCAACAAGCTTTCATCGCTAGTGGAAGCGAGGATTCTCAGGTAAAATATCAGACATATACATAAAGAAATATCAAATTAGGATAGTCTGGTCTGTTCTCTGGATCATTGTCATAATTGAATGGGCGTTCTTCAGTTAATCTAATCCTGTTTTAGGATTTAGAGTTACAAAACATTATTAGTTTTAGACAGAAGACAACCAGATGAGTCTCTGTTTCTGAGTATAGAAGAATGGTTTCATTTCTATTCAGTTGGTGACATTGGTCCACATATACATATGTTTTGTGATTTGCAGGTATACATATGGCACAGATCAACAGGGAAGTTGATCATCGAGCTACCAGGACATGCAGGAGCGGTGAACTGCGTGAGCTGGAGCCCAACGAACCTCCACATGTTGGCTTCAGCAAGCGATGATGGCACCATAAGGATATGGGGACTTGACCGGATAAATCCACAGAACCAGAAGAAGCAATTGCAAGCAAGTAGCAGCAATGGTGGGCTTCGCCGATGCAATGGGAACTGTTCATGATTTACCTTTTCTTTAAGCTACTTTAACAGTTATGTTGTTTTCTTCCTTCATCAATCTCTTTTACTTGTTTCCTTTGGCATGGAAACAAAAAGAAAAAGCTGTTTTAATTCTGAACCCGTATGTGGAATGGAAAGAAAATGCAAATTGCAACATTTATTTTAATTTATTTTACTTCTCATGATGCTTCATTGTACATAGTTTGAATGATAGCATGTATATATATTTATACAAAGTATTTCTGTTTCATACTAATTTTTCTTTTTTTTTTCTATGTTAAAAATATTATCAATTCAAGATCAATAATAATAAATTTAATTATTATTAACTGATAAAAAATTATAGGAAACCATAAAATCTTTATCATGATTTTAACTGTTCTTATAAGAGGTTTTAACTTTTTAATTAGGTCCGGTAATTTAATTGGACCACATTTTACTTTTTTTTTTCTTCTTTTAAATAGATCACCATTAAGCTAATCATTTACTCTCTTGTCGCAGTTTCGAACCCCCCAGCTGTGTAATTCAATCCCTGCTTTTCTAGAGAATGGGAAGTAACCGTCCCAGGAATTTCCGGCGGCGCGGGGAGGACGACGGCGATGATGAAATCGACGGTAAATTTCCTACCTCCGCGGCGAAACCGTCTTCGACTTCTTCCTCATCGAAACCTGAAAAACTCCCAGCCTCCGTCACGAAGAAGAAGAAGCTCCTAAGTTTCGCCGATGACGACGACGAGGAGGGGGAAGAAGAAGACGGACCTCTCCGTGTGACTGCAAAGCCTAAGAACACCAGAGACCGAAGCAAATCATCTCACACGCTTAACTCTTCCACTGTAGAACATCGTCCTTCCTCTTCTTCCTCCTCCAACGTGCTTCCTCAGGCCGGCTCTTATACGAAAGAGGCGCTGCTCGAGCTCCAGAGGAACACACGGACGCTTCCGTATTCTCGCCCCAGTGCAAGTACCGAGCCGAAGGTAGTAGTGCTCAAAGGTTTAATCAAACCTCAACATGAGCAGGAGAGCCTGACGGATGTGGTTAGACAGGTTTCGGATCTGGACTTCGATGAGGAAGGGGAAGAGGATCGGCCTGATTTCGAGCAGGCTGCGATCGAAGCTAGAGCTAAGAGGGAGAAGATGAGGCAGCCACGTACAACACCTGCACCTGATTTCATATCGCTGGATTGTAGCACCACGAATCGTTCTGCTGTTGAAGTGCTTAGCGATGAGGATGCTGACGATTTTCAAGGAGGTTTCATCAGTGCATTGCCTCACAAAGGTAATGGGAAAGCTGTTTTACAGCTAATGAGTCCAAGGTTAGTAGTTTATCTGAGGATGATGATGATGAAGAAGAGAAGTTGTGGGAGGAGGAGCAGTTAAAGAAAGGTATCGGTAAAAGAATAGATGAAGGGACTAATAGGACTGCAAGTAGTAATGTGCCTTTGCATTCGCAACAGCAACCGCAGATGTATGCTTATCATGGCGGGATACCACCTAGTTCGGTGTCTCCTACCATTGGTCCAGCTAGTAGTGTCGATACGTTACCAATGTCACAACAAGCCGAACTCGCCAAGAAGGCATTGCAAGAGAATGTTAAGAGGCTTAAGGTATTGCTCTATGAATCTATTCCCTTCTCTTAGGCTTTGGTTAGTATCACCCTATAATGTCTTTCGTTATTAGTTGTTCGTGAAGTTGTGAACATAAGCTCACCGCAGAGGTTTTCGTAGCGTCTCTTTGCTATTGACTAGTTTTGAACTTATGAGACTGGTTTGATTATGAGTTATATTGAATTTGGTTTCTGATGAACTGCATTTGTTGTGAATTATTTACCAGGAATCTCATGCAAAAACCTTATCCTCGCTTGCCAAGACAGATGATAATTTAACAGCTTCGTTGATGACTACCACAGATCTCGAAAGTTCTCTATCTGCAGCTGGAGACAAGTATGTCTTCATGCAAAAACTCAGAGACTTCATTTCTGTTATTTGCGACTTCATGCAGGTACGCTCTCATATAGTGATGTGTCTGTAGTTGTGTACATATTGCATATGTTTCAGCGTTGTCTCTTTTTACTTTTGACATACCATTGCCTAGCTTTCTTAGTGCATCTCTTGATGTCTCTTCCGTTCATCTCACTTGACTGCATAGGATCATGACTCCAAGGAAAAGTATAATGTAACTAATATTAGATGATGTGTTGCATTTATCTGTTTGATCTTAATCTCCAACGAAACAAAGAAGAAAATGATCTCAAACCATATCTTGATGTAATTACCTTAGTACTCTTGGCGTATATATTCTTTGACACATAGTTTGATTCCATCTCAATGAAAGCAAACGAGTTCTGTAGTATTGAAAAACACTGGTTTTACGATTGACTGCATTGCATGCAACACGATGACTTTCATATAAAGAACCGTATGGATTCACTATATGGATAATGTATTACCTCTGACATAACTGCATCTATTGCTTTCATTTCATCAAATATAAAAATTCAACTATGAAAATACTGCTACTGGTTTCTCCTAATTTCTGTTTTGATTTTTCTTTCGCAGGAAAAGGGTTCCTTTATTGAGGAAATTGAAGATCAGATGAAGGACCTTAATGAAAAACATGCTTCAGCTATTCTGGAAAGGAGAATTGCAGATAACAATGATGAAATGGTAGAGCTAGGTGCCTCCGTGAAAGCAGCAATGTCAGTTCTGAAACAAGGAAGCAGTACTTCAGTGATTGCTGCTGCCACAAGTGCTGCGTTGGCTGCCTCTGCTTCTATAAGACAGCAGGCTCAACCAGTTAAGCTTGATGAGTTGGGAAGGGACGAAAACTTGCAGAAGCGCAGGGAAGCGGAACGGAGGGCTGCAGCACGGCAGAAAAGGCGAGCTCGTTTTGAAAATAAACGTGCATCTGCCATGGAGATTGATGAATTTTCTCTGAAAATAGAAGGAGAATCAAGCACTGATGAGAGTGACAGCGAGACTTCAGCATATAAGGAAATCAGAGACAAGATACTTCAGTGTGCTGATAAGGTCTTCAGTGATGCATCTGAGGAATATTCCCAGCTTTCAAGGGTGAAGGCGAGATTAGAGAAGTGGAAGCGAGACTATTCATCTACTTATCGTGACGCTTACATGTCTTTGACCGTTCCTTCCATCTTTTCACCTTACGTACGATTGGAGCTTTTGAAATGGGATCCTCTTCATCAAGAGGTGGATTTCTTTGACATGGAATGGTAAGCTATTCACAATTTTCATCTTTTTATATTGTCCAAATTTTTTTATCAAGAATCCTAATTAGTAGGCATTAGTCTCTTAGCGTGTGAACTGAAACCATTGTTTATTTAGCATTCGTGGAAGTAGTCTGACTTGTGATCTGTGTCTGCAGGCATGGGTTATTATTTAATTACGGGAAGCCAGAAGACGGGGATGATTTTGCACCCGATGATACTGATGCCAACCTTGTCCCTGAGCTAGTGGAGAAGGTTGCTATTCCTATATTGCACCATCAGATAGTTCGTTGTTGGGATATACTTAGCACCCGGGAGACAAAAAATGCTGTTGCTGCTACAAGCTTGGTGACAAACTATGTTCCTGCTTCAAGCGCAGCCCTGGCAGAACTATTTGCTGCTATTCGTTCTCGTCTTGCTGAAGCCGTCGCAGCTATTACGGTATGAATTTGAATTTGTTAATCTCTTGCGCCTTTGCTGATAAAATCTCGTTGAGTCTGTTATGAAGTACACTGAACCATTATTATCTTCTGATCCATTTTTTGTTTTCCAGGTTCCGACATGGGGTCCTCTGGTATTGAAGGCCGTACCCAATGCTCCACAAGTTGCAGCATATAGGTTTGGGACATCAGTGCGTCTTATGAGAAATATATGCATGTGGAAAGACATCCTGGCGCTTCCAGTGTTGGAGAACCTGGCTCTGAGTGAGCTTTTGTTTGGAAAAGTCCTACCTCATGTCAGAAGCATTTCATCAAATATCCATGATGCTGTCACAAGAATTGAAAAGATCGTTGCTTCTTTGTCTGGAGTATGGACAGGACAAAGCGTCACAAGAACTCACAGGTAACAATAATTTCTTTCAACAAAAGTTTGCTCTCACGCATTGTAGTTCTCATAGGTCATTTTATCATATTCCCCATCTTGTGTTGTATATAATTTTCCCGTTTTGGTTACAATCTGTCTGCATGAAAAGTTAAGCTGTTGATTTTCATGAGTGTTAATGCAAGAGTAAAGAAAGTTAAAACTGTCGAATCAGGATTTACATAATCTTGCAAAGTGTCTAGGGACTTCCTTCAAAATTAGCTAGTATTGGTCAGGCTATGGTCTCTATGTTCATTCATCTAAGAAGAAAATCATTATCATTTGTTTACATGTAGCATCTCATATTAGGGAATTTACTAATTTATGTTGGAACCTCGCCTTGATACATTCTAAAGCGTTCTTTTTGATTTTGCAGTCGGTCATTGCAACCTCTTGTGGATTGTATTCTGACACATAAGGGTAATCTCGAGAAACGGCTTGCCTCTGGACTAGATGATGCGGAAACCACCGGTCTTGCCCGCAGGTTGAAGAGAATGCTAGTTGAGCTCCACGAACACGATCACGCCAGAGAAATTGTCAGAACATTCAATCTCAAGGAGGCAGTGTGATGAAAGCTCTAAAAACGGTGAGAGACACCTTTCAGAGGGATTGCAACTCTTAGAGGAATTTGCATTTCAAGACGTATTAGGTTAGCAAGTAATGCCACCGAAACAAAGTTTTAGGACTCCCATGTATGTAAAACTCTGAGCTTATACAAACTTACATTAACAGTTGAAGATATTTAGTCTTTCTTCACATTTCTGCGAGACTGTTTTTTTCACACAACTCAACACTCTTGAACCTAAGGGTTCATGTTCTTGCCCCGAGAAACAGAGTTGTGTTGGCTATCGCTGACAATGTGATTAAAGATCAGCGGAATCAATCTCATGTCGCCTCTCTATTCATTCTCCAAATGGTGCTCTGTTCTTCTCCAGGCGCTGGGACTTGGCTCTCCTATAGACTCACTTGTCAGGTAAAGCTCTGTTTCGTGCTCTGTTTCTTGCTCTGTTTAGCTCTCTGTTTCGAGCTCTGTTTCTTGCTCTGTTTCTTTGTCTCAAAGTATCCCTATATCATTTGAAATATGGAGATTTTGTTTTGGGTCTGAATCAGATATGACGAAGAATGTGTACAACAGAATCTGGGTACCTCGAAACTTTGGATACTATATAGAGATCAATACCTCACTTCCTGTGATCTCAGATGATAATTGTTACAACCTTTCAAGTTTGGTGATGACTGATGAGCACAGCGATGACTCCAACAAACCCTTGCTAACACTCAACTTGGATACTATACGTCGGATATCTATCGAATACTTTCTACACAATCACACTTTCCGCGATAATGGGACCATGATCATCTCATTGTTGAGGCTTATGAAGATTTCTTGAGACGGAAGCTGATTAGAGTTTGTTCCTTATCAGTGATGAATAGTCTATTGTCTTTATACTTATACAGAGTGAATCTATAAGGTTGTACATTTTCTTGTTGACAGTGATAATCTCATTGTTGAGGCTTATGATGATCTCATTGTTGTAGAAGTCTCACATTATGTCCAAAAACTCTAGTAATGTGGTTTTTATCTTTGAACCAGATGATTCATTGCTTCTGAGATATCATCTTCATCTCCTCGCGCACTCTCTTCAGCCGCTTTGGCCTCTTGGACTGGTTTTATAAAAAGCTCTAGTCTCTTATTCAGCTTCTTCTGCGGCTATCATGGCGGTATCAGTTTCTTTCTTCAGGCTCTCGATCTTTCTGTTCATCTCTTCAGCTTCGTTGCTTGCTCCCACAGCTTCTAACTTCATCTGCTCAAGTTTCAAGCTCTCTTCTCTTCCTTGAGAGCTTCCAGCTTTTTCTTTTCCTCATTCTCTAACCTCTCACGTTCTCTTCTCATGTCTTCAAGTTCCATCCTTAAAGAATTCACCAAGCTCCGGAGAGAGCATTTTTCATCAGAAGCTTCTTGTAGCCTCATTTAGCTCGTTTTCAATACCTTTAACCGGGTTCATGATAGAGCCTTACTATGATAATATTGCTGAAACGATACAAAGAACAGTCTCAAGTAGGGAGATCCCGAGCCAGTGGCGGACGGAGCTAAATGAGGCCTATTTGGGACATTTTGAAGAAGACAGAGGTCTACGTAGAGCATCTCAGCGACCTTAAATCCTCAAATATAAGGTTTTATATATTCTAAGAACAACCTCAAATATAAGGTTTTATATATTCATATTTTTTGGTCGGATGTTCAATCCGGATTTCGGTTCGGTTTTCTCAGTTTTTTGGAATTTCAGTTTATAAAAAACAGCTACCATGTTCAAACCATATTTATTTTGGTTTGGTTCGGTTTATATACTGTCGGTTCTTCGGTTTATTCGGTTTTATACCGAAAAACCATAACTATATTTATCTTTTATAATATTGTATAGATTTTACTTTATATGATTAGATATCAGCCTTAATATAACATGAAAATATTTCAGATTTTAAATAGACTATTTTTTAATATTTTTATTTTACTATTTAAATAATTAGTAAACATAATAAATTAATAATAATAATAATAGTTTTTTATAGAATAAAATTAGGAAAACTAATAATCCATAATATTATTAAAAAATTAAATGTTAGCAAAAATGTAAAAATATGTTTTGTTTAATTTGATAAAAATGAAAAATAACTTTTAACTTGAAATAAAATATTAAACTACTAAGATCAACATTTTAATTATGAAGATCATATCTATAAAATAAATTATGTATATATTATTTATTATATTAGATAATTTACATATAATCATACTAATATATTTTAATTGATCGGTTTATTCGGTTTAGTCGGTTTATATACCAAACCATATCCATATACCGTGGTTTCTTAAAAATAACATCCATTCGATATATTCAGTACTACCAAATCCAAACCACTTTGTCTATTTTGGTTCGGTTCGGTTTTAAATGGTTCGGTTTTACCGGATTGAACACCCCTAGTCCTTGTACTTGTATATCTTTTAAATAGTTTTGATTCTTGTTTGTCATTTTAGTCCAAACAATTTTATATCTTTTACATATTTTATATATGTTCTTGTAAATTGAAATTTTACATATAAATTTAAATATATACATATATATATATATATATAAATTTTTAAATGGAAACCAAAGCAAAGCTTGCTATTAAAAATGCAATACTTTATTATGGAAATAATAATAGCGTATGTTAGAAACAATGATTTTGTTTGTAAAATTCTTTTATTTATATGTAATTTCTATTAAAATGTAATATTTTATTAATAAATATTGTTTATAATATTTTTATTGTATGTTTTTGATTGTTATAAAAGTTTTATGCTTTTATTTGATTTTTATCTAAAGTAAGAACTATAATGTAAAAATTAAAAACTTTTAAGGTTTATTTTAATGTTTAGCATTGGAGAACGACACCCTCAAACTTCAAATATAAAATTTAGCAAACTTCAAATATAAAATTGCTCTTGGAGATGCTCTTATAACTCACTCTCCACTCTAACCACCATTTCATCCAGATCATCATGCCAAGTCAGTTTCTTCCTACACTTGCCAGCTCATCAATCAACCTAATGTACGTATCATCAGTTCCTTTCCGATTCATGAGCTTTCTTCATCTCTTCCATCTTAGTCATGACAAAGAGGATTAACAAAAACTTTTGGCATGTAGAACAACTGCACTATCTAGTTTACATGCTAACCAAAAGATTTACAAGCAACCAAAAATCTAAGTACAATATCACTTTCTCTTTGTCCAAGGATTAAAACAAAACAAAAACATCCATGTAGAAATTGAGTGTTGCTATGCTAAACATTACATGAAGGGAAGTTAATAAAATTACACAACTCTCTTAAACATTACCATGTTACCAACCTTTTCTTAACTTTTTATAGGTTTGAAAAACTAGTTTCTTTTCAACAAAAGTGATCATTCTTACCAATACTAAGAATGTTAAGAAAGAAAGAGGAGAAGATTCATTCTTGTACGTGTAAGATGAATGCAACAATGGGATATGTCATGGTGATGATATTGTTTCGAAGGAAACAACTCGACGAGGAACTTGCTTATCCAAGGTTTAACGGCGTACTTGAAGTCTTCCAATCTTCATGTGGAGGGTCCATCTATACTTGGAGGTTATTACTACAAGCTAGACATGTACATCTACTTACATGGTACGTATAAACACACTCTTCCTTGATCTAAATTTTGGTTCAATATAGCTCACTTGTTGTTTGAAAAACAAGAAAGTTCTTGACACATGTTATTAATTATTATAACAATCTGAAGCAGTATTACTTTGTCATTTTACTAATATTTTGACTATCTTTTTTCTTCAATACAATTTACAAGAAAAACATAAGAAAAAAATAAGGAAAATACAAGGGAAAAATCATGTTACCAATATGTTCACAACCGAATCTTTATGTTTAAATAATATTTTTAATGTCAAACCACAATCTCTATAATATTATTTGAGAAGTCAGTTTCCTATGTGTCGCGTTCACGTTAATTCTCAAGATGATTGATTACACTGATACCATTAATGAATTACAAATGTTACATTTAAATATTATATTGAATTTTTTTATTTAGTTTCCTCTTTAAAATTTTCCAAATAATATATATAATAAAAAGGAAACATTTATAAAGTTTAAAAACAAAAATATATGTATATACAACATGATTTCATTAAAAAGGAAAGTTCACAAAATATAAATATTCCATTTAAAAATATTTTTCAATAAATATAAAATAAACATTAATAAAATACTTCTTTATATCTATATTTTCTTAGATTAAAATATATATTTGCATATAATGTAATTTCATAAAATTCAGATAATCTTGATATTAGAAAAAGAAATATTATTTCTTTTAAAACATAATTTTAAACAATACAAATATACATATATATATATATATATATATATATTCAAAGTAATAGAAATATTTTTTTACATATCTATCTATTCTCTTAGATGATTACATAAAATAATTAATTATCATTTACTGATATATGTTTAATTGACTAAAATAATTTTATAATTTATACTACTGAAATGTTTTATCTATTTTTTATATATTTATTTGACTATAATATCTTTCAATTACAGCAAAAAATCTATAAAATATATTTTAATTATATAATATGATTTTAAAATATAATCACAATGCTTCTAAACTGCTTATTTTACGAGATTGGTGTAACGTACCGCTAGACCACATTACATATTGTTATCTTCCCCGCAAACAGATTAATATACCTATATATATTCCAAAAAAAAATGTTATAAATAAATCCCGATTAATCTCCGATTTCTTTTTAATTCGCTAGGCCCATACGGTCCGCCCGACTCACGCTTAGCGCGTTTCCGAACATGGGTCTTCACTGAAAGGAACATTGCAAAAACATAAGATTCATTTTAAAACGAGGTTCAATCTGAGAGAGAACTTACTCTGTAACTCCAAATATTTCCTTGACAATTAAGGAGTTGTCTTTAAGCAGAAGTCAGGAAGCTGTTGACAAGAGAAAAAGTCAGAACACATAAGCAGATTCTATCAAGTAAGAAGTAGCGTTTCCTCATTCATTACCGCGGAAAGATAGTATATCTTTCCAAAAAGTGTCAGCACGGCTAGTTTTCTCTTAAACCCCTTCTCAGTAAACCTCTGCTTATTCATCACAACAGGACCTGCAAAATAAAGAAGATTGTAACAACAGAAAAACTTTATTCTATACTCTATAGGTTTGACTTTAGTTCTACCTTTCTCTTTAACAATACTACGAGAGATCTCATTCAAAACCTCAGGCATCTGAGACTCATTCAAACTAGAAGCTCTTCTGAGATGAATAAGACTTGCAACAAGGTCAGGGTTAAACGGTTTCTCATTCAACGCGTAACGAATGTACTTCCGTAATATCTCCTCCGTGTTAAACTCTGTCTGGATTCAGACAAAACCAAACAGCATTCTCATGTTAACATTCTGTATTTGAATGATTTTTACAAAGATGAACAGAGCATAAAGTTTCACACCTTTTCTTCAAGTTCTTTGAGCTGAAAGCTACTCACAGTGCCTTCTCTCAGTAGCATCTCGTCGATAGATCTAATTAAGAGAAAATGTGGGAAAATCTATTTGATTTGTTTGTTTAGAATAATTCAAATATGTATACTAGACAAAAAATCATTTAAGTAATTTTCTAACGAATAGTCCAAAAAAACCACACATGAAATAAATCATGATTTTTGTTTTAATAGTATAGATACCGTTTACATGTGATGCAAGATCTTTTTGCCAATAGAACAAATTTACTATCTAGTGGCACAACCTTTCAAATGGGACAAACCAAAAATCAAGCAAATGAGGTTTACATGGTATGTATAAACACACTCTTCCTTAATCTAAAAGTTTGGTTCAGTATAGCTCACGTTTGTTGTTAGTTTTGTCACAGGAGAAGGATAAGGAGGTTCTGATTCTCCAGACATGGATGCTATCATAATCAAAGTAGTATTGAGTGGCTGTAGAGTTTTGATGATGTTCTTGACAGCTGCGGTTGTGTATGTGTTAAGGAAGAAGATGATAGGAGTGAGAGAAACAAGGGAGCATAATGTAGAGAAAGCATTCCACTTGATAGAAATGCTGGAAGCTATGGGTGATATGATATGATCTAATTTGATTTGCATGTAGTCAGTTGAATTCACAGATTGGTTGGAATTTTAAAAAGATGTTTTGTAACTGTTATGATCAGAAGTGAATTGAATGAATAATTGATCTCAACGACAGATGTTCCTGTGACAAATGAGCTATGCAGTAGAATCAATTACAATGTTAGAGTTGTTGGTTTGAATTGCAAAAACATAAATCAAATGAGACAGAGTTTTCAACAATAAAATCTCTGGCGTTTTGGTAAACTTATCCAGCTTCTAAGAGTTTCAAAGACTCAACGACATGTGAGAACCCTAAATCTTAAATTGTTTTAATATAACTCACTTGTTTTGCCACATATGGAAAACAAGCAAATTCTTCACACATGGTGAAGTATATTACTTTGCGATTTTACTAATATTTTGACTATTTCTATTGCATAGTAAGAAAAGATTAATCTTTTTCTTCATTACATTTTACAAGAAGAAAAACAAAAAAAATAAGAAAAACATAAGAAAAGATAAGAAAAAAATAAGGAAATACAAGGGAAAAATCATGTTACTAATATATATATATATATATATATATATATATATATATATATATATATATATATATATATATATATTCCTCCCTCCGTTTCGAAAGTTCCACGTTTTATAAAATAAAATTGTTTGAAAAATACAATATCCAATGCATTAAATAATGGTAAATTGTAAATTTCGAAAAAATAGTTATGTTTATTAAAATTTTATTGGATAAAGAATATATAAAATAATTAATTTCAAAAATTGGTTTAGCAATCAAAGTTGAATATGTTTTTAATAGATGTGGAAAATTCTATAAAACGAATGAGTAAACGACTTGTGAGAAACTCCAAGTGTACTTTGTTGGTATCAACATTGAGAAACTTGAACTCAAAGGTAGCTCAGTGTCTCAGTGATACAAACCTTAAATCTTTCCTCCCGTTCCTACAATGCACGTCTAGTGTTTCGAGTACACCTAAATTGTTTATGATCATGACTTGTTTTGATGCAAAAAGGAATACTCCTTGTGGCATTACTGTTTGATTCATCGGAGCTGAAATAGTAAAGATTCTAAAAATTGAGCTAAACGGTAACTTGGTTCTATCTGAAACAATTTTCTTAAAATCCGATTTATACTGATTTATGCAAATTCAAATTGGTTTCAAATGTTCTAAATCATTTAAAATCGATTAAAATCGATCTAAATTAGTTTAAATATGTTAAATTAAGCAATAATGCTATTACAAATCTACAAATTTAACTAATTTCTTTTGTTTTGTATATCTAATTTTAAAAACTAACATGGTAATTAACAGTTGAATTTTTTTTGTACTTTTTCTTCACATCTATGCTTAAGCTAGCAGCATAGACAACTTTCCGATTAATATATAAGCCACAACTCGTATTGTTGCGCTACGTTTTAGAATTTCTATTACACAAACTGTCTTTATATCAAAAGACAATCTAGTTAGCTTGGATACAAACGTCCTCTATGAACGACTTGTGATTAAGTAGACAAAAAAAAAGAAAAGAAAACCTTCGAAAAATCTTAGTATTGATGTTGATGATTCTTGAACAGGTATCCTAAGGAGAAGTAATGGAGTCATCTTCTTCATTTGAATCTTCCCTATCCGAAGAAGAAGAAGAATCAGCCGCTTTCTCAAACTCCACCATTTTCTCAAGTGAGTCCAAGTCTCCAGCTTCAGCAAGAGCATGTATCCTCAGCTTCTCTGCATCTTCACTGAAAGGAACATTGCAAGAAACATAAGATTCATTTTTCAAAAAAGGCAATCCGAGATAGAACTTACTCTGTAACTCCGAATATTTCCTTGACAACCAAGGAGTTGTCTTTTAAGCAGAAGTCAGGAAGCTGTTCACAAGAGAACATAGTCAGAACACATAAGCAGTAAAAAGTAATGTTTCCACATTTATTACCTCGGAAAGATAGTAAATTTTTCCAAAAAGCGTCTGCACGGCTAGTTTTCTCTTGAAACCTTTCTCTGTAAACCCTTGCTTATTCATCACAACCGGACCTGCAAAATAAAGAAGATTGTAACAATGGAGAAGCTTTATTCTATACTCTAGGTTTTGATTTTGTTTTTACCTTTTTCTTTAACAATACTACGTGAGATCTCATTCAAAACCTCAGGAATCTGAGACTCATTCAAACCAGAAGCTCTTCTGAGATGAATAAGATTCGCAACAAGGTCCGGATTAAATGGTTTCTCATTCAACGCAGAATCTAATGTACTTCCGTAAGATCTCCTCCGTGTTAAACTCTGTCTGGATTCAGACAAAACCAAACAGCATTCTCATGTTAACATTCTGTATTTGAATGATTTTTACAAAGATGAACAGAGCATAAAGTTTCACACCTTTTCTTCAAGTTCTTTGAGCTGAAAGCTACTCACAGTGCCTTCTCTCAGTAGCATCTCGTCGATAGATCTAATTAAGAGAAAATGTGGGAAAATCTATTTGATTTGTTTGTTTAGAATAATTCAAATATGTATACTAGACAAAAAATCATTTAAGTAATTTTCTAACTAATAGTCCAAAAACCACACATGAAATAAATCATGATTTTTGTTTTAATAGTATAGATACCGTTTACATGTGATGCAAGATCTTTTGCCAATAGAACAAATTTACTATCTAGTGGCACAACCTTTCAAATGGGACAAACCAAAAATCAAGCAAATGAGGTTTACATGGTATGTATAAACACACTCTTCCTTAATCTAAAAGTTTGGTTCAGTATAGCTCACGTTTGTTGTTAGTTTTGTCACAGGAGAAGGATAAGGAGGTTCTGATTCTCCAGACATGGATGCTATCATAATCAAAGTAGTATTGAGTGGCTGTAGAGTTTTGATGATGTTCTTGACAGCTGCGGTTGTGTATGTGTTAAGGAAGAAGATGATAGGAGTGAGAGAAACAAGGGAATACAAGGAAAAATCATGTTACTAATATATATATATATATATATATATATATATATATATATATATATATATATATATATATATATATTCCTCCCTCCGTTCGAAAGTTCCACGTTTTATAAAATAAAATTGTTTGAAAAATACAATATCCAATGCATTAAATAATGGTAAATTGTAAATTTCAAAAATAGTTATGTTTATTAAAATTTTATTGGATAAAGAATATATAAAATAATTAATTTCAAAAATTGGTTTAGCAATCAAAGTTGAATATGTTTTTAATAGATGTGGAAAATTCTATAAAAACGAATGAGTAAACGACTTGTGAGAAACTCCAAGTGTACTTTGTTGGTATCAACATTGAGAAACTTGAACTCAAAGGTAGCTCAGTGTCTCAGTGATACAAACCTTAAATCTTTCCTCCCGTTCCTACAATGCACGTCTAGTGTTTCGAGTACACCTAAATTGTTTATGATCATGACTTGTTTTGATGCAAAAAGGAATACTCCTTGTGGCATTACTGTTTGATTCATCGGAGCTGAAATAGTAAAGATTCTAAAAATTGAGCTAAACGGTAACTTGGTTCTATCTGAAACAATTTTCTTAAAATCCGATTTATACTGATTTATGCAAATTCAAATTGGTTTCAAATGTTCTAAATCATTTAAAATCGATTAAAATCGATCTAAATTAGTTTAAATATGTTAAATTAAGCAATAATGCTATTACAAATCTACAAATTTAACTAATTTCTTTTGTTTTGTATATCTAATTTTAAAAACTAACATGGTAATTAACAGTTGAATTTTTTTTGTACTTTTTCTTCACATCTATGCTTAAGCTAGCAGCATAGACAACTTTCCGATTAATATATAAGCCACAACTCGTATTGTTGCGCTACGTTTTAGAATTTCTATTACACAAACTGTCTTTATATCAAAAGACAATCTAGTTAGCTTGGATACAAACGTCCTCTATGAACGACTTGTGATTAAGTAGACAAAAAAAAAGAAAAGAAAACCTTCGAAAAATCTTAGTATTGATGTTGATGATTCTTGAACAGATATCTTACGAAGAAGTAATGGAGTCATCTTCTTCATTTGAATCTTCTCTATCCGAAGAAGAAGAATCAGCCGCTTTCTCAAACCCCACCATTTTCTCAAGCGACTCCAAGTCTCCAGCTTCAGCAAGCGCATGTATCCTCAGCTTCTCCGCGTCTTCACTGAAAGGAAGATTCCAAGAAACGTAAGATCCTTTTTCAAACAAGGTTCAAACAGAGTGAGAACTTACTCTGTAACTCCGAATATTTCCTTGACAACCAAGGAGTTGTCTTTTATGCAGAAGTCAGGAAGCTGTTCACAAGAGAACAGAATCAGAACACATAAAGCAGAATCTATCAAGTAAGAAGTTATGTTTCATTCATTACCTCGGAAAGATAATATATCTTTCCAAAAAGCGTCTGCACGGCTAGTTTTCTCTTAAATCCCTTCTCTGTAAACCCCTGCTTATTCATCACAACAGGACCTGCAAAATAAAGAAAAGATTGTAACAACGGAGAAGCTTTATTCTATACTCGACAGGTTTGATTCTATCAACCTTTCTCTTTAACAATACTACGAGAGATCTCATTCAAAACCTCAGGAATCTGAGACTCATTCAAACCAGAAGCTCTTCTGAGATGAATGAGGTTCGCAACGAGATCAGGATTAAACGGTTTCTCATTCAACGCGTAATGTATGTACTTCCGTAATATCTCCTCCATGTTAAACTCTGTCTGGATTCAGACAAAAAAACAAACAGCATTCTCAATGTTAACATTCTGTATTCGAATGGATTTACAAAGATGAACAGAGCATAAAGTTTCACACCTTTTCTTCAAGTGCCTTGAGCTCAAAGCTACTCACAGTGCCTTCTCTCTGTAACATCTCGTCGATTGATCTACACAGCATCGCATTCTGATTCACCTGGAGAGAAATTCAAAAATCCAAACTTTTGAATCAGTTTTTGGTTTCAACTTAGTAAAAGATCACTAGAGAAACAGAGAGTGAAAAACAGAGAGTAAAACAGAGTGAGAAACAGAGAGTAAAACAGAGTAGCAAGAACAGAGTAAGTTTACCAGTTTCTTGCGTTGCACGTTAGGAGAAGAGAAGTTATTAACGGTTTTGACGACGGCAGTGACGAGAGTGGCGCCGGCGTAAGTTAACGGAACGGCGAGCATCCACGGCAGCTTGGTGTTTCCAACTCGGGGACCCGGAAGCGCCTGAGTCATCGTTCCGGTGAGCTTGACTAGGTCTAAGGCCTTCTCTTGAATCCACAGCATCTCCTCCTCTACTTCCTCTTCTACTTCTTCCTCCTCGCTCAAATGCTCCTTCGCCGGCTGTTTCTTGTTATCCGTCTTCGTTGCCGCCTTGAAAGCTTCCGATGGGTTCTTGGAAGCTGAGGTGGAAGTAGAGTGTTGACGACGGAGAGACGGTGAGAAGGAGACGAAGAATGGTGTTTTGGGAGAGGAGCGAGGGAGAAGCAATGGTTGGGAATTGTGTTGGGTTCGATTACGGAGGAGGAGTCTAGATGAAGGTAAGAGAAGAGACGCCATTGATGAAGCTTTTGAGCTTCGGACGCGGCGGAGCTTTTTACAGAAGCCGCGCTTGTCGAGTTCTATGCCGATGGTGAAGAAGGATTATATATATATATATATATATATAAATTACTGTTTTTATTGGGCTTCGGCCCATGTTTTTTTTACCAGATGACTTTTACTACAAGGAAAAAGGTAAATAAAAATGAAAATAAGGACCTTTTCAAGTCTTTCAATTATGTAAACTTGAGATGGAGTAGTCATGCTAGATGCATGAATAATAAGCCAATGCAAGGCACATGATATGAACATACAAATTAGAATCTTACACGGAATGTATTTGCTTGTCTTTGTCTTACATTATTTCATTTTTTTTCAATTTTTTCCAGTTTATAAGCCTTTTATAAATGTCAAAAAGTAGATTTTGTGTTTTTGTTTGTCGGCAAAATGCTGAGCTCTGAGTCACAGTTTGAGTGCATCTTTGTATTACGATTTTCTTTTCATGGATCAAGATCATATTATTAATCTACGGAACAATGTCTCAGTTGCTGAGCTCTGAGACTACCATATACAATGTGAGACATCTTTATTTCTGTTACACATATTTTCATAGATCAATGTTAATAATAGACAGAGCTAGACATTGATTATCTCAAACACAAACCTTAGTTATTTCAAACTCAAGACGGCGTTCAACATTTTATGAAAAGATTAAAACTGTAAACACAATCTACAAAGAGTTTTGAAATAAACTTGTCATGATCTTTTGGAACAACTGAGAAGTCTACAATTGGCCTATTTGGACCAAGCTCAATAACGTCATATGTTATACTCCATACAGAGTCAATAAATTTCACACTGAAAATTTAAGAGAGGTAAACATGTAAGTAAAACGACACAAATTTACAATAGCTCCAACATGCCCTGCTCTAGACACCAATGAGAGGAGCATCGCCTCCAATGGTGTCTCCACCATCATCCCCATCCCCACCATCATCTCCAAAACGGTTGCGATCCTGTGTTTTCTTGTCGCATGTGTACTTCTTCTTCTTCTTCATCTTGTTCTTCTTCTTGCTCTTCATGTTCTTGGCACCTTGTTCAAACACAAGCAAACGTTATAGTTTCCACACAGAAAAAGAAGTTAAAAGTTTAACATAAAAGAAACATATGTACCAAAAGTAGGTTCCTCAGTGACTTGCTCTAGTTCTTCATTCACAACATCATGAAGCAATAAACTTACTCGATCTATGCATAGCTAAATTCAACGACATGATGTAAGCAGAAAAAAAAACAAAATCAAATTCAACTCTAAATCAGCTGAAGCAAGAAGCTCTATCAATTAAGTAGTCGAGTATAGATCCAATGATTTCTATTCGATTTATGCATGCTAACTTGTATGAGCTCAAAATCAATAAAAAAAAACAGATCGATCCTAGCAAAACGATAAAAGACTAACATATGTACTACAATTCAGAGGATATACGTATCGAGGAGGTCCTCAATATCAATGTGTTCGCTAACTAGCTAGACATCAACTTAGATTTCCACTTACAATAACCAAATCACACGCAATTCAAAGTTAAAAACAGAAATCAAATGCAAACAAAAGTTCAAGTCTAAATCGAATCCGCCTAAAAAAATTGTACTAAATTTGAGCTGAAATTAGTATGATATTTGAATTGGTCCAAATTTTTGGTATATGAAGAAACGAATCCAGGACCAACACAAACCATGATATTTTGTTATCCAAAATACCGCAAGCACAATTATATATATATATATATATAATATTTTAGATTTAATATATAAAAATCCAAAATAGTTAAAACTACTTAGATTATTCAATTTTTTGAAAAAAACTAAAATTAAATATGTGAAAATACCCAAAAATATTCAAAACACTGAAACTATTATAAATTCCTAATGATCTATCTAAATATCTAAACCGAACCAATCTTGATGTTAATTTTAGATAATTAGCATTCACTATTAAAATTTATATGTTGTATATAATTTTTAGTTTTTGATTTTAAGATAGATTGAGATTTTTGAATGTGTTTATATAATTTATTAAAGGATATCTAAACTCGAAAGAAGTCATATGGTTCCTAAATGAAAATTATTTCGAACCTAATCATATTTCATAAAACATACTACTAAGACTGACTAGATTATATGGGCCAGGCCCGATAAAGGCCTAGAAACATAGAAAGGTTAACGTCGAGAAGACGCGGACTAATCTGAACCAAGCTATTCGTCGGTCTCAGGTGCACATAAACTCAGTTCGTCGGGTCTCAGGTGCCGTTATCGCCTTCCTCCTCTACTCCCCGTTCGGTGTAGCCTTCTCGCTTACAGGAGTCTCCGCTGTATCCATGGTATGCAATCAGTTTCACACAGTCACTTTGATGATCTTCGTTTTCATTTCTCGATCGCAAATGTTAGGTTTTGTGGAATTAAAAGTCTTGATTTTTTTTTCCGGGTTTGTTGCAATTTCTTCAATTTTCAGCTGAATAGTTGCAAAATTCGACATTTATTTCATATAGATCTAGCGGGTTGTGATTGATTGAAAAATTGATTTGATCTGCTCATTGTTCTTCGAGATTATGGATGCTTCTAGAACGATTTTGTTTCTCTGATGGGGAAGCTTTTTGTTTGCTTTTCGGCTAGATATGAAGTGTTTATTACATTTGCTATATAACTTGTGTGTTCTATGCATTCGATGACAGGCACCTATGAGGGGTATTCTTGGCTTGCAGAGAGCAGTATCAACATGGAAGGAAATTAACAGATTGGCTCCATCTTTGAGATCACTCAGCACCCAAGCTGCCTCCACTTCCACCACTCCACAGCCGCCTCCACCTCCTCCGCCTCCGGAGAAGACTCATTTCGGTGGTCTCAAGGACGAAGATCGGATTTTCACCAACCTCTATGGTCTACACGACCCCTTTCTCAAAGGGGCGATGAAGAGAGGTGACTGGCATAGGACTAAAGATTTGGTGCTCAAGGGCACTGATTGGATCGTCAACGAGATGAAAAAGTCTGGTCTTCGTGGTCGTGGTGGTGCTGGTTTCCCTTCTGGTCTTAAGTGGTCATTCATGCCTAAGGTTTCTGATGGACGTCCGTCTTATTTGGTTGTCAACGCTGATGAGAGTGAGCCGGGGACGTGTAAGGATAGGGAGATCATGCGTCATGACCCTCACAAGTTGTTGGAAGGGTGTTTGATTGCTGGTGTTGGAATGAGAGCTAGTGCGGCGTATATTTACATCAGGGGTGAGTATGTGAATGAGCGTTTGAATCTTGAGAAGGCTAGAAGGGAAGCGTATGCAGCTGGTCTGCTGGGGAAGAATGCGTGTGGTTCTGGTTATGATTTCGATGTTTATATCCATTTTGGTGCTGGTGCTTACATTTGTGGTGAAGAGACTGCGCTTCTCGAGAGCCTCGAAGGGAAGCAAGGGAAGCCCAGGTTGAAGCCTCCGTTCCCTGCTAATGCTGGTTTATATGGTTGCCCCACGACTGTTACCAATGTGGAAACAGTTGCTGTGTCTCCTACCATTCTAAGGCGTGGACCTGAGTGGTTTTCGAGTTTCGGTAGGAAGAATAACGCTGGGACAAAGCTGTTTTGTGTTTCGGGGCATGTGAACAAGCCGTGTACCGTTGAAGAGGAGATGAGTATACCTCTCAAGGAACTGATTGAGAGGCATTGCGGAGGCGTTAGGGGTGGATGGGACAACCTGCTTGCTATCATTCCTGGAGGTTCCTCTGTCCCTTTGATTCCTAAGAACATATGCGAGGATGTGCTGATGGATTTCGATGCGCTCAAGGCTGTCCAATCAGGGCTAGGAACTGCGGCGGTGATTGTGATGGATAAATCAACCGATGTTGTGGATGCAATTGCTAGGCTCTCGTACTTCTACAAGCATGAAAGCTGTGGGCAGTGCACTCCTTGCAGAGAGGGGACAGGTTGGCTTTGGATGATTATGGAGAGGATGAAAGTTGGTAATGCAAAGCTGGAAGAGATTGATATGCTTCACGAGGTAACCAAACAGATCGAAGGACACACAATCTGTGCATTGGGTGATGCAGCTGCGTGGCCCGTGCAAGGTCTGATAAGGCACTTTAGGCCGGAGCTTGAGAGAAGGATCAAGGAACGAGCTGAAAGGGAGCTTCTACAGGCTGCTGCTTGAAAAATCCTTGCTAACCACAGGTTTGCATCTTCATTTCTTGCTCTCTTTTTAATTTCTTATTGTAAACTTAAAAGCAAAAGATCTAAATTCCACCTAGCCTTAGTTGATTATTTCGGTAAAATGGTGTAGTTTTGTATGTCACTATTTGACTTTTCTAGGCTCTTTTGGTCCTTCATAGTCTTATTGTGCCTTTTGCAGGGAGTTTGCTATTATTCTCCATGGAAATAAAATCTGAAGAACAATATTAGAGTTTTGGGATTGCAAAGCTACTTCAGAAGGAGAAGAAGGTAATGTATTTGTGTTGAATGGTTAATGTTAAAACTTTATTCAAGTTGTATCAGAAAGCTTTATTTGCTCTTTTGGTTACTCTACTTGCTTCAATGTTTGTTTGTTTTCTTATGACTATACTGAGATCACATTTTGGGAACAACCATACAAAACCTTTTTCATGTTTGAAATAAAGGATGCTCCTTTCTTGGTTTAAATAGTTTAAATTCCAAAAAAAAAAATGATCAATGGTTCTTTTTGGCTTTTTGTGGAAAATATCTTTTGGAGTATGAATAATTAGCCATAGTTGTTAATTTGTTTGTATTGTTGTGTGATTAGACGCAATTGCTAGAATCTGAATCTGTGTATTATTCTCCCCCTTGTGCTGCTGCTTCCTAAATTGAATAAATTTTATAAAAAAATTAAAGGGATATATTCGCATTCAAATCGAGAAAAAAAGTGAAAAGATAAATGTGCAGACCTGTGAATTGATGGGACAAGTAGGAAAGGGGACCGGTCTGATTGGAACTTTTGGGTGGATATTTATGGATAAGATGTCAACGTCTTCCCTAACTTCTTGTCCACCTCTCCCACTTTCTTTTTTCACAAGAGCTCAAAAAGCTGTATAGATAATTATAAATCTATCAAGTGAACTATACTCTTTGATAGAATATTTGTTAAAAAGTTTTACTGTACAATGATTGAGTATCCCACTAATAAATAACACATTGCATAAACCGAAAACTTGTATCATAGGCAACTTGCATGTTCCGTTGTTTGCAAAAGCGTGATTTTTAATTAGGCTTTCGAATCTGAGCTTTAGTTTTTTAATCACTGAAATATTATCTTAACTTGTACTAATAAATTAATTATGATATGTTTGATCAATTTTTTAAATGCCTGTGTGTAAAAAATAGCATGACGGTACAAACCATTTACTCTTTCTATTTAAAAAGATGTATGTTTAAAATTTTTCACATATATTAAAAAATATATGAAATTTTGATTACAAATGTATTATTTTTGTAACACAACTATTTCCAAGAACTTTTAATCCATAGAATTTTAATAAACATAATTATATTTTTTGAAATTTACAAGTTACTATTGATTAATGTATTGAAAAATGTAAAAAAAAAAATCTCAAATATTATTTTTCAATGATTACCTAAGACATATATCTTTGGAACATGACTTAAACATTATGAAAGCAAAAAAGAGAGGAAAAACTAGAGTGTAATTCACATTTTCCAAAGTCAACAAAGCATCCAAAGTTAACAAACTATAGTGTAATTCACAATTACCTAACAAAATTTTAAAAATCAAACAAAGGAGAGATTTAATCAAAAATTTATAAAAGTAAATAAACAGGGGGAACTGAGCTGTGAAAAGTGTAGCTATCAATGCTTATGGGCTGGGTTAACACTGTTTCTTTATATTTCTGTTTGAACTTCCCCTTTAGAAATGGCATTTTGACCTCTCTCTCTCCCTCCTCTGTCTTCTGGGTCATTCACCATCCCTCTCTCCTTCAGCTTCTCACAATTCCTAGAAAACCCAATAAACCCCTAATCTCTCCTCCTCTGTCTTCTGGGTCATTCACCATCCCTCTCTCCTTCAGCTTCTCACAATTCCTAGAAAACCCAATAAACCCCTAATCTCTCCTCCTCTCAAAGTGTCAACCTTTCACTGCCAATCCCTCTCTCTCCGGTGCTCTGTTCTTATGCAAAGATAGCTTCTTGTAGGGTTTATTGCCCCTTATTTCTAGCGAATTTGATTCAGTAGACGTAGAGATTCCCTTTTTGATTCTCTCTCGATTCCCCCTAGTCTACTTGTATCGTAAGATTTCGATTTGAATTTATCACTTGACGTCCTGGGTTCAGCTGATACTTGGAGGATCTGAGTATCTGACTAGTTGCTAGTTTAAGGAAACGCTAAAGATTCCAACTTTGAATAGAGTCTGGCTGGAATCTATCGACTTTAGGGTGGAGATTGATTGTAAAAGATGACTGTTGAGGAAGTTAGTGATTGTGCTGCGTGGAGTAGGGAAGATGATATTGCGTTCGAGAGAGCTCTTGCTAACTATACAGATGAATCCGAGGAGAAGTGGGAGAAGATTGCTGCAGATGTTCCGGGGAAGAGTGTTGAGCAGATTAAAGAACATTACGAGGTTTTAGTTGAAGATGTGAGTAGGATTGAATCAGGATGTGTGCCACTTCCTGACTATGGTTCTTCTGAGGGAACAAATGGTCATGGTGGTGGTGGTGATGATGGAGGAAGCGGTAAGAGAGGAGGGAACAGTCATGCGGGAGAGTCTAACCAGGGGAGTAAATCAAAGTCAGACCAGGAGCGACGAAAGGGTATTGCCTGGACAGAGGATGAGCACAGGTGAGAACTTATGTTGCTAATATGTGCTTTGAGTCTCCTTTGTGTTCCAGAACATTTATATAATCTCTAGGTGACAGTTTTAGGTTCTTGAACCTTGAAGAAGTTAAGAGTTTTTGATTAGAAGCTAGAACTTAGCAGGAAGTCCTAGGTTCTTGGTCTCCCCTATTGAGAAAATAGAAAAGGATTGATTGTGGTTTTAGGGGGATTTAATTTACACATGGTAGCTAATTCTAGAGGATGATTCGAAGGAAAACTATTAAGTTTATTAAAATTCTTATGACTTTGTAATAGTTTCAAAAGGATCTGATTATTATTTTTAATTGTAATTATTATTTGGCATGGGACAGAGAAAGCTGTTTCCATAAATTCTCATTACCTCCATGTGTTAGCTGGTATATCATTATATCCACCATGTTAGAGAAGATGGGGAGATATGCTATCTTATCTAACCCCTGGGACCCTTTTGACCAATGTTTTCCACCACTTGCTGAATCTTAGATGCTGTTACCTTGAGAAAAGGATAGTTAGTGTGTCCACCTCTGTTATTGGAGAACCCCACTTTCCTTTTAGAAAGAAACAATGACAGTCGTACTTTAATGTTTATTCTTCATTTTAATCTCTTGAAAGCACCAACGGTGTTGGGATACTAAAAGGCTAGAAGGGAGGCATATGCAGCTGGTCTGCTGGGGAAGAATGCGTGGTTCTGGTTATGATTTCATGTTTATATCCATTTTGGTGCTGGTGCTTACATTTGTGGTGAAGAGACTGCGCTTCTCGAGAGCCTCGAAGGGAAGCAAGGGAAGCCTAGGTTGAAGCCTCCGTTCCTGCTAATGCTGGTTTATATGGTTGCCCCACGACTGTTACCAATGTGGAAACAGTTGCTGTGTCTCCTACCATTCTAAGGCGTGGACCTGAGTGGTTTTCGAGTTTGGTAGGAAGAATAACGCTGGGACAAAGCTGTTTTGTATCTCAGGGCATGTGAACAAGCCGTGTACCGTTGAAGAGGAGATGAGTATACCTCTCAAGGAACTGATTGAGAGGCATTGCGGGCGTTAGGGGTGGATGGGACAACCTACTTGCTATCATTCCTGGAGGTTCCTCTGTCCCTTTGATTCCTAAGAATATATGCGAGGATGTGCTGATGGATTTCGACAGCCAAGGCTGTCCAATCAGGGCTAGGAACTGCAGCTGTCATTGTGATGGATAAATCAACCGATGTTGTGGATGCAATTGCTAGGCTCTCGTACTTCTACAAGCATGAAAGCTGTGGGCAGTGTACTCCATGCAGGGAGGGACAGGTTGGCTTTGGATGATTATGGAGAGGATGAAGGTTGGCAATGCAAAGCTGGAAGAGATTGATATGCTTCAGGAGGTAACAAAACAGATCGAAGGACACACAATCTGTGCCTTGGGAGATGCAGCTGCATGGCCCGTGCAAGGTCTGATAAGGCACTTTAGGCCGGAGCTTGAGAGAAGGATCAGGGAACGCGCTGAAAGGGAGTTGTTACAGGCTGCTGCTTAAAAATCCTTGCTAATCACAGGTGTGCATCTTCATTTCTTGCTCTCTTTTTAATCTCTTGTTGTAAACTTAAAAGTGAAAAAGATCTAGATTTCACCTAGCCTTAGTTGACTGTTTCGGTAAAATGGTGGAGTTTGGTACGTCACTATTTGACTTTTCTAGGCTCTCTGGTCCTTCATAGTGTTTAACCCTTTGCAGGGAATTTGCTATTATTCTCCATGGAAATAAAATCTGAAGCATACTATTAGAGTTTTTGGGTTGCAAAGCTACTTCAGAAGGAGAAGAAGGTAATGTGTTTGTGTTAAATGGTTCATGTTAAAACTTTATTCAAATTGTATCATAAAGAGCTTTATTTACTCTTTTGATTACTATACTTTCTTCAATGTTTGTTTGTTTTCTTATGACTATACTGAGATCACATTTTGGGAACAACCAAACAAAACCTTAGTTATTTCAAACTCAAGACGGCGTTCAACATTTTATGAAAAGATTAAAACTGTAAACACAATCTACAAAGAGTTTTGAAATAAACTTGTCATGATCTTTGGAACAACTGAGAAGTCTACAATTGGCCTATTTGGACCAAGCTCAATAACGTCATATGTTATACTCCATACAGAGTCAATAAATTTCACACTGAAAATTTAAGAGAGGTAAACATGTAAGTAAAACGACACAAATTTACAATAGCTCCAACATGCCCTGCTCTAGACACCAATGAGAGGAGCATCGCCTCAATGGTGTCTCCACCATCATCCCCATCCCCACCATCATCTCCAAAACGGTTGCGATCCTGTGTTTTCTTGTCGCATGTGTACTTCTTCTTCTTCTTCTTCTTCTTCTTCTTCTTCTTCTTCATCTTGTTCTTCTTCTTGCTCTTCATGTTCTTGGCACCTTGTTCAAACACAAGCAAACGTTATAGTTTCCACACAGAAAAAGAAGTTAAAAGTTTAACATAAAAGAAACATATGTACCAAAAGTAGGTTCCTCAGTGACTTGCTCTAGTTCTTCATTCACAACATCATGAAGCAATAAACTTACTCGATCTATGCATAGCTAAATTCAACGACATGATGTAAGCAGAAAAAACAAAATCAAATTCAACTCTAAATCAGCTGAAGCAAGAAGCTCTATCAATTAAGTAGTCGAGTATAGATCCAATGATTTCTATTCGATTTATGCATGCTAACTTGTATGAGCTCAAAATCAATAAAAAAAAACAGATCGATCCTAGCAAAACGATAAAAGACTAACATATGTACTACAATTCAGAGGATATACGATCGAGGAGGTCCTCAATATCAATGTGTTCGCTAACTAGCTAGACATCAACTTAGATTTCCACTTACAATAACCAAATCACACGCAATTCAAAGTTAAAACAGAAATCAAATGCAAACAAAAGTTCAAGTCTAAATCGAATCCGCCTAAAAAAATTGTACTAAATTTGAGCTGAAATTAGTATGATATTTGAATTGGTCCAAATTTTTGGTATATGAAGAAACGAATCCAGGACCAACACAAACCATGATATTTTGTTATCCAAAATACATAAGCACAATTATATATATATATAATATTTTAGATTTAATATATAAAAATCCAAAATAGTTAAAACTACTTAGATTATTCAATTTTTGAAAAAACTAAAATTAAATATCTGAAAATATTCAAAAATACTCAAAACACTGAAACTATTATAAATTCCTAATGATCTATCTAAATATCTAAACCGAACCAATCTTGATGTTAATTTTAGATAATTAGCATTCACTATTAAAATTTATATGTTGTATATAATTTTTAGTTTTTGATTTCAAGGTAGATTGGGATTTTTGAATTTGTATTATATAATTTAAATGGATATCTGAACTTGAATTCATCATATGTTTCTAAATTAAAATTATTTCAAACCATCATATTTAAAATAAAAAAATTGATCAAAATCCATCATATTTCATAAACACATACTACTAAAGACTGACAATTCATAAAACGTATTACTAAGGCTGACTATATTATATGGGCCCGGCCCGATAAAGGCCTAGAAACATAGAAAGGTTATCTGAACCAAGCAGTTATCTCGAGTTCGTCGGTCTCAGGTGCACATAAACTCAGTTCGTCGGTCTCAGGTGCTGTCATCGCCTTCCTCCTCTACTTCCCCTCCGTGTAACCTTCTCGCTTAGAGGAACCAATACTAAGTCTCAGCTGTATCCATGGTATGTAATCAGTTTCATAATTAGATGATCTTCGTTTTCATTTCTCGATCGCAAATGTTAGGGCTTGTGGAATTAAAGACTAGATTTTTATTGCGATTTTTTTTTCAAATTTCAGCTGAATAATTTCAAAAGGTGGAGTCTTTTTCATATGGATCTAGCGGGTTGTGATTGATTGAAAAATTGATTTGATCTGCTCATTGTTCTTCGAGATTATGGATGCTTCTAGAACGATTTTGTTTCTCTGATGGGGAAGCTTTTGTTTGCTTTTCGGCTAGATATGAAGTGTTTGTTAGATTTGCTATATAACCTGTTATGTTCTGTGCATTCAATCACAGGCACCCATGAGGGGGATTCTCGGCTTGCAGAGAGCAATATCAACTTGGAAGGGAAGTAACAGATTGGCTCCATCTTTGAGATCACTCAGCACCCAAGCTGCGTCCACTTCCACCACTCCACAGCCACCACCACCACCTCCGCCTCCGGAAAAGACTCATTTCGGTGGTCTCAAGGATGAAGATCGGATTTTCACCAACCTCTATGGCCTACACGACCCTTTTCTCAAAGGAGCGATGAAGAGAGGTGATTGGCACAGGACTAAAGATTTGGTACTCAAGGGTACTGATTGGATTGTTAATGAAATGAAAAAGTCTGGTCTTCGTGGTCGTGGTGGCGCTGGTTTCCCTTCTGGTCTTAAGTGGTCCTTTATGCCGAAAGTCTCTGATGGACGTCCGTCTTATTTGGTTGTTAACGCTGATGAGAGTGAGCCTGGGACTTGTAAAGATAGGGAGATCATGCGGCATGACCCTCATAAGTTGTTGGAAGGGTGTTTGATTGCTGGTGTTGGGATGAGAGCTAGTGCGGCGTATATTTACATCAGGGGTGAGTATGTGAATGAGCGTTTGAATCTAGAAAAGGCTAGAAGGGAGGCATATGCAGCTGGTCTGTTGGGGAAGAATGCGTGTGGTTCTGGTTATGATTTCGATGTGTATATCCACTTTGGTGCTGGTGCTTATATTTGTGGTGAAGAGACTGCGCTTCTTGAGAGTCTCCAAGGGAAGCAAGGGAAGCCTAGGTTGAAGCCTCCATTCCCTGCTAATGCTGGTTTATATGGTTGCCCCGACTGTTACCAATGTGGAAACAGTTGCTGTGTCTCCTACCATTCTAAGGCGTGGACCTGAGTGGTTTTCGAAGTTTCGTAGGAAGAATAACGCTGGGACAAAGCTGTTTTGTATCTCAGGGCATGTGAACAAGCCATGTACCGTTGAAGAGGAGATGAGTATACCTCTCAAGGAACTGATTGAGAGGCATTGTGGAGGCGTTAGAGGTGGATGGGACAACCTACTTGCTATCATTCCTGGAGGTTCCTCTGTCCCTTTGATTCCTAAGAACATATGCAGGATGTGCTGATGGATTTCGATAGCCAAGGCTGTCCAATCAGGGCTAGGAACTGCAGCTGTCATTGTGATGGATAAATCAACCGATGTTGTGGATGCAATTGCTAGGCTCTCGTACTTCTACAAGCATGAAAGCTGTGGGCAGTGTACTCCATGCAGGGAGGGACAGGTTGGCTTTGGATGATTATGGAGAGGATGAAGGTTGGCAATGCAAAGCTGGAAGAGATTGATATGCTTCAGGAGGTAACAAAACAGATCGAAGGACACACAATCTGTGCATTGGGTGATGCAGCTGGTCTGCTGGGGAAGAATGCGTGGTTCTGGTTATGATTTCATGTTTATATCCATTTTGGTGCTGGTGCTTACATTTGTGGTGAAGAGACTGCGCTTCTCGAGAGCCTCGAAGGGAAGCAAGGAAGCCTAGGTTGAAGCCTCCATTCCCTGCTAATGCTGGTTTATATGGTTGTCCCACTACTGTCACCAATGTGGAAACTGTTGCTGTGTCTCCTACTATTCTAAGGCGTGGACCTGAGTGGTTTTCGAGTTTCGGTAGGAAGAATAACGCTGGGACAAAGCTGTTTTGTATCTCAGGGCATGTGAACAAGCCATGTACCGTTGAAGAGGAGATGAGTATACCTCTCAAGGAACTGATTGAGAGGCATTGTGGAGGCGTTAGAGGTGGATGGGACAACCTACTTGCTATCATTCCTGGAGGTTCCTCTGTCCCTTTGATTCCTAAGAATATATGCGAGGATGTGCTTATGGATTTCGATGCGCTCAAAGCTGTCCAATCAGGGCTAGGAACTGCAGCTGTCATTGTGATGGATAAATCAACCGATGTTGTGGATGCAATCGCGAGGCTCTCTTACTTCTACAAGCATGAAAGCTGTGGGCAGTGTACTCCATGCAGGGAGGGGACAGGTTGGCTTTGGATGATCATGGAGAGGATGAAGGTTGGCAATGCAAAGCTGGAAGAGATTGATATGCTTCAGGAGGTAACAAAACAGATCGAAGGACACACAATCTGTGCCTTGGGAGATGCAGCTGCATGGCCCGTGCAAGGTCTGATAAGGCACTTTAGGCCGGAGCTTGAGAGAAGGATCAGGGAACGCGCTGAAAGGGAGTTGTTACAGGCTGCTGCTTAAAAATCCTTGCTAATCACAGGTGTGCATCTTCATTTCTTGCTCTCTTTTTAATTTCTTATTGTAAACTTAAAAGTGAAAAGATAAATGTGCAGACCTGTGAATTGATGGGACAAGTAGGAAAGGGGACCGGTCTGATTGGAACTTTTGGGTGGATATTTATGGATAAGATGTCAACATCTTCCCTAACTTCTTGTCCACCTCTCCCAACTTTCTTTTTCACAAAGAGCTCAAAAAGCTGTATAAATAATTATAAATCTATCAAGTGAACTACACTCTTTGATAGAATATTAGTTAAAAAGTTTTAATGTACAATGATTGAGTATCCCACTAAATAACACATTGCATAAACCGGAAACTTGTATCATAGGCAACTTTCATGCTCCGTTGTTTGCCAAAGCGTGATTTTTAATTAGGCTTTCGAATCTGAGCTTTAGTTTTTTTAATCACTGAAGTATTATCTTAACTTTTGTACTAATAAATTAGTTATGAACTGTTTGATCAATTTTTTTAAATGCCTTTGTGCAAAAAATAATATGACAGTACCAATCATTTTCTATATTTTAAACCTTTTACGCATTAAGAAAATATATGAAATTTTGATTATCAATGTATTACTTTATATAACTAATTCCCGTAAATTTAACTAAGAGAATTTTAGTGATTACCTAAAGCCTTGATTATCGCACAAAAAAGTGAAGTTTTTAACACTTTTTGTAGTCTAGGCCTTACAAAAAGCACAAGATTCGTCTTCTGTATATGCAAAATAAGAAACGATTGTGGGTAGATTTTTTTATCCGTTTACTGCCTCATCGACACTTAACGCCCACGACCTGTCATTGCTAATTTTTTTTTTTTTTTAAAGATAAAAAAAATAAAAAAAAAGATTCTCTATGCGTTAATCATGCTCTGAGACCTCAAAAATGTCACAAAAAATATATTTTTGGCACATGGCTTAAACATTATGAAAGCAAAAAAAAGAGAGGAAAAACTAGAATGTTAATTCACATTTTCCAAAGTCAACAAAGCATCCAAAGTTAACAAACTATAGTGTAATTCACAATTACCTAACAAAATTTTAAAAATCAAACAAAGGAGAGATTTAATCAAAATTTATAAAAAGTAAATAAACAGAGGAGCTGAGCTGTGAAAAGTGTGTGCTATCAATGCTTATGGGTTGGGTTAACACTGTTTCTTTATATTTCTGTTTGAACTTCCCTTTAGAAATGGCATTTTGACCTCTCTCTCCCTCCTCTGTCTTCTGGGTCATTCTCATTCACCATCCCTCTCTCTTTCAGCTTGCTTCTCGCAGCAATTCCTCGAAAACCCAATAAACCCCTAATCTCTCCTCCTCTCAAAGTGTCAACCTTTCACTCCCAATCTCTCTCGGTACTCTGTTCTTAGCTCCTCAGTAGAGTACGGCAAAGTTATCTTCTTGTAGGGTTTATTGCCCTTATTTCTAGCGAATTTGATTCAGTAGACGTAGAGATTCCTTTTGATTCTCTCTCGATTCCCCTAGTCTACTTGTATCCCCTTGGGTTTTGAATTGAATTAAACGCTAAAAATTCGAACTTTGCTGGAATCTCAGATTTTGCAGTGGTGTTTAAGCTTAATTCTATCGAGTTTCTGGTGGGTTTTGATTGGGAAGATGACTGTTGAGGAAGTTAGTGATTGTGCTGCGTGGAGTAGGGAAGATGATATTGCGTTCGAGAGAGCTCTTGCTAACTATACAGATGAATCCGAGGAGAAGTGGGAGAAGATTGCTGCAGATGTTCCGGGGAAGAGTGTTGAGCAGATTAAAGAACATTACGAGGTTTTAGTTGAAGATGAGTAGGATTGAATCAGGATGTGTGCCGCTTCCTGACTATGGTTCTCCTGAGGGATCTAGTGGTCATGGTGGTGATGATGGAGGAAGCGGTAAGAAAGGAGGGAATAGTCATGCGGGTGAGTCTAACCAGGGGAGTAAAGCGAAGTCAGAACAAGAACGACGAAAGGGTATTGCGTGGACAGAAGATGAGCACAGGTGATCTTATGTTGCTAATATGTTTGTGGTTTCTTCTCATTTCTTTAGTATTCTTTCGAATGGTTTACATTTATTGCTGCTCTATCCCTGCTCCGTGCCTCCTTTGTGTTCTAGAACGTTAATCTTGTCGCCCTAGGTGACAGTTTTAGGTTCATGAACCTTTATGAAGTTAGAGTTTTGGAAGTCATATCGTACTTAGAAGCAAGACCTTAGCAGGAAGTCTTAGGGGGAGATCTACCCCTGGTAACTAACTCTAGAGGATGAACTATAAGTTTACTGAACTTCTTATGATTTTGTAATAGTTTTAAAAGGCTCTGATTATTTGGTTTAATTGAAATTATAACTTGGCATGGGACAGAGAAAGCTGTTTACTTTAATTCTCATTACCTTCATGTCTTAGCTGATATATTATTACATCAACATGTTAGAAGAGATGATGGGGGGAGATGCTTATCTTATCTAACTCCCGGGACCATTTTGACCAATCTTTTCCACAACTTGTTGAATCTAGATGCTGTGAGTCCTTGAGAAAAGGATAGTTAGTCTAGTCTGTCCACCTCTGTTATTGGAGAAACCCCACTTTCCTTTTAGAGAGGGACAAGAAAAATCTTACTTTAATGTATAGTCTTCATTTTACTCTCTTGAAAACGCTAATGGTGTTGGGATATTAAAAAGGTATATAAGTGTAGAACTAGAGTTTTTCACCTTGATGAAACTGTGAAGTTTATCTTTCTTAGTTTAAATGTCTTCCTGTGAGTTTAATTTGATTTAGACTGGTTACATTAACAGGCTTTTGTGTGTGTTTTATGTTTTGATACTTTGGCCATGAAGTGATGAAGATTCTACCTTTTTAGTTTTGCAATATGATTCTAATGAACTAACAATAGTCTTTTGTATCTTCCGTGTTCTAGGCTATTTCTTCTTGGTTTGGATAAGTAAATAAACAGAGGAGCTGAGCTGTGAAAAGTGTGTGCTATCAATGCTTATGGGTTGGATTAACACTGTTTCTTTATTTTTGTTTGAACTTGCCCTTTTAACAATGGCCTTTTGACCTCTCTCTCCCTCCTCTGTCTTCTGGGTCATTCTCATTCACCATCCCTCTCTCTTTCAGCTTGCTTCTCGCAGCAATTCCTCGAAAACCCAATAAACCCCTAATCTCTAACTCTCTCAAAGTTTCAACCTTTCACTCCCAATCTCTCTCGGTACTCTGTTCTTAGCTCCTCAGTAGAGTACGGCAAAGTTATCTTCTTGTAGGGTTTATTGACCCTTATTTTTAGCCGAATTCGATTCAGTAGACGTAAAGATTCCCTCTTTCGATTCTCTCTCGATCTCCCTTAGTCTACTTGTATCCCCTTGGGTTTTGAATTGAATTAAACGCTAAAAAATTCGAACTTTGGCTGGAATCTCAGATTTTTGCAGTGGTGTTTAAGCTTAATTCTATCGAGTTTCTGGTGGGTTTTGATTGGGAAGATGACTGTTGAGGAAGTTAGTGATGGTTCTGTTTGGAGTAGGGAAGATGATATAGCCTTCGAGAGAGCTCTTGCGAGTTACACAGATGAATCCGAGGAGAAGTGGGAGAAGATTGCTGCAGATGTTCCGGGGAAGAGTGTTGAGCAGATTAAAGAACACTACGAGGTTTTAGTCGAAGATGTTGGGAGGATTGAGTCAGGGTGTGTGCCGCTTCCTGACTATGGTTCTCCTGAGGGATCTAGTGGTCATGGTGGTGATGATGGAGGAAGCGGTAAGAAAGGAGGGAATAGTCATGCGGGTGAGTCTAACCAGGGGAGTAAAGCGAAGTCAGAACAAGAACGACGAAAGGGTATTGCGTGGACAGAAGATGAGCACAGGTGAACTTATGTTGCTAATATGTGCTTTGAGTCTCCTTTGTGTTCCAGAACATTTATATAATCTCTAGGTGACAGTTTTAGGTTCTTGAACCTTGAAGAAGTTAAGAGTTTTTGATTAGAAGCTAGAACTTAGCAGGAAGTCCTAGGTTCTTGGTCTCCCCTATTGAGAAAATAGAAAAGGATTGATTGTGGTTTTAGGGGGATTTAATTTACACATGGTAGCTAATTCTAGAGGATGATTCGAAGGAAAACTATTAAGTTTATTAAAATTCTTATGACTTTGTAATAGTTTCAAAAGGATCTGATTATTATTTTTAATTGTAATTATTATTTGGCATGGGACAGAGAAAGCTGTTTCCATAAATTCTCATTACCTCCATGTGTTAGCTGGTATATCATTATATCCACCATGTTAGAGAAGATGGGGAGATATGCTATCTTATCTAACCCCTGGGACCCTTTTGACCAATGTTTTCCACCACTTGCTGAATCTTAGATGCTGTTACCTTGAGAAAAGGATAGTTAGTGTGTCCACCTCTGTTATTGGAGAACCCCACTTTCCTTTTAGAAAGAAACAATGACAGTCGTACTTTAATGTTTATTCTTCATTTTAATCTCTTGAAAGCACCAACGGTGTTGGGATACTAAAAGGCAGATAAGTATAGAACTAGAGGTTTTTCACTTGCAAAAAGAGATTGAATAATTGATGAAACAGTGAAATTTATCTTTCTTGTTTGAATGTCTTTCTATGAGTTTAATTTGCTGTAGACTGGTTCCATTAGCAGGCTTTTGTGTGTGTTTTATGTTTTGATACTTTGGCCATGAAGTGATGAAGATTCTACCTTTTTAGTTTTGCAATATGATTCTAATGAACTAACAATAGTCTTTTGTATCTTCCGTGTTCTAGGCTATTTCTTCTTGGTTTGGATAAGTATGGGAAAGGTGATTGGCGTAGCATCTCTCGTAACTTTGTGGTAACAAGAACACCGACACAAGTTGCGAGCCACGCTCAGAAGTATTTCATTCGTCTAAACTCAATGAACAAAGACAGAAGACGATCAAGCATTCACGACATCACCAGTGTTGGCGATGCAGATGTCTCAACTCCACAAGGACCCATCACTGGTCAGAGCAACAACAACAACACAGTTTCTGCTGCTGTTGCTGGAGGAGGAAACAAATCAGCCAAGCAAGCGGCCTCTCAACCACCACCAGGACCTCCTATGTATGGTACACCCACCGTAGGTCAACCAGTAGGTGGACCACCGTTGGTTTCAGCAGTTGGCACGCCAGTGAACCTTCCAGCTCCACCTCACTTGGCTTTTGGAGTCCATGCTGCTCCAGTCCCTGGTGCACCAGTGAACATGGGTCAGATGACGTACACCATGCCGCGTACACCAACGGCTCATAGGTAACGTTGAAAGCCTTTGTTATAGTAGTCTGCTCTCTACGGTTTAGGTGTAAGAAAGATGTGCAAAGGATTTTAGTGAATATTCAAGCTTGTTCCTTGAGTGAGTTTTTTTATTACTTTAGATTTGGGGACTTCTACGATGTTCGAATAATAGATTAAGATCAAATGATTAGTTTCAGAAACTTTCTTTTCGTATGTAAACACAATAAAGCTTTTATGTGCAAAGATTTGAAACAAGATGCAAAGCCTACATCTTTGGATGTTCCACATACGACAGCATCCAGCTTCATCAGCATTGTTCTGATGAGGAAACAGGCTTCTTACAGCTACCCAACACGCCCCAAGAGATCGACCGTCCATCATAGTGTTAAAGAAAACAATCTAGAACAAAGAAAATAACATGCTTGATGCTGAAGAAACAAGAAGAAGATGCTCACCAACATTTGGGCCTCTTATTATATAAACTCTCGTGGGCCTATTGTGGCCTTTTTTCTTCCAAATGATCCAAAAGAAATAGTATATTTGCAGTTAAGGACCTAAAGTATTCATTATATGACTAATTATCTAGTTAGTTTGAATTATAATCAAAATTCCATACATAACTCAATCCGCTCCACTCAGCTAAAAACCTCGCTTGCTTTTTTTCTTGAGGAGACGGAGACTGAGAGTGACACACAAGGAACTTGATAAAGATTGTGTTTTTCCCTTGTTTCTCTATGTCTCTGTCACGTATAAGCAACGCTTGTATCTTCATTGTCAGAAGCTTAGAAGTAAATCGATCTTGCCCATCAGGTGTTTGCGAAAATGTCTGATCCAAATTTTAGGGGAAAAAGATGGAAGCTTTCAGACAATTCGTTCAGAGTTTCCGACTCCTGTCTGGTTCTGGAGTCGATCACAGAGTTCTTTCGGATGTCATCAAAGTCTGCGCTTCGGTTTCTGAGCTCAGGTCAGGGAGAGCTCTGCACGGTTGCGTGGCAAAGCTTGGTCATTTGTCGTGCAATGAGGTCTCGAAGTCGGTTCTCAACATGTATGCCAAATGCAGGAGAATGGATGATTGCAAGAAGATGTTCGGTCAAATGAACAGTGTTGATCCTGTTGTCTGGAACATTGTTCTCACTGGACTCTCGCATTCTTGTTGTGCTCAAGAGACCATGAGGTTTTTCAAAGGAATGGTCTTTGAAGATGAGCCTAAGCCTAGCTCCGTTACATTCGCGATTGTTTTGCCCGTGTGTGTTCGGCTAGGGAATCCATACAACGGGAAGGTGTTGCATTCTTATGTTATCAAGATTGGTTTGGAGAAAGATACGCTTGTGGGGAATGCTCTTGTTTCTATGTATGCGAAATGTGGTTTTGTTCTCCCTGATGCGTGTACTGCGTTTGATAGTATTGCTGGCAAAGATGTTGTCTCGTGGAATGCGCTTATTGCTGGGTTTTCTGAGAACAATATGAAGGCCGGTGCGCTTAGGTTGTTTTCTATGATGGTGAAGGAGCCTGTAGAGCCGAACTATGCAACGGTTGCGAATATTTTACCGGTTTGTGCTTCTATGGACAAGAGCATTGCGTATGGAAGTGGTAGGCAGATTCATGGTTATGTTGTGCAGAGGTCTTGGTTGCAGACTCACGTTAATGTATGCAATTCTCTTGTGAGTTTTTATTTGAGAATCGGAAGGATAAGAGAAGCAGCCTCATTGTTTACGATGATGGGTTCCAAAGATCTGGTTTCATGGAACGTTGTTATAGCTGGTTATGCATCAAATTGTGAGTGGGATAAAGCCTTGCGGTTATTTCGAAAACTGGTGCATAAGGGTGACGTTTCTCCTGATTCGGTAACTATTGTCAGCATCCTCCCTGTCTGTGCGCAGTTAACTAACTTGACCATTGGCAAAGAGATCCATTGTTATATTTTTGCCATGCATCTCTTGGAGGATACATCAGTTGGGAATTCTCTCGTTAGTTTCTATGCAAGATTTGGTGACACAAATGCAGCATATTGGGTCTTTCACTGATATCCAAGAAGGATATAATATCTTGGATGCTATACTTGATTCCTATGCAGACAGTCCAAAACATTCTCAGTTTGTGAATCTCTTGCATCACTTATTTGATGAAGCAATCATTCCTGACTCTGTTACTGTTTTAAGCATAGTCAAATTCTGCACAAATGTACTGGGACTAGGTAAAGTAAAAGAAGTTCATGGGTACTCAATTAAGGCCGGTCTTTTACAAGATGAAGAGGAACCCATGCTTGGCAATGCATTGCTTGATGCATATGCCAAATGTGGTAATGTAGAATACAGCTCAAAGGATTTTTGAGGGTTTATCAAAGAAGAGAACTTTGGTTACATATATACTCAATGCTATCAGGATATGTTAATAGTGGAAGTCAGGATGATGCTCAGCTTCTGTTCAGCGAGATGTCTACTACTGATCTCACCACTTGGAGTTTGATGGTTCATTATCTGACTGAAAGTTGCTGTCCTAGTGAAGCCATTGATGTTTTCGGAGATACAAGCTCGAGGAATGAGGCCTAACACTGTGACTATCATGAGTCTCCTTCCTGTCTGTGCGCAGATAGCCTCTCTGCATCTAGTAAGACAATGCCATGGATATATTTATTAGGCGGACTTGGTGATATCCGCCTGAAGGGACTCTACTAGATGTATATGCAAAATGTGGCAGTTTGAAGAATGCGTATTCTGTTTTCCAGTTAGAAGCTCATAGAGATCTGGTTATGCTCACATCTATGATAGCTGGGTATGCTGTACATGGTATGGGTAAGGAAGCACTTATGATCTACTCTCATATGATGGACTTGGGCATTAAGCCGGATCATGTTTTCATAACTACTCTGTTGACTGCATGCTGTCATGCTGGATTGATACAGGATGGATTGCAAATATTCGACTTCGATAAGGGCGGTTTATGGTATGAAACCTACAATGGAACAGTATGCTTCTGTTGTAGATCTACTTGCTCGAGGTGGTCGACTTGATGATGCATATTCTTTTGTCACAGAGATGCCAGTTGTACCTAATGAAAATATATGGGGAACACTGTTAAGGGCGTGTATAACGTATAATAGGATGGATCTGGGGCGCTTAGCTGCAAATCATCTTTTGGAAGCTGAATCTGAAGACATTGGGAACTACGTTCTAATATCGAACATGTATGCTGCAGATGGTAAATGGGAAGGCGTGAAGGAGTTGAGGAAGCTAATGAAGAAAAATGAAAAAGCCAGCAGGATGTAGCTGGCTGGATGTGGATGGGAGAATGAATGTCTTTATGTCCGGAGATTCTTCTCACCTAGAAGAAACAGTACGTTCGATGTACTAAATGCTTTATTTCTTCAGATGAAAGAGCCAGTGGCGTTGTGTCGATGGAAATTGTGAACCGCAAGTTAGTTCACAATGGTCTACAGGAAAAAGCAGTGCAGAAACGTTACAGAGACAAATTTTGATTAAGATAATGTAAGTGGACAATCTTTCTCTTTCAATGAAACTGTTCTGAACCGCTGCATGTACATGATCTTCGGGGTAGTTGGAGAGAACAAGCTTTATCTTTAATCTGTTGAATTTATGGTCTGCCACTTTCGAATTGGGAGATGTTAAAGGAAACAAAGTAAAGCAACTCTGGTTCTGTATACCCTGGTTTAGACCTTGGCGATGGATGCAAGTAAAAGCGTCTTTCTTTAATGGCTTTCTCCTCTTCTTCGATGTTTGTTGTACAACTATCTGGATCTGCTTTATCCCCTTCTATCAAGGACAAGTTAGAGAACAATAAAGAAGGGGCGACCACAGGACTTGTTAAAAGGTTTGTAATACCAGATTTAGATGATGGGGTCGTACCAGTGGGCTTATTAAAGCTTAGAGGAGGTTTGACAATTTCAAGCTTTGGCCTCATACATTGCCTTCTCTCATGGAGCTTAGAAGTTGGCCTCTTTTGAATGGCGGTTTTGATCAAAGTCTGCGCTTCGGTTTCTGAGCTCAGGTCAGGAGAGCTCTGCACGGTTGCGTGGCAAAGCTTGGTCATTTGTCGTGCAATGAGGTCTCGAAGTCGGTTCTCAACATGTATGCCAAATGCAGGAGAATGGATGATTGCAAGAAGATGTTCGGTCAAATGAACAGTGTTGATCCTGTTGTCTGGAACATTGTTCTCACTGGACTCTCGCATTCTTGTTGTGCTCAAGAGACCATGAGGTTTTTCAAAGGAATGGTCTTTGAAGATGAGCCTAAGCCTAGCTCCGTTACATTCGCGATTGTTTTGCCCGTGTGTGTTCGGCTAGGGAATCCATACAACGGGAAGGTGTTGCATTCTTATGTTATCAAGATTGGTTTGGAGAAAGATACGCTTGTGGGGAATGCTCTTGTTTCTATGTATGCGAAATGTGGTTTTGTTCTCCCTGATGCGTGTACTGCGTTTGATAGTATTGCTGGCAAAGATGTTGTCTCGTGGAATGCGCTTATTGCTGGGTTTTCTGAGAACAATATGAAGGCCGGTGCGCTTAGGTTGTTTTCTATGATGGTGAAGGAGCCTGTAGAGCCGAACTATGCAACGGTTCTTGAATATTTTACCGGTTTGTGCTTCTATGGACAAGAGCATTGCGTATGGAAGTGGTAGGCAGATTCATGGTTATGTTGTGCAGAGGTCTTGGTTGCAGACTCACGTTAATGTATGCAATTCTCTTGTGAGTTTTTATTTGAGAATCGGAAGGATAAGAGAAGCAGCCTCATTGTTTACGATGATGGGTTCCAAAGATCTGGTTTCATGGAACGTTGTTATAGCTGGTTATGCATCAAATTGTGAGTGGGATAAAGCCTTGCGGTTATTTCGAAAACTGGTGCATAAGGGTGACGTTTCTCCTGATTCGGTAACTATTGTCAGCATCCTCCCTGTCTGTGCGCAGTTAACTAACTTGACCATTGGCAAAGAGATCCATTGTTATATTTTGCGCCATGCGCATCTCTTGGAGGATACATCAGTTGGGAATTCTCTCGTTAGTTTCTATGCAAGATTTGGTGACACAAATGCAGCATATTGGGTCTTTTCACTGATATCCAAGAAGGATATAATATCTTGGAATGCTATACTTGATTCCTATGCAGACAGTCCAAAACATTCTCAGTTTGTGAATCTCTTGCATCACTTATTTGATGAAGCAATCATTCCTGACTCTGTTACTGTTTTAAGCATAGTCAAATTCTGCACAAATGTACTGGGACTAGGTAAAGTAAAAGAAGTTCATGGGTACTCAATTAAGGCCGGTCTTTTACAAGATGAAGAGGAACCCATGCTTGGCAATGCATTGCTTGATGCATATGCCAAATGTGGTAATGTAGAATACGCTCAAAGGATTTTTGAGGGTTTATCAAAGAAGAGAACTTTGGTTACATATAACTCAATGCTATCAGGATATGTTAATAGTGGAAGTCAGGATGATGCTCAGCTTCTGTTCAGCGAGATGTCTACTACTGATCTCACCACTTGGAGTTTGATGGTTCGTATCTACGCTGAAAGTTGCTGTCCTAGTGAAGCCATTGATGTTTTCCGGGAGATACAAGCTCGAGGAATGAGGCCTAACACTGTGACTATCATGAGTCTCCTTCCTGTCTGTGCGCAGATAGCCTCTCTGCATCTAGTAAGACAATGCCATGGATATATTATTAGAGGCGGACTTGGTGATATCCGCCTGAAGGGGACTCTACTAGATGTATATGCAAAATGTGGCAGTTTGAAGAATGCGTATTCTGTTTTCCAGTTAGAAGCTCATAGAGATCTGGTTATGCTCACATCTATGATAGCTGGGTATGCTGTACATGGTATGGGTAAGGAAGCACTTATGATCTACTCTCATATGATGGACTTGGGCATTAAGCCGGATCATGTTTTCATAACTACTCTGTTGACTGCATGCTGTCATGCTGGATTGATACAGGATGGATTGCAAATATTCGACTCGATAAGGACGGTTTATGGTATGAAACCTACAATGGAACAGTATGCTTCTGTTGTAGATCTACTTGCTCGAGGTGGTCGACTTGATGATGCATATTCTTTTGTCACAGAGATGCCAGTTGTACCTAATGAAAATATATGGGGAACACTGTTAAGGGCGTGTATAACGTATAATAGGATGGATCTGGGGCGCTTAGCTGCAAATCATCTTTTGGAAGCTGAATCTGAAGACATTGGGAACTACGTTCTAATATCGAACATGTATGCTGCAGATGGTAAATGGGAAGGCGTGAAGGAGTTGAGGAAGCTAATGAAGAAAAAAGAAATGAAAAAGCCAGCAGGATGTAGCTGGCTGGATGTGGATGGGAGAATGAATGTCTTTATGTCCGGAGATTCTTCTCACCCTAGAAGAAACAGTACGTTCGATGTACTAAATGCTTTATTTCTTCAGATGAAAGAGCCAGTGGCGTTGTAATCGATGGAAATTGTGAACCGCTTAAGTTAGTTCACAATGGTCTACAGGAAAAAAGCAGTGCAGAAACGTTACAGAGACAAATTTTGATTAAGATAATGTAAGTGGACAATCTTTCTCTTTCAATGAAACTGTTCTGAACCGCTGCATGTACATGATCTTCGGGGTAGTTGGCAGAGAACAAGCTTTATCTTTAATCTGTTGAATTTATGGTCTGCCACTCGAATTGGGAGATGTTAAAGGAAACAAAGTAAGCAACTCTGGTTCTGTATACCCTGGTTTAGACCTTGGCGATGGATGCAAGTAAAAGCGTCTTTCTTTAATGGCTTTCTCCTCTTCTTCGATGTTTGTTGTACAACTATCTGGATCTGCTTTATCCCCTTCTATCAAGGACAAGTTAGAGAACAATAAAGAAGGGGCGACCACAGGACTTGTTAAAAGGTTTGTAATACCAGATTTAGATGATGGGGTCGTACCAGTGGGCTTATTAAAGCTTAGAGGAGGTTTGACAATTTCAAGCTTTGGCCTCATACATTGCCTTCTCTCATGGAGCTTAGAAGTTGGCCTCTTTTGAATGGCGGTTTTGATCACTGTAGCTTCTGGTACCGCTGCATCATTGATCTCTGATGGACCTGTCAAGCGTTGCACGACTTCTCTGAAAGTGTTGGTGTCGGTGTGGACAAATGTAGTGACGGGCTTGCAAGTTGCAACGTTCCGACTTCCTTGGTTATTCATATGTAAGTTTTTTTCTCTGACCCAACACGCTTTGATTTACACCTGTGTTTTTTTTTGGGGCCTCTGACCTGTGACAATGGTACCATTCATGCGGTTGATCAGAAAATGAAAAATATTCTAAATTTGCAGAATGAGAGTGATGGAATGCAGTTGTGTACTCAAACCTTACCAATTAAAAAAACCACTAGATTCCTACATCTCTGGTAAAAAATATATAAAAATTTGACTTTTCCTGGACTTGCTTTGACTTGTTGTATACTCAAAAGTCTATATCAAAGTTTGTTGTTATTACTAATTGTAGGAATGAAAAATGAACAGGGCTTGTCATGTCCTAAATCTGTCTTCTTTCATCATCTTTATGGTGGTTACTTGTTCATATGATGAGAGAACGGTTTATAGTAGTTCTATTTACGATTTGATAGGATACCAAGCAAATGCCTCGTATATTTTGTGCTATGTTATAGGAAGGAATTACAGGAAATGATGATAAAAGAGCAGAGACATACCTGAAAGAGCAAGCCAGAGGCAGCAGGGGAAGGTGAATGCTGGTTTCTGAACCCAAAACAAGAAACTTAAAGCAGAAGAAGACAACAAGAGGAAGAGGAAGAGGAAGAGGAAGAGGAAGAGGAAGAGGAAGAGGAAGAGGAAGAGGAAGAGGAAGAGGAAGAGGAAGAGGAAGAGGAAGAGGAAGAGGAAGAGGAAGAGGAAGAGGAAGAGGAAGAGGAAGAGGAAGAGGAAGAGGAAGAGGAAGAGGAAGAGGAAGAGGAAGAGGAAGAGGAAGAGGAAGAGGAAGAGGAAGAGGAAGAGGAAGAGGAAGAGGAAGAGGAAGAGGAAGAGGAAGAGGAAGAGGAAGAGGAAGAGGAAGAGGAAGAGGAAGAGGAAGAGGAAGAGGAAGAGGAAGAGGAAGAGGAAGAGGAAGAGGAAGAGGAAGAGGAAGAGGAAGAGGAAGAGGAAGAGGAAGAGGAAGAGGAAGAGGAAGAGGAAGAGGAAGAGGAAGAGGAAGAGGAAGAGGAAGAGGAAGAGGAAGAGGAAGAGGAAGAGGAAGAGGAAGAGGAAGAGGAAGAGGAAGAGGAAGAGGAAGAGGAAGAGGAAGTAAATCGATCTTGCCCATCAGGTGTTTGTGAAAATGTCTGATCCAATTTATATCACTTGATAAAATATTTTGGGGAAAGATGGAAGTTTTAAGACAATTTATTCAGAGTTTCCGGTTTCTATCTGGTTTTGGAGTTGATCACAGAGTTCTATCTGATGTTGTCAAAGCCTGCGCTTCAGTTTCTGAGCTCAGGTCAGGGAGAGCTCTGCACGGCTGCGTGGCAAAGCTTGGTCATTTGGGGTGCAACGAGGTTTCCAAGTCGGTTCTCAACATGTATGCGAAATGCAGGAGAATGGATGATTGCCAGAAGATGTTCAGGCAAATGAACAGTGTTGATCCCGTTGTTTGGAACATTGTTCTCACTGGACTTTCTCATTCTTGTGCTCATGAGACGATGAGGTTCTTCAAAGGAATGCTCTTTGAAGATGAGCCTAGGCCTAGCTCTGTTACCTTTGCGATTGTTCTTCCTGTGTGTGTTCGCCTTGGGAAGGCTGCATACAATGGGAAGGTTTTGCATTCTTATATTATCAAGATTGGTTTGGAGAAAGATACGCTTGTGGGCAACGCTCTCGTTTCCATGTATGCTAAATCCGGTTTTGTTCTCCCTGATGCCTATGCTGCGTTTGATAGTATAGCTGACAAAGACGTTGTCTCGTGGAATGCGTTTATTGCTGGGTTCTCTGAGAACAATATGAAGGTTAATGCGCTTAGATTGTTTTCTACGATGCTTAAGGAGCCTGTAGAGCCGAATTATGCAACGATTGCGAATATTTTGCCGGTTTGTGCTTCTATGGATAAGAGCATTGCGTATGGAAGTGGTAGGCAGATTCATGGTTATGTTGTGCAGAGGTCTTGGTTGCAGAGTCACGTTAACGTGTGCAATTCTCTTGTGAGTTTTTATTTGAGAGTTAGAAGGATAGGAGAAGCAGCCTCATTGTTTACGACGATGGGTTCCAGAGATCTGGTGTCATGGAACGTTGTCATAGCTGGTTATGCATCAAACTGTGAGTGGTCTAAAGCTTTGCAGTTATTTCGAAAGTTGGTGCATAAGGGGGACGTTTCTCCTGATTCGGTAACCATCGTCAGCATCCTACCTGTCTGTGCGCAGTTAACTAACTTGACCATTGGCAAAGAGATCCATAGTTATGTTTTGCGACGTGCTTACCTCTTGGGGGATACATCAGTTGGGAATGCTCTCATTAGTTTCTATGCGAGATTTGGTGACACATGTGCAGCATATTGGGTCTTTTCACTGATATCTAAAAAGGACATTATATCTTGGAATGCTATACTTGATGCCTATGCAGACAGTCCAAGACATTCTCAGTTTATGAACCTCTTGCACCACTTATTTGATGAAGCAATCATTCCTGACTCTGTTACTATTTTAAGCATAGTCAAATTCTGCACAAATGTACTGGGAGTTGGTAAAGTAAAAGAAGTTCATGGGTACTCAATTAAGGCCGGTCTTTTACAAGATGAAGAGGAACCCATGCTTGGCAATGCATTGCTTGATGCATATGCCAAATGTGGTAATGTAGAATACGCTCAAAGGATTTTTGAGGGTTTATCAAAGAAGAGAACTTTGGTTACATATAACTCAATGCTATCAGGATATGTTAATAGTGGAAGTCAGGATGATGCTCAGCTTCTGTTCAGCGAGATGTCTACTACTGATCTCACCACTTGGAGTTTGATGGTTCGTATCTACGCTGAAAGTTGCTGTCCTAGTGAAGCCATTGATGTTTTCCGGGAGATACAAGCTCGAGGGATGAGGCCTAACACTGTGACTATCATGAGTCTCCTTCCTGTCTGTGCGCAGTTAACTAACTTGACCATTGGCAAAGAGATCCATAGTTATGTTTTGCGACGTGCTTACCTCTTGGGGATACATCAGTTGGGAATGCTCTCATTAGTTTCTATGCGAGATTTGGTGACACATGTGCAGCATATTGGGTCTTTTCACTGATATCTAAAAGGACATTATATCTTGGAATGCTATACTTGATTCCTATGCAGACAGTCCAAAACATTCTCAGTTTGTGAATCTCTTGCATCACTTATTTGATGAAGCAATCATTCCTGACTCTGTTACTATTTTAAGCATAGTCAAATTCTGCACAAATGTACTGGGAGTTGGTAAAGTAAAAGAAGTTCATGGGTACTCAATTAAGGCCGGTCTTTTACAAGATGAAGAGGAACCCATGCTTGGCAATGCATTGCTTGATGCATATGCCAAATGTGGTAATGTAGAATACGCTCAAAGGATTTTTCAGGGCTTATCAAAGAAGAGAACCTTGGTTACATATAACTCAATGTTATCAGGATACGTTAACAGTGGAAGTCAGGATGATGCTCAGCTTCTGTTCAGGGAGATGTCTACTACTGATCTCACCACTTGGAGTTTGATGGTTCGTATCTACGCTGAAAGTTGCTGTCCTAGTGAAGCCATTGATGTTTTCCGTGAGATACAAGCTCGAGGGATGAGGCCTAACACTGTGACTATCATGAATCTCCTTCCTGTTTGTGCGCAGATAGCATCTCTGCATCTAGTAAGACAATGCCATGGATATATTATTAGAGGCGGACTTGGTGATATCCGCCTGAAGGGGACTCTATTAGATGTATATGCAAAATGTGGCAGCTTGAAGAATTCGTACTCTGTTTTCCAGTTAGAAGCTCATAAAGATCTGGTTATGTTCACTTCTATGATTGTTGGGTATGCTGTACATGGTATGGGTAAGGAAGCACTTCTGATCTACTCTCGTATGATGGACTTGGGCATTAAGCCGGATCACGTTTTCATAACTACTCTGTTGACTGCATGCTGCCATGCTGGATTAATACAGGATGGATTGCAAATATTTGACTCAATAAGGACGGTTTATGGTATGAAACCTACAATGGAACAGTATGCTTCTGTTGTTGATCTACTTGCTCGAGGGGTCGACTTGATGATGCATATTCGTTCGTCACAGAGATGCCAGTTGTACCTAATGAAAATATATGGGAACACTGTTAAGGGCGTGTATAACGTATAATAGGATGGATCTGGGGCGGTTAGCTGCGAATCATCTTTGCAAGCTGAATCTGAAGACATTGGGAACTACGTTCTGATCTCGAACATGTATGCTGCAGATGGTAAATGGGAAGGCGTGAAGGAGTTGAGGAAGCTAATGAAGAAAAAGAATGAAAAAGCCAGCAGGGTGTAGCTGGCTGGATGTGGATGGGAAAATGAATGTCTTTATGTCCGGAGATTCTTCTCACCCTAGAAGAAACAGTACGTTCGATGTACTAAATGCTTTATTTGTTCAGATGAAAGAGCCTGTGGCGTTTTAACCGATGAAGAAAGAAAAAGCATTGCAGAAATGTTACAGAGACAAATTTTGATTAAGATAATGCAAGTGAAGAGTCTTTCTCTTTCAATGATACAGTTCTGAAACGCTACATGTACATGAGCTTTGGGATAGTTGGCAGAGAACAAGCTTTATCTTTAATCTGTTGAATTTATGGTCTGCCACTTGAATTGGGAGATGTTAAAGGAAACAAAGTAAGCAACGCTGGCTCTGTATACCCTGGTTTAGATCTTGGCGATGGATGCAAGTAAAAGCGTCTTTCTTTAATGGCTCTCCTCTTCTTCGATGTTTGTTGTACAACTATCTGGATCTGCTTTATCTCCTTCTATCAAGGACAAGTTAGAGAACAATAAAGAAGGGGCGACCACAGGACTTGTTAAAAGGTTTGTAATACCAGATTTAGATGATGGGGTCGTACCAGTGGGCTTATTAAAGCTTAGAGGAGGTTTGACAATTTCAAGCTTTGGCCTCATACATTGCCTTCTCTCATGGAGCTTAGAAGTGGGTTTCCTTTGAATGGCGGTTTTGATCACTGTAGCTTCTGGTACCGCTGCATCATTGATCTCTGATGGACCTGTCAAGCGCTGCACGATTTCTCTGAAAGTGTTGGTGTCAGTTTGGACAAATGTTGTGACGGGCTTGCAGGTTGCAGCATTCTGACTTCCTTGCTTACTCATATGTAAGTTTTTTCTCTGACAGAACACGCTTTGATATACACCTGTGTTTTTTTGGGCCTCTGACCTGTGACACAATGGTACCATTCATGCGGTTGATCAGAAAACGAAAAATATTGGACTAAATTTGCAAAATAGGTCCCATCTAGAGAAATGAGAGTGATAGAAGGCAGTCGTACTCAAACCTTGTCAATTAAAAAGACCACTAGATTTTTCTTAGAGAAAATTTTGCTTTTTCCTGAAATTGCTTTGACTTGTTGTATACTCAAAAGTCTATATCAAAGTTTGTTTCCATTACTTCTTGTAAGAATGAAAAACATATGATGAGAGAACGGTTTATAGTAGTTCTATTTACGATTTGATAGATAACCAAAGCTAATGCATCATATTTTTTGTGCTCTGTTCTCAGAAGGAATCACAAGAAATGATGATAAAAGAGCAGAGACATACCTGAAAGAGCAAGCCAGAGGCAGCAGGTGAATGTGAATCCTAGTTTCTGAACCCAAAACAAGAAACTTAAAAGCAGAAGAAGACAACAAGAGGAAGAGAGAGAGAGAACTAAAAGAAGGTATAAAGACTGTTGTTGTTGGTCTAATGGTCACAGCTCAGAACTTGTTCATGTACCAGAAAAGAGAAAGGAGGAAAAGCAGGAGAAGAATATGGAGGAACTCGAAAAGACTATTTTATCCCTTTATTGTTAACCGTTTTTTTTGGTTTAAGTTTTGTCACTTTCTTTTTCTTTTGTTAATAGAAATTTGTTTGGTCAAACATCAGAAAGAATGACAAACTGTGATGAGCTATTTTCATGTTGTCGTGTAAGGAATGGTGAAAGAAAGCTATGCTAAATCTTTGTCTTAAGTAGAAACAATTAGCTTACTATCTAAATGCCAAAACATGAAAACTGAGAAACAACAACAACACTCATCACTAGAAGCTATGGAGATCGATAACAACAAGTCACAGAACCACCTTCCTTCAAACGGTGACAAAACAGAATCAGACAACAGTATAATTGATGTTTTCCGGAGATACAAGCTCGAGGGATGAGGCCTAACACTGTGACTATCATGAGTCTCCTTCCTGTCTGTGCGCAGTTAACTAACTTGACCATTGGCAAAGAGATCCATTGTTATATTTTTGCCATGCATCTCTTGGAGGATACATCAGTTGGGAATGCTCTCATTAGTTTCTATGCGAGATTTGGTGACACATGTGCAGCATATTGGGTCTTTTCACTGATATCTAAAAAGGACATTATATCTTGGAATGCTATACTTGATGCCTATGCAGACAGTCCAAGACATTCTCAGTTTATGAACCTCTTGCACCACTTATTTGATGAAGCAATCATTCCTGACTCTGTTACTATTTTAAGCATAGTCAAATTCTGCACAAATGTACTGGGAGTTGGTAAAGTAAAAGAAGTTCATGGGTACTCAGTTAAAGCGGGTCTTTTAAACGATGAAGACGAACCCATGCTGAGCAACGCGTTGCTTGATGCATATGCCAAATGTGGTAACGTAGAATACGCTCAAAGGATTTTTCAGGGCTTATCAAAGAAGAGAACCTTGGTTACATATAACTCAATGTTATCAGGATACGTTAACAGTGGAAGTCAGGATGATGCTCAGCTTCTGTTCAGGGAGATGTCTACTACTGATCTCACCACTTGAGTTTGATGGTTCAGATTCACGCTGAAAGTTGCTGTCCTAGTGAAGCCATTGATGTTTTCCGTTGGTCGCGATGTAAGAAACCTCTCCCTCAGAAGCTTATGCGGTCAATCGGGTTTCCACTCCCACCAGATCATGTCGAGGTCAAACATTTTTATTTCGATTCTGATTCTCTTGTTTACAAAAATTTCATTATTAATAAAACAGTTAGATGATGAAGTTTTGTTGGAATTGAGAACAGGTGTTGGAGGAGAATCTTGATTGGGAAGATGTACAGTGGTCACAAACTGGTGTTTGGATTGCTGGAAAAGAGTACACACTTGCTCGAGTTCATTTCTTGGCTCCCAATTAAAATTAAAGCTTACATGGTTTCCTTTTTAATTTTAATTACAAAAACTACCTTTAATGTGTCTGTCTTTGTTTGATCTATGATCTCTCTATTGTTAAGAGATAATAGGGTGAGTTGTATTGTGTTCTTGTTGCTGTTTTTTTTGTAAACTTTTAAGTCAAAAGATTTAGTTGTTAATTTTTGTAATAAAGATAATCAATCCATTTGGATTTTGCTTCTCAGTCTTATTTGTGGTGGATTCTTATTGTAATTAGCTTAATTAATCATCTCAAGTCGACAAATTAGAAGAGCTTTTGCTTTTTATAAAAAAAAAAAAAGAGGAAAAGACCAGAGACATACCTGAAAGAGCAAGCCAGAGGCAGCAGGGGAAGGTGAATGCTGGTTTCTGAACCCAAAACAAGAAACTTAAAGCAGAAGAAGACAACAAGAGGAAGAGGAAGAGGAAGAGAGAGAGAGAGAACTAAAAGAAGGTATAAAGACTGTTGTTGTTGTAACAGGTCTAATGGTCACAGCTCAGAACTTGTTCATATACCAGAAAAGAGAAACGAGGAAAAGCAGGAGAAGAATATGGAGATGAAATAGAAAGACTCTTTTATCCCTTTATTGTTAACCGTTTTTTTTGGGTTTGGGTTTTTGTCACTTTCTTTTTTCTTTTGTTAATATAAATTTGTTTGGTCAAACATCAGAAAGAATGACAAACTGTGATGAGCTATTTTCATGTTGTCGTAAAGTAATGGAGAAAGCAAGTTAAAGAAGGAAGAAAATGCATGCCGTTTCGGTTATGGAGAATAAGGAGAGAGATACGTCACAGCAACCTCTCCCCCAAACCAAACAAACGGTTCTTGTTTTTTCTTTCTTTCTTGTATGAGCTGTCTCTGTTGAATGTGATGAGATATTTAACTGAACTCATAACAGTTTCTCAACTGTCTCTGTTCACGACCTTAACTTTGGTCACATGAATATATGAATCGATAGTCTTTGACCTGATTACAATCATCATAACATGAGCATTAAACATAAAACATACTAATACTTGCACATCGGACAAACAACCAACAAAACATGTCTAATACTGGTCTGACTCAATACTGTTTTCACTAAAGCTTTATTTATAGTCGTTTGGATCTTTCAGAAATTACACTGTAAAGAGACCAAACATTACTGCTCCCAAATTATCCTTATCTTACAACTCTTGACTGTTTCTATTATTACTATAATGCTAATCACTACGCATATATCTTACAAGTGAAATAATACCTCATGATGTGATTCCTACGACTACAAATGTAAGCTATTTTTGTCTTTGTGATACCACCTTTAGTTATGCTAAGGTTGCTCTTTTGCCCTTTGCTTCTCTCGACTACAAGCAATAAAAGTTTTCGATGTTAGTTATAAATTTATGGGCTTGTATAAAAGGGAAGACGAATTAGAGTGGAGAGAATGGAGACATACCGATTTTCTTGAGTCCAGAAACTGGCTATATATGTCATATAGCTTTTGCTTCTCAGTTTCAGAAACCGATGGTTTAGTTTTGGAAGCGATTGTCTTCAAAAGAGGATTAGTTATCATTGGAGTAGTCCCTGGCTCTGGTTTATCTTCCTTGCTCAGAAACTCGTGAACAGCTGCAAGTTGTGCATCTGAGAGAAGAGCTTGAAGATCAGCTCCACTAAAGCCTTCAGTCATCTGAGCTATAGGATCTAGGTCAACATCATCAGCCATAGGAAGCTGCAGATATGTGCAAAGATGATTAGCATGATGTATATAAATGTCTCAGTTTTATATATTAGAGGATTCCAGTTATGATTGTTCAGATTATGCAACATGAATAATTTATGAGGTTTCAGGAAAAAATGATTAGTAGAAATGATGTAACTGATCGAACTATAACCTTTCTAGAGAGAACTGTAAGAATCTCTAATCGCTCTGGCGGGGATGGAAAGTCGCACATAAGAAGACGATCAAGCCGGCCAGGCCTCAGCAGCGCAGGATCAAGTAGATCTGGTCTACTGTTAGAGGGCAAACCATTATAAAAGTCATATATTCATCTTTTGTATGCAATGAAAACATACAGTGAGGAGTGAGACAGGCTTCAACAGTCATGACTACTATCATATTGGAAATATTATTAACTCTTAATCCACCGTTTGCTGTAAATTGTATGAATGCGTAGACGTAGTCTGGTGTACGTACCTTGTTGCAGCAAATACAAAGACCCCGGTTAAAACTTCAACTCCATCCAGTTCTGTCAGGAACTATGCAAACGTAGAAAATGACATGAGGTGTCTGAACATTACTTTGATTAAATATGCACAGACTCTGAAGTAACTTACTTGATTAACAACTCGATCAGTAACTCCGGTATTGTCATGTCCTCTCTTGGGAGCAATTGAATCAAACTCATCGAAAAAGAGTAGGCATGGTGCTGCAGCTGCTGCCTTTGCAAATATATCACGGACCTGAGAGTGAGAATCCAGCAGAAAATATAAACATGGTCATCAACTCATCATCTCAAAAAAGTTCTTGAACATGCATAACAAAGAAAGGTGTCACACTTACCGCTTGTTCGGAAGCACCAATGTATTTGTTTAATAGCTCAGGCCCCTTCACTGAGATAAACCTTAGGGAACACGCTGCCGCAGCTGCACCAACTATGTGAGTCTTCCCACAACCAGGTGGTCCATATAAGAGAACATTTGATCTCAAACGCAGAGGAGACTTGGCAAAGATTTTGTATGCGTTAATTAATAAGGTTTTGTATGCGTTAATCCCATCCACGCTAAGGAAGATATATCAGGGGAAACACCTTTCTTGCAGTGTCTTTCTTTAGCAGAAGAGAAAAATATAGGTTCACCAAGATTCATCTTTTCAAGCACCGGCTCAATATGCACCACATTTTCCTTCTTCTCACTTCTATCCAAGTTAAGCTCATAAGCAACGGATTTATCACCAAGCTTAGACTCGTCAGAGATTGTCATTAAGTACAAAATTTCAAAAGGATCATTTTCTTCTTTCTTCCTAGTTTCCAGACGATCAGTAACAGAGGGCTTCCCGTCTCTGGACTTATAAGATTCGAGCCCTCTCACTTCAAAATGGAACAACGTTTCTCTTCCTACAATAATCGAACTGACATCAACCCCTGTGACTGACGCAATAGCATCACGCTGGGCCAATGACCACAGGCGAGTAAGGCATTCCAGTCCTTTCTTATTCTTAAGTTCATAGGCACTGTCTTGTTTTCCTTTAAAATGCAAACCCTCAGATGAAAATGCCGTAACAACCTTATCGTGCACAGACCAGTCCACAACATCCACGCTGGTGGTCAGGCCAGAAAGCGGATGGCTGCTTTTTCTATTAGAACTATGATTGCCAAGCACCTTTGAATCTTCGCTGTTTTTCATGTTTAAGGATTCGTCTTTCTTTACACCACCTTTCAAAGGTATTCTCGGGGATACCGAAATCATCTGAAGAGATTCCAGCGAGTACTTCTTCGCAGTTTCCGGATGAATATAGGCAATGGTAGTGAGGGCTACCTTCACATCAAATCCTTCAACAGCAGCTTCATGAAATGCCGATCTGTTGGTATCTTGTACACGTAACATGGTTTTCACATTGTTACACTCTTTATCCGAAGCGTTGAGATCCCTTTCACGTCTTTTAGGAGCCACAGCCACGTCAGTTCCTCGCACGAGTTGGACTGAAAACGAGCCACCAGTCAGACACTAGTATTTATGCTCTTACCCCCTTTGGTATCCCAGAGAGGATAGTTACAGAAATAAAAAGAAGCTAGAATAATAGAAAACACAACGAATGTACAGAACAAAGATGTTCTTACCCACCCCTTTTGATGGAAATGTTGAAACAACAGTAAATCTTATCACAGTCCGGTCATGCAGCCACAGAGGAAACGTCATGGTCTCGTGAAGTATCCTCACCTGAAAACAAAACGTGTTTCCCTCAGCAGACCATCAGCAAACTGATTATGCCATTCCAGTCAAATAGAAAGCAAAACGTTTTACTTGCAATAAGATCAACATAGAACAGAGGCACGATGATACATTTCACTATCCAATACCTAACCTGAGTAAGTATAACGGCGATCATCACCGGAGCGGAGCTCGAGAGGGAGAAGGGGAGGGAGAAGGGATGAGGTAGTGGACTGAAGCACGTGGAGTAGCTGAGGATGTAGAGAGACGAAACAGTCGACGCCGGAGACGATACGAACCACCGCCTCTGTTTCCATCTCGCCGGAGTTAAATTAATTTGCCGATTGTATTGAGGCAATTTCTCTCATACTTCTCTAATTTAATATTAGGCCTTTTAATTTTTTTATAAATCTGGTTTAAACGTATATATATCAAGTTGTTGCTTTATGGGTTTGATTAACTCAGCCTATTTTGGCAGGTTAGGCCCATATGAACTTGTTCTACTTTTGTTTTTTTTTAATAAACTTTATAAAAACGATTAAAGATACTAATATATGATAATAATAAATTATGGGTGCTAGTAGGTAGTAGGATTCGGATTTGTTAAAATTTTCAGATTTTATTATTATTGGCTTATAGATTTTCAAGCTCTTATTAAAATCTATTGTTATTGATTTCATAAATTTAAATTTTTATACAAAATTTCTTGTAATAAATTTCTGGATTTTAGTAATTTTATAAATTTATTAAATATAATGTTATTGAGGGTTGTATCTTATGCAATTTAAGTCATAAAACAATATTTTTAGAAAATACTACATATATCTTTTAGATTTTTAAGATCATTATATTAATACATTTTCATGAATTTCTCAATATAAAAAAATACTCTATAACTATTTCCATGTTTAAGAAATCTCACAATTTTCAAAATTAATAAAATTCTATATAATTCAAGCTTCCACTAGTACCTATTTTGTAGAAATATAAACTTTATGAACAATACGAGAGATCGAAGAAATATGAGGAGTAAGTACGCCAATAAACAAAACCTAAAGTTGCGGGTTAAACGCACTGTCCGCGAAGACGAGAGAACCAAAGATTAACACATTTTGTCTAAAATCAATCAGCAAAGCAACGACGACGGAGAGAAAGAAAGGGAAAAAAAAAGGGAAACGGTGCAGAAGCCCCCAAACCAGTCTGCCATTTTCACTTTCCGGCACAAGGGTCTGCTCATCCCCTACTCTGCTTCACTTTCAATCGGTAAAAATCTCTCCTTTTTCGTTGTCTGTGTCTATAGGTTCTGTAAGATTTGGAATCAAAAAGGTTCAATTTTTGTCTGTATGAGCAGTAAAAATTACAATTGGTTTGTGAATTGTAGAGTGATGAGTGGTGTTCCGAAGAGATCTCACGAAGAGGGTGGTGGTGTGACTCATCCATCTTCTTCTTCATCCTCAGCCAAATACCCTCACGAGGATTCTGGATCTTCTTCTTACCCTAAATCCACTCATCCTCCTGTTACTACTACTCCACCACCACCTGCTGCTCAGGCTCACCACCACCATCAACAACAACAACCTCACCTTCACTCGATTCCTCATCCCCATTCTCACCCACCACCACTCGCTGCTGCTGCTTCTGCTCCTTCTCCTGGCTATGATGCCGAATCAAGAACCACCGTCAAGGGTCCGAGAAGTGAGCCTAGAGATGGAGGAGAGAGACGCTCTCCTCTTCACGGCGTGTATCGGTCTCCGTCCCTGCCTGCGACGGGTTCTTCAGGTGATCCTCATTTGACTCACCTCCCTGTGCCGTTGGAGTCCAGAGATGGTGCTAAGGATGTCAGGGCTGAGAGCAGAGACAACAGAGAGGTGTATGGTGAGACCAAGAGGGAGATTCAGGGTCCAAAGGGGGACAGGGATGCCAAGTTCGAGAGATCAGGTGATGACTTTGGAGGAAAAGGTAATACTAGAAATGATGGGAGAGGGGTATATGGTGAGGCGAAGAGGGAGATTCAAGGTCCTAAGAGTGAGAGGGACGCTAAGCCTGAGCGTCTAGGGGATGATTTTAGTGGGAAAGTTAGTACCGGAAGCTATGCTAGGGAGAATCAGAATTACAGTGACCAGAAGGGTGAGGTTAAGATGGAAAAGGACGGGCATGCTCACTTGCCTTGGAAAGAGCAGAAGGATTATCATAGAGGGAAGAGAGCTGAAGGTTCGAGCGCCAATGTGGAACCGTGGGTTGTATCACGTGGTAATCCTCAAGGATCAACGGAGGTGGGTGTAAAAGATCTCTCAGCCGCGCCTGTGGAGGGAGCACATTTAGAAGGGCTTGGAGAAAATAAGGTTGATGCAAAAAGCGAAGATAGATTCAAGGACAAAGATAAGAAGAGAAAAGATCTGAAGCATAGAGAGTGGGGAGACCGAGACAAGGATAGAAACGACCGCAGAGGATCTGTGCCTTTTGGTAGTGTGACTAGCGAAACCAAAGAGATTGGAAGAGAAACTGAGAAGTGGGAACGAGAGAGGATGGAGCAGAACGATCGAGAGAGGAGCAAGGAGAAGGAGAAAGATCATGTAAAAAGAGAGCCACGGACTGGTGGTGCTGAGAAAGAGGTCTCGCAGAATGAGAAAGAGTTGGGAGAAGCATCTTCCAAGCCTGCAGAACAGGAACATTCGGCACCACCTGAGCAGAAGAAGCAGAACGAACCGGAGGGATGGGAGAAAGATGAAAGAGAATCAAAGGACAAAAGGAGAGAGAGGGATGGTGATTCTGAAGCCGAAAGAGCTGAAAAGCGCAGCAGAGTCAGTGAAAAAGAATCTGAAGATGGGTGTTTGGAGGGTGAAGGTGCTGCTGCAGAGAGGGATAAGGATGCCTTCAATTGTGGAGTTCAGCAACGGAAGAGAATGCTGAGACCGAGAGGAAGCCCACAAACCACTAACCGCGACCGTGTCCGTTCACGGAGTCAGGACAACGAAGGGTGCGTCTCTCTGTCTTACTCATTTTATATTAGACCATGTCTACTAATTAGCTTCTCATTTCTTAGCTAAATCCTTAATAAATTCTTACCATTTAGAGAGGCATGCCAAGATTAATTGAAGTTTGAACATATTTAGTCAAATATGCTGATAAAACCATATTGTTGTATCTTATTACCATTATTGTTTTTTGACTCAAGATTTATAACCGTAAAAGAAAACTTTGCATCCATATGTGTACTTTGTAGTGTCACTTATATCTCTTTAAGCCTAAATTTGATTTTTTTTTCTCTGGATATTCTTCGCTACCGCCTCTCTTTCTCTGTGTTAAGAATATTTTGGCCTGCATTTCTTTTATAAGTTATTGGCCAAGTCCTTAACTGTTTTTCAGTCACTTATCTGGCTTGTAATCTATCATCTCTGTTTATTTTGCAGGGTACAAGGTAATCATTCGTTACTATATCTTCGAGAGAGGATCAATTTGCACTGCTTGGAGAACAACAGTAAAAAGAAATCGGTTAAAATGTCATTCAATTTTACATGTGCATTGATAACCAATCTGTATCGAGGTTTCCTTCTTAGGTTTGTCTTTAGGTTGCAGTTCGTTACTCTCACACTAGAATGTCAAATATAAAATTCAAAAGCTGGTTTGGTCGTCAATTCTACTTCAGAGTTTGGTTCCTTGAAGTTTCTTATACCTCTGCATTTTTCATGATTGGTCTAAGGTCTTGGTCTAATAAACATGCATCAAGTGTCTGCTACTTTTATCTTACTACAAATTTAAACTCTTTGTGCTGTTATGCGAAACATAATTTGGTCAGGCAAATCAGAGTTGCCGTTTGTTGTTTACAAAGTTTGGGAATGTATGCAAGAACTGATTAAGTAGTTTTTGCAATAACTAATCTATATAGAAGTTTGCTTCTTAGGCTTGTCTTTAGGTTGCAGTTTGTGACTATAACACTAGAATGTCAAATATAAAATTCAAAAAGTCGATTTCATCCTCAATACTACCTCAGATTTGGGTTCCTTGAAGTTGCTTATACCTCTGCATGTTTCATGGTTGGTCTAAGGTCTAGGTTTAATAAACATATATCAAGTGTCTGCTCCTTTTATCTTACTACAAATTTAAAGTCTTTGTGCTGTTATGCTAAACATAATTTGGTCAGAGCGTCAGCTTGTTGAATTATGGTATATACTGATTATCCAGGTAAACCAGAGGTGCCGATTGTTGTTTACAAAGTTGGGGAATGTATGCAAGAATTGATTAAGTTGTGGAAGGAATATGAATCATCACAGCCTGACAAAAGTGGTGATTTCGCAAGTAACGGCCCCACTCTTGAAGTTCGGATTCCAGCTGAGCATGTTACTGCTACTAATCGCCAAGTAAGAATAAGATACATCCAAAACTCTCATTATTTTTTTATTGTTTTTCTTTAAGATGACTGACATGGTGTAGTTTCTCATAGAGCCATAGTTCCAATCTGTATCTATGTTTAAGCTCAATGAAACACAGCTCTTTAGAGCATTCCATGTTTGTTGCCTTCTGAGACCTTTGGCTTGTGTGTATGCAGGTAAGAGGTGGCCAGCTATGGGGAACAGATATATACACAGATGATTCCGACCTTGTTGCTGGTACGTGTCTTAAAGAATCTTTGATTCCTTGGTTCAGTCCTAACATCAAAGTGATTCTGGTCTATTTGTCCTCTAGTTCTCATGCATACAGGTTACTGTCGGCCCACAGCTTCCCCTCCTCCGCCGACAATGCAAGAGTTGCGTGCAACCATCCGAGTCTTGCCGTCACAAGAATGTTAGTTATCTTTCCTCTCTCTCTGCTTTTATTCCCTTTTTATTAACCTTATCCATGTTTATGAGCAAAACGATAAATACTATATTGAGTTTCTCTCTGTTGCATCCGCTCTTTTTAATTGTTAGACTACACCTCGAAGCTGAGGAACAATGTCCGCTCTCGAGCATGGGGAGCTGGAATCGGATGCAGTTACAGAGTTGAGCGGTGCTATATACTGAAGGTAATTTGACATCTGTTTGTTATTTGTCCCCTTTGTTTCCCTGACGATTTTTTCCCAGTATGTGCATAATATCCAGTTTAGAAAGCGAATAATGAATTACTTATGGAGTTCCTGATGTTATGATTGCAGAAAGGAGGTGGTACTATTGAACTCGAACCCTCTCTTACCCACTCCTCAACTGTCGAGCCAACACTTGCACCAATGGCTGTAGAGAGGTCTATGACCACCAGAGCTGCAGCTTCGGTATTTTACTTCCAGTTTCGAAATCTCTTAATATTTGATCAGCCATATTGCAGTATTGTTGACTGCAAGCATTTGGTGCAATCTTATAACACTGTTGGATTATCACATATGGCATATCTGTTCTGCAAGCATTTTGTGCGATCTCTTAACACTGTTGGATTATAGCATATCGCTTATCTGCTCGCATAGTTTGTTCATATTTCACAACTTTCAAGCACTGATGACCTGTTTCTCGTTGTGTAGAATGCTCTGCGGCAACAAAGGTTTGTTCGAGAAGTAACAATACAGTACAACCTCTGCAATGAACCCTGGTAAACTCTCTCGAAATTTTCGCACTATACTTTTCCTAAAAAATTCCATGGATCTTTATCTCACTTGAATGGAATCTGATGCAGTATCAGCTCTACTCACACATGAATTAACACTTTTTGCAGGATCAAATATAGCATAAGCATTGTTGCTGATAAGGGTCTCAAGAAGCCTCTCTTCACCTCTGCCCGCTTGAAGAAAGGAGAAGTTTTGTACCTAGAAACACATTCATGCAGGTATTTAAAAATCATATAAAATCTTGCTATTATCGACATTAATGAGGGTATTAGATGCTGAATCTAACCTTTGTCTGCAAATAGGTATGAGCTCTGTTTCGCGGGAGAGAAGACTATGAAAGCATTCCAAGCCTCACAACAACAACAACACTCATCCCAAGAAGCTATGGAGATCGACAACAACAATAGCAACAAGTCGCAGAACCATCTTCCTTCTTCAAACGGTGACAAAACAGAATCAGACAACAGTATAATTGATGTTTTCCGTGAGATACAAGCTCGAGGGATGAGGCCTAACACTGTGACTATCATGAATCTCCTTCCTGTTTGTGCGCAGATAGCATCTCTGCATCTAGTAAGACAATGCCATGGATATATTATTAGAGGCGGACTTGGTGATATCCGCCTGAAGGGGACTCTATTAGATGTATATGCAAAATGTGGCAGCTTGAAGAATTCGTACTCTGTTTTCCAGTTAGAAGCTCATAAAGATCTGGTTATGTTCACTTCTATGATTGTTGGGTATGCTGTACATGGTATGGGTAAGGAAGCACTTCTGATCTACTCTCGTATGATGGACTTGGGCATTAAGCCGGATCACGTTTTCATAACTACTCTGTTGACTGCATGCTGCCATGCTGGATTAATACAGGATGGATTGCAAATATTTGACTCAATAAGGACGGTTTATGGGTTGAAACCTACAATGGAACAGTATGCTTCTGTTGTTGATCTACTTGCTCGAGGGGGTCGACTTGATGATGCATATTCGTTCGTCACAGAGATGCCAGTTGAACCTAATGAAAATATTTGGGGAACACTGTTAAGGGCGTGTATAACGTATAATAGGATGGATCTGGGGCGGTTAGCTGCGAATCATCTTTTGCAAGCTGAATCTGAAGACATTGGGAACTACGTTCTGATCTCGAACATGTATGCAGCAGATGGTAAGTGGGAAGGCGTGAAGGAGTTGAGAAAGCTAATGAAGAAAAAGGAAATGAAAAAGCCAGCAGGGTGTAGCTGGCTGGATGTGGATGGGAAAATGAATGTCTTTATGTCCGGAGATTCTTCTCACCCTCGAAGAAACAGTATGTTCGACGTACTAAATGCTTTATTTGTTCAGATGAAAGAGCCTGTGGCGTTTTAACCGATGAAGAAAGAAAAAGCATTGCAGAAATGTTACAGAGACAAATCTTGATTAAGATAATGCAAGTGAAGAGTCTTTCTCTTTCAATGATACAGTTCTGAAACGCTACATGTACATGAGCTTTGGGATAGTTGGCAGAGAACACGCTTTATGGTCTGCCACTTGAATTGGGAGATGTTAAAGGAAACAAAGTAAGCAACGCTGGCTCTGTATACCCTGGTTTAGATCTTGGCGATGGATGCAAGTAAAAGCGTCTTTCTTTAATGGCTCTCTCCTCTTCTTCGTTGTTTGTTGTACAACTATCTGGATCTGCTTTATCTCCTTCTATCAAGGACAAGTTAGAGACCAATGAAGAAGAGGTGCTTAGTGGACTTGTTAAAAGGTTGGTAATACCAGATTTAGATGATGGGGTCTTACCAGTGGGTTTAAAGCTTAGAGGAGGTTTGACAATTTCAAGCTTTGGCCTCATGCATTGCCTTCTCTCATGGAGCTTAGAAGTGGGTTTCCTTTGAATGGCGGTTTTTATCACTGTTGCTTCTGGTATTGCTGCAGCATTGCTCTCTGATGGACCTGTCAAGCGCTGCACGACTTCTCTGAAAGTGTCGGTGTCAGTGTGGACAAATGTAGTGACGGGCTTGCAAGTTGCAACGTTCTGACTTCCTTGGTTATTCATTTGTAAGTTTTTTTCTCTGACAGAACACGCTTTGATATACACCTGTGTTTGTTTTTTTGGGCCTCTGACCTGTGACACAATGGTACCATTCATGCAGTTGATCAGAAAACGAAAAAATATTGGACTAAATTTGCAAAATAGGTCCCATCTAGAGAAATGAGAGTGATAGAAGGCAGTCGTGTACTCAAACCTTGTCAATTAAAAAAAGACCACTAGATTTTTCTTAGAGAAAATTTTGCTTTTTCCTGAAATTGCTTTGACTTGTTGTATACTCAAAAGTCTATATCAAAGTTTGTTTCCATTACTTCTTGTAAGAATGAAAAACATATGATGAGAGCTGTTTATAGTATAGTTCTATATACGATTTACGATTTGATAGATAACCAAAGCTAATGCATCATATTTTTTGTGCTCTGTTCTCAGAAGGAATCACAAGAAATGATGATAAAGAAAAGAGCAGAGACTTTTGATCAAAAAAAAGAGGAAAAGACCAGAGACATACCTGAAAGAGCTAGCCAGAGGCAGCAGGTGAATGTGAATCCTAGTTTCTGAACCCAACAAACAAGAAACTTAAAAGCAGAAGAAGACAACAAGAGGAAGAGAGAGAGAGAGAGAGAACTAAAAAGAAGGTATAAAGACTGTTGTTGTTGGTCTAATGGTCACAGCTCAGAACTTGTTCATATACCAGAAAAGAGAAAGGAGGAAAAGCAGGAGAAGAATATGGAGGAACTCGAAAAAGACTATTTTATCCCTTTATTGTTAACCGTTTTTTTTTTTTTTGGTTTAAGTTTTTGTCACTTTCTTTTTCTTTTGTTAATAGAAATTTGTTTGGTCAAACATCAGAGAGAATGACAATCTGTGATGAGTTATTTCATGTTGTCGTGTAAGGAATGGTGAAAGGAAGTTAAAGAAGGAAGGAAATGCATGCCGTTTCTGTTAAGGAGAATAGAGAGAGAAAGACGTCACAGCAACCTCTCCCTAAACCAAAGTACCAAACAAACGGTTTTTGATTTTTCTTCCTTCTTACATGATCTGTCTCTGTTGAATGTGATGAGATATTTAACTGAACTCATAACAGTTTCTCAGCTGATTCTGTTCACGACCTAAACTTTGAACAGATTCAGTATTTCACCTGATTACAATCATCATAACATGAACATTAAACATAAAATTACGAATACTTGCACATCTGGACAACCAACTAACAATACCGGTTTAGTTCTGGTCTAACTCAGTATCTAATCGGATACTGTTTTCACTGAAGCTTTGTTTATAGTCGTTTGGATCTTTCAGAAATTATAATGTAAATAGACCAAACTTTATTGCTCCCTAACTATCTTTATATCAAACCTCCTAATTGTTTTAAAAGGAGGTTCTGGATGCAAACCATATTGTTTAAAAAGGTGTACACACAAAAGCAGAGAGAGTTTTAAGACAGCATATCAATACACAAAACGAAACCCAATTTGATAGAGACAAAAGTACATTATCTTCAGAAAAAGCTAATAGCTAGTTCTGAGAGTCAGCAGCAGCATCGGCTACTTCTTTTTGACGGGAACCAGCATCATCAGTTTCACTTGCAAGTTGTGAGCTGCTTCCCACCTCACAATCCAGATCAGTTTCTGATGAGATGCTTCCATCAGAGTTGCAATCATCATCATCATCATCATCATCATCATCAGTGGGATAGGCAGAAGAAAGGTCGATGGAGAGCCCTCCAGAACATATGGCTGACCATTCCCAAGCTAAAATAGGTTCAGGATAATCAAAGTTTTCAGGTGTGCACCCATCAGGCACTACTGTGAAAACATGAATATCTCTGTCAATCATTGAGTCAAGAAAAGTGACCATGTTATCATCTTCCCCTCCTGGGATCCCTTTTGCAATCACCAACAAATTTTTTTGTCCTCCATACTGTATACGCGTGAGCGCCCAGGAAACCATATGATGTAACATCATATATAACCTCGTAGGTTTATCAACAACTTTGCATGCGGTAACGTAATCGAGATTCATGTATCGACTATAGTCGAACGAATCCGAACTACCATAAGCAGAGTACTCCACCTCACCCTCAAAACAATTTCTCCGTAGAGCTAAATTGACATTCTCAGCAAACGAATCTACATCGAGTTATTATATCCAACATATTTTTAAAGATGTATTTTTGGAAGCGTATTGGAAGTAAGATTTAAGAAGCTTTCACAAACTTATCTTATTCCGATTTTAGTTCCGTGAAACAAACGTTTAACCAAACTTCTCTTCTATCTAGTTTATAAAAACAAAAGTGTATTACACGGATGAATCCTCTTTTTAAGAAATAAAACAAGATTTAAAATATGATATTATATCCGCGTATCTACACATGCTAAGTGTTGTTGGGTTTGCCTCAAACTCTAATTACTTATCTTCTTAAATGTCACTTTTGAGTAGACTATCCTTACGTGATTTATAAGAGATGATTTCAGTCTTGCTTTTCTAATAAATTTTTTTAAAAAAAATCTGATTATTAGAGAGAGAATTTGATTTGTTTGGAAATCTAATCAGAAGAAAAGTTAATTTGATCAAAAATCTGATCTGAAAAATTTAAGTTGTATAGAAATTTAAAGTCTTTGAAAATTACGAGAGTTTGATAAAAAAAAAAAAAAAAGAGGGCTAGTACGCAATATACAGAAACTCTAGAAATTTAAAGTTTCTGAAAATTAAGAGAGATTGAATAAAGTACAAGGGTAAAAACGCAATAAACAAAACCTAAAATTGCGGGGTTAAACGCACGGTCTCGTGAGAGACGAGAACCAAAGATTAAACTCATTTGTCTAAAAATCAACCAGCAAACAAGCAGGCAACGAAGGAGAGAAAGGAAGAGAAGCCCCCAAATTAGTCTGCCATTTTCACTTTCGGACACAAGGGTCTGCTCATCCGTGCTCTGCTTCACTTTCAATCGGTAAAAAGTCTCTCCTTTTCTCAAGCTCTGTTTCATTTTAGGGCTCCATTGGTTTGTTCTGGTGATGCCAATTCAAGATTTGGTAAATTAAGGTTCGATTTTGTGTGTAGGAGCAGTGAATTTGAATTTGGTTTGTGGAATCTAGAGAGTGATGAGTGGTGTTCCGAAGAGATCTCACGAAGAGGGCGCTTCTTCATCAGCAGCCAAGTACCCTCACGAGGATTCAGGATCTTCTTACCCTAACAAATCAACTCATCCCCTTCCCGTTACTCCACCACCTCCTCCTCAGGCTCACCACCACCATCAACAACAACAGCCTCACCTTCACTCCATTCCTCATCCCCATTCTCACCAACAACCACCACTTGCTTCTGCTCCTTCTCCTGGTTACGAGGTGGAATCAAGAACCGTCAAGGGTCCGAGAAGTGAGCCTAGAGATGGAGGAGGAGAGAGACGCTCTCCTCTTCACGGCGTCTATCGCTCTCCCTCCCTGCCGGTGACGGGTTCTTCAAGCGATCCTCATTTGACTCACCCCTCCGTGACGTTGGAGTCGAGAGATGGTGCTAAGGTTGAGAGCAGAGACAGCAGGAGTGATGGGAGAGAGGTACATGGTGAGGGTAAGAGGGAGGTTCATGGTCCCAAGGGAGAGAGAGATGCCAAGTTTGAGAGTAATCCCGGAAGCTATTCCAGGAGTGATGGAAGAGGGATATATGGTGAGGCGAAGAGGGAGGTTCAAGGTCCCAAGAGTGATAGGGACGCTAAGCCTGAGCGTCTTGGGGATGATTTTAGTGGGAAAGGTCATATAAGGGAGAATCAGAATTACAATGACCAGAAGGGTGAGGTTAAGATGGAGAAGGAGGGGCATGCTCACTTGCCTTGGAAGGAGCAGAAGGATTACCATAGAGGGAAGAGAGCTGAGGGCTCAACCGCAAATGTGGAGCCGTGGGTTGTATCCCGTGGTAATAACCCTCAAGGGTCAACGGAGGTTGGGGTTAAAGATTTATCGGCTCCTGTGGAGGGAGCGCATTTAGAAGGGCTTGGAGAAAACAAGGTTGATGCAAAAGGAGAAGATAGGTTCAAGGACAAAGACAAGAAGAGAAAAGATTTGAAGCATAGAGAGTGGGGGGACAGGGACAAGGATAGAAACGACCGCAGAGGGTCTGTGCCTTTTGGTAGTGTAACGAGCGAACCAAGAGAGATTGGAAGAGAGACAGAGAAGTGGGAACGGGAGAGGATGGAGCAGAACGATCGAGAAAGGAATAAGGAGAAGGAGAAGGAGAAAGATCATGTGAAAAGAGAGCCGCGGACTGGTGGTGCTGAGAAAGAGGTCTCGCAGAACGAGAAAGAGTTGGGAGAAGCATCTTCCAAGCCTGCAGAACAGGAACACGTGGCACCTGAGCAGAAGAAGCTGAACGAACCGGAGGGAGATGAAAGAGAATCAAAGGACAAAAGGAGAGAGAGGGAAGGCGACTCTGAAGCCGAAAGAGCTGAAAAGCGCAGCAGAGTCGGTGAAAAGGAACCTGAAGATGGGTGTTTGGAGGGTGAAGGAGCTGCAGAGAGGGATAAGGATGCCTTCAACTGTGGAGTTCAGCAACGGAAGAGAATGCTGAGACCGAGAGGCAGCCCACAGACCACAAACCGCGACCGTGTCCGTTCACGGAGTCAGGACAACGAAGGGTGCGTCTCTCTGCCTCTCATTTCTTAGCTAAATCCTCTAAAATTTCTTAGCATTTAGAGAGACATGCCAAGATTTGTTGAAGTTTGAAATTGAACCTATTTAGTCAAATGTGCCGGTGATAGATATCTTATTACCATTATTGTTTTTTTGACTTAAAAGAAAACTTTGCATCCATAGTTGTACTTTGTAGTGTCACTTATCTCTTGAAACCTAAATTTGATTTTTTTTTTCTCTCTGGATATTCTTCTCTACCGCCTATCTTTCACTGTGTTAAGAATATTTTGGCCTGCATTTATTTTTTTTATCATGTAAGTTAGTTATTGGCTAAGTCCTCAACTTTTTTTCAGTCACTAATCTGGCATTTAATCTAATCATTTATGTTTGATTGTGTTTCTTTTGCAGGGTACAAGGTAATCATTCGTTACAATATCTTCGAGAAAGGATCCTTTTGCACTGCTTGGAGAACAAAAAGAAATCGGTTAAACTGGCATTTGATTTTACATGTGCATTGATAATGGTCTTTAGGTTGCAGTTCGTTACTCTCACACTAAAATGTAAAATATAGAATTCAAAAAGTCGGTTCATCCTCGATACTATTTCAGATTTGGGTTCCTTGAAGTTGCTTATACCTCTGCATTTTTCGTGATTGGTCTAAGGTCTAGGTCTAATAAACATATATCAAGTGTCTGCTACTTTTATCTTACTACTTTAAACTCTTTGTACTGTTATGGGAAACATAATTTGGTTAGAGCGTCAGCTTGTTGAACTATGTTATACTGATGATCCAGGCAAACCAGAGGTGCCGGTTGTTGTTTACAAAGTTGGGGAATGTATGCAAGAACTGATTAAGTTGTGGAAGGAATATGAATCATCACACCCTGATAAAAGTGGTGATTTCGCAAGTAATGGTCCCACTCTTGAAGTTCGGATCCCAGCTGAGCATGTTACTGCTACTAATCGCCAAGTAAGAATTAAAGATTCATCCAAAATTCTCTCGTAATCTTTTTTATTTTTTATCCTTAAGATGACTGACATGGTGTAGTTTCTCATATAGCTATAGTTCCAATCTGTATCTCTAAAGCATCCCATGTTTGTTACCTTCTGAGACCTTTGGCTTGTTTGTGCAGGTAAGAGGTGGCCAGCTATGGGGAACAGATATATACACAGATGATTCCGACCTTGTTGCTGGTACGTGTCTTCAAGAATCTTTGCAATTGATTCCTTGGTTCGGTCCTGACATCACACTGATTCTGGTCTACTTGTCGTCTAGTTCTCATGCATACCGGTTACTGTCGGCCCACTGCTTCCCCTCCTCCGCCTACAATGCAAGAGTTGCGTGCAACCATCCGAGTCTTGCCGTCACAAGAATGTTAGCTATCTTTCCTCTATCTACTTTTATTCCCTTCTTATTGACCTTATCCATGTTTATGAGCAAAACGATATACTATATTGAGTTCATCTCTGTTTCATATCAAGAGAGTAATTTTAACAAACTTTTTAATTGTTAGACTACACTTCCAAGCTGAGGAACAATGTCCGCTCTCGAGCATGGGGAGCTGGAATCGGATGCAGTTACAGAGTTGAGCGGTGCTATATACTGAAGGTAATTTGACATCTGTTCATTTTTGTTCTCTCCTTTTTTTTTCCTGACAAATCTTTTTATGAGTATGTGCATAATATCCTGTTTAGAAAGTGAAAAAGTGTTGGATTACTTATGGAGTTTCTGATGTTATGATTCCAGAAAGGAGGCGGTACTATTGAACTTGAACCCTCTCTTACCCACTCCTCAACCGTTGAGCCAACACTTGCACCAATGGCTGTTGAAAGATCTATGACCACCAGAGCAGCAGCTTCGGTACGTTACTTCCAGTTTCAAAATCTCTTAAAATTTGATCAGCCAGTTGCAGTATTGTTGACTGCAAGCATTTGGTGCAATCCTCCAACACTGTTGGATTATAACATATGGCTTATCTGCTCGCATAGTTTGCTCATATTTCACATCTTTCAAGCACTAATGACCTGTTTATCGTTTTGTAGAATGCTCTGCGGCAACAAAGGTTTGTTCGAGAAGTAACAATACAATACAACCTTTGCAATGAACCTTGGTAAACTCCTAGGATCTTTATCACCTAAAAGGAATCAGACGCACTATCAGCTTTACTCACTCATGGATTTACTCTCTTTTCTTTGCAGGATCAAATATAGCATAAGCATTGTCGCCGATAAAGGTCTCAAGAAGCCTCTGTTCACCTCTGCTCGCTTGAAGAAAGGAGAAGTTCTGTACCTAGAAACACATTCATGCAGGTATTTTAAAATCATATAAACTCATCTTGTTAATGAGCTATTAGATGCTTAATATAACCTTTGTCTGCAAATAGGTACGAGCTCTGTTTCGCTGGAGAGAAGACTATGAAAGCATTCCAAGCCTCACAGCAACAACACTCATCACTAGAAGCTATGGAGATCGATAACAACAAGTCACAGAACCACCTTCCTTCAAACGGTGACAAAACAGAATCAGACAACAGTATAATAGATGTTTTCCGTTGGTCTCGATGTAAGAAGCCTCTCCCGCAGAAGCTTATGCGGTCCATCGGGTTTCCACTCCCACCAGATCATGTCGAGGTCAAACATTTTTTATTTCGATTCTGACTCTTGTTTCACTAAATTTCTTTTATTATAAAAACAGTTGATGATGGGTTTTGGAATTGACAACAGGTGTTGGAGGAGAATCTTGATTGGGAAGATGTACAGTGGTCACAAACTGGTGTTTGGATTGCTGGAAAAGAGTACACACTTGCTCGCGTTCACTTCTTGGCTCCCAATTAAAATTAAAGCTTACATGGTTTCCTTTTTAATTTTAATTACAAAAACTACCTTTAATGTGTCTCTGTCTTTGTTTGATCTTATCTATTGTTAAGACGTTAAGAGATAATAGGGTGAGTTGTATTGTGTTCTTGTTGCTGTTTTTTTTTTTGTAAACTTTTTAAGTCAAAAGATTTAGTTGTTAATTTTGTAATAAAGATAACCAATCCATTTGGATTTTGCTTCTCAGTCTTATTTGTGGTGGATTCTTATTGTAATTAGCTTAATTAATCATCTCAAGTCGACAAATTAAAAAGCTTTTTAGAAAAGAAAAAATCAGGTTTATTTGATTTTCCATAAAATTTGACGTCAAAAACATAAATATAGTTGGAAGAGTAATGAAAAGAAAACAAAACTGAGGGACGACCAAATCATTCTTCTTCTTCTCGCTCTCTAATTCTTCCGACCGAACAAGCAAAGCTTCTTCGGTCATCCTCGTACAGTCTTCGTTTCTTCAAATGTAAGTTTTGTCTTAACTTGTTTTAAAAGGTTTGTGTTGATCTCCAAGTTTATTAGAATCCCTAATTTTCGCAATCTCCCAGCTTCTTGTTCAAATTGAGATGCTTAAGCTAGGTTTTATAATTGATTGAGATTAAAAGTTACTTTCTTGTGTTTTTGCATGTTGAAGAATGTCTGGAGATGATGATGATGAACCTTCTTATGGCTCTGGAGACGAAGTAAACATCACTGATGGACACAGGAAGCGTATCCCTGCAGCAGCAGCAGCAACACCTTCTTCTGCTGCCTCTGGACTAACTCGCAAGAGAAGTCGCAAGGCATGTGGCGATGCCATAGTCGAAGCCATGCTTGAAATCGCAGCAGCTTCCAAAATGAGAGCGGCGGCTTTGGCTAACAACGGAGACAGATTCTCGATCAGCAAATGCATCAGAGCGCTTGATGACTTGCAAGGTGTTGATCAGCAAACCTACTTTGTTGCCTTGGATTTGTTTGAGAACCCGAGTTCGCGAGAGATTTTCATCTCTTTGAAGTATGAGAAACGGTTGAAGTGGCTACAGGGAAGTGTAGAGCTTTGTAGTTATATAGTTTTGGCTGAATCTTTTTTTAGACTGCATGTTCTTGGTACTTGTGATGAAATGATAACACTGATCTTCTTCATTTGCTTATATATGAAGATGTATCACTGGTAGACTATCTCTAGTTAAATGTGTCTTTTGTTCAAAACGGAGTAATTTGAGGGGCTTGGGTCATCATACCCAGCTGTATAAATTGTATTTTCTGAAAGTTTTATTTGTATCCGCTTGTGTTTCTGCATCTGCATCTGCATCGTCCATAACTGTATTATTGCTGAGAGGCTTACAAAACTGAACACTGTTTTTTAGTCCATGAGATTCATCTTGATTAAGAGCTGGTGGATACACAGGCATCTGAAAGACTGGTGACACAAACACTCATCTACCTTGAAGCCATTGCATAGAACTTAGGTGAGGTCTCAGGAAATGTCACCATATACTTCTCACAAACATTGGTTTAATTTTCCATAAACATGTTCCAGAAAGCAAGCTTAAGTTCATTTCAATTTTTGATCCATAAACTAAAATAGATATGTTTTAAACATGTTTTAAGATTAATTCCTAGTAACTTTGGATTAACTTTCTTTTGCGTCTTCTTCTGCTTCAACCTTTTATTTGTCTTGCTCTGCCAAATCCACATTAATCATCATCAACAAGAAAAGACCAAACTCTGTGCCAATGCATAAACATAGTAGAAATAAAATTGTTAGACTATCCTATCAATCCCTCTGTATTTTCCACTTTAAAATAGAGTTTTGAATAAAAATACAGTAAAATTGTTATAATAATATTATATTTTTTACTATGTAATAGAGTAAAAAATGAGTTTATTACTTTACTCTATAAATATAGTAATCTATTTATTTTATGTTCATTGAAGAGTTAGTCTATTTTAAAAAATAAATATAATGAACTACTGAAGATGTTTTAGGCATAAATTTCATAAAACCATGAAATAGTTCAATTTAATTTAAATATAACTGTATATAAACCTAAAAATTATCAGTCATGAAATCGTTTATATAACTTTTTATAATTTTGTCAATATTTCTTATAATTTATAATAGAATAATAAACTATTCTTAAAAAAAATTATATTATTGTTTAGTTTTTTTTTTGTTAACATTGAATATTATTAGTTATTGGAACAAATATTATCAGTTTTTATTTTGGCGCTGTAATTGGTAGTTGGCGGATATCACAAAGTAGCTAACCAACCAAAACCAGAGTCTCTACACTCTGTTCCAAATCTCCTAAAACCTTCTTCTTCACCATTTTTGCCCACACACACAACAAAAAAATCTCTCGGACAAAAATGATTCACCACTGCTCCATCACGAAACCCACTTTCTCAGTTCCGATCCCTTCACACAAGCATCGTCATTCCACAACCTTCTCGAATCTGACTTTCAGAATCCGATGCGAGTCCAAGGATGTCTCGTCGATGCGGACCAATGCGTTTTCTTTGTCGTCGGAGATGGAGTCTGAAGTGAAAAAGAGCGATCTTTACCCAGGAGGGATGCTAAAGATGGGTCCTTTCACAGGGAGGGATCCGAACGTGAAGAAGCCTGCTTGGCTGAGACAAAAGGCGCCACAGGGAGAGAGGTTTCAGGAGGTGAAGGAGTCGTTGACTCGTCTCAAGCTCAACACTGTTTGTGAGGAAGCTCAGTGTCCTAATATAGGCGAGGTTAGCATCGAATTGTGTTTGGTCTAGAGTTTGTGGTTTTGGTGTTCAATAGAAGAAGAAAAGGTTACACCTTTTTTAAGTGTTTTTTTTATTGTTAAGATTCTGAAATTAGCTATTTTTTTATGTGTAGTGTTGGAATGGAGGTGGAGATGGTATAGCAACTGCGACCATCATGGTTCTTGGTGATACTTGTACTCGTGGGTGTAGGTTTTGCGCAGTTAAAACCAGTAGAAATCCTCCTCCTCCTGATCCGATGGAGCCAGAGAACACTGCCAAGGCCATCACCAGTTGGGGGTGAGTGTCTTTTATTTGATTCCTAATCTGAGATGATTATACAATCTTCTTTTAGCTTCTTTGTGGTATTGGTAAGAGCTTTATGAATTTGGCACATGATAGCAATTTCTCCCCGTTTTTTTAGGACACTAGAGAGTCGGGAACTAGTTCACATAGCTTTATCGTTAGTTGGATTGTATAATTGAACTAGGAGATGGTGTCATTGTAGTCTCAATAGTCATTTTTTGCATACAATGATGAGAAAGTTGGGTTATTGAAGCCTTATGAGTCTTTGTGAACCAGTGTAATATATGATATGCTATCTTGGCTTTTCCTTTGTTGCAGTGTAGACTACATAGTTATAACCAGCGTAGACCGTGACGATCTACCTGATGGTGGAAGTGGACATTTTGCACAGACTGTTAAAGCTATGAAGGTTAGTGTTCTTGTTTATGCATTATTTACTAAGGAAGTAGTTAGTAGTGGAAGTGCCAAATAATACTCAGCTTTCTCATTCAAAGGTTATAAGGTGAGAGCTATGTCCCATGATCTCTTGTTCTAGTTTCAAGAGTGTTTATGAAATGAAATTTGGTTCTAATCTCTGTAGAGACTTAAGCCGGATATAATGATAGAGTGCTTAACTTCTGATTTCCGTGGAGACTTGGAGGCTGTGGACTCTCTTGTACACTCGGGATTGGATGTTTTTGCTCATAACGTTGAGACTGTGAAGAGGCTCCAGCGACTTGTGAGGGATCCTAGAGCCGGGTGAGTATACTATACTTGTTACACAATCAATTACTTCCCCATTTGGTTTAAATGAGGCAGTACATAGTTTTTTTATCCACCTCTCTCGTTGTACTAAATGTGGAGAAATGGCAGGTATGAGCAGAGCATGTCGGTGTTGAAACACGCGAAGATCAGCAAACCTGGAATGATCACAAAGACTTCCATAATGCTTGGTCTTGGAGAAACAGACGAAGAGATAAAGGAAACAATGGCTGATTTAAGAGCTATAGATGTTGACATTCTAACACTTGGTCAGTATCTACAGGTACAATTACTTTCTTGCAAACATCATATCCAACACAGAAAGATCTCTAATTGCTATTTCTTTTTGTTCCACAATACAGCCAACTCCACTGCATCTGACCGTGAAAGAGTATGTGACACCTGAGAAGTTCGATTTCTGGAAAACATACGGAGAATCAATTGGATTTCGCTATGTTGCAAGTGGTCCACTGGTATAATATCTAAAGATGTGCAATTCTCTTCAAACATTGAAGAACAACCATGAATGTTGATTTGGATTTATATCTTTTTTTTATCTGCAGGTGAGATCTTCATACAGAGCAGGAGAACTTTTTGTCAAGACAATGGTGAAAGAAAGCTATGCTAAATCTTTGTCTTAGTAGAGCAACAATTGGCTTTTACTATCTAAATGCCAAAACATGAAAACTGAGACTCAACAACACAAAGCCTTCCCCTCCATCTTTTTTTTTTTTTCTGTCTTCTTGTTCAATTAATTTATTTTGGTGATTTATACAATAACCAATGTGGATATATATATAAATTTTATTTTGTTTTTATTCTATTTTCTGAAGATATTTACTATGGCTGTGAATGTATGCCACTTTGAGTAAAAAATGAAGGAGAAAAAAATCAATTACTCTTATTTTCTCTTATTTACTTTAAAAATTGTTCCAATTAAGTAGAAATCATTTTCTTCCTGTTTCTTCTAGTTGCTGTTAGAGAAGAAAGTAAAAATACACAAACAAATCTACTCCAACTTAACCAAAAGAAAATATATTTACTATTTAAATGTCTCATATATTTATTTTTTCTCTCATTTTCACCTTTTTTTTTATTTTCATCTCGTTTATCTCTCCAGTCCGAGCCACAAGTTCCTCATCCCTTGATGAATCCTTAAGAGTGTTCACAAGTCTCAGATGGTGACACGTGTCACCGTTCTTTTTATCCAAATATAATGAGACTTTATACATTTAAATCTAATAATTAACAGAGCTGAAAGACTCTCACTTTCCTTCGTTAGATACTCTCTCCTGCGGAGATGACTAGCGGTTTCGCGCTGTCGCCGGCGATGATCGCCGCCGTTCGTCCTCCGGCATCGAAAGAACGTCTCTCCACTGCTTCTGTTAATGGACGCAAAACCATCAAAGCTTCTTCTTCATCGTGCTCTTCAGTCTTCGCATCTATCTCGTTATCTAATCGAAGCAAATGCGCCTTCTTCTCAATCCCGCGGAAGAATCCAAGATCGAAGAAGATTCGCTGCGATGTTTCCGTGAAATCGGAAGCTGATCTCACGTCGTTGGAGACGGAGGAAGACGAGAAGGCGAAGGAGAAGATCGGGGCTAGGGTTAGGGTTACGGCGCCGTTGAAGGTGTACCACGTGGTTCGAGTTCCGGAGGTGGAGCTGATGGGAATGGAAGGTTCGATCAAAGACTACGTCGTTTTGTGGAAAGGGAAGAGGATCTCGGCTAATCTGCCGTTTAAGGTGCAGTTCGTGAAAGAGATCGAAGGCCGTGGTCCTGTTAAGTTCTTCGCGCATCTCAAGGAGGACGAGTTCGAGTTGGTTGATGAGTGATCGATTAAAAGGGGAAAAGCTTTCGTCTTGATGCTAAAAGAGAACAAACTTTGTTGTGAATGGGGGTTTGTATGTACTTTTGTGTATACAGTTTAGCATATTATATTACATAACATTTCACCAATTCTTGAGTCCCTTCTTCTTGTTTCTGATTTGATTTGGCACATTAAGATGTTAGTGTATGGTACTTTCCTCTTGTTTGATCTTGAATCAAGTCAACATCTTTGGAGGATATCTTATCCTTCAAAATATATATCATCCATTGGGGATTATCAAGTAGAAGTAGCAGACTAGAGAGTGAATGTTAAGAACAGCTTCCTGTGATAAAAATAACTCTAACTATGCCGACGTTCAGATGACTCTTATGCTGACATTCAGATGACCCTTATGCTGCAAATCCTTATTGTAGTTTAGGACCGAGTACATAAGCTGAACGGAAAGGAATGACATCAGATGGTGCTTGTCATTTCTTTTTCCCAAGACAATAAAATGTGGGATGAAGAATAGTTAATGTTCAATTTCACTCTGTAATCATTGTAGCAAGGCTTATTTTCATTCAAGAGGCATGAATGTAAATGTTAAGCAGTTAGTTTTTTTTTAAAAAAATTCTCTGAGTGTTTTAAAGGTCATTGTGGATGGCTCCGTTGTTGCAGTCTTGTAGCTAGGCCTGGGCATAATATCCGTAACCGAATTGAACCGAATCTCTACAACTCTGTTCCACTCTCCTAAAAACCTTTCTCGACCATTTTCCCCAACACAACCTCAGACAAAATGATTCATCATCATTGCTCCATCACGAAACCAACTTTCTCAGTTCCGATCTCGACACACAAGCATCGTCATTCCACCCCCTTCTCGAATCTGAGTTTCAGAGTCCGATGCGAATCCGGGGATGTCTCGTCGTCCTTGTCGTCGGAGACGGTGGAGGGTTCCTCCTTGAAGAAGAATCTGATGGAGCCCGAAGGGAAAAGGAGCGAGCTTTACCCAGGAGGAGGGATGCCAAAGATGGGTCCTTTCACAGGGAGAGATCCGAATGTGAAGAAGCCTGCTTGGCTGAGACAAAAGGCGCCGCAGGGGGAGAGGTTTCAGGAGGTGAAGGAGTCGTTGACTCGTCTCAAGCTCAACACTGTTTGTGAGGAAGCTCAGTGTCCTAACATCGGCGAGGTTAGCATCTTTGGTTGCGTGTTTATCAATCCTCTGTTCTCGAAGTGTGTTTATGCAATCATTGGTCTAGAGTTTGTGGTTTTGGTGTTCAAAGAAGAAGAAAAAAGGTTACATTTTTAAGTGTTTTTTATTTTTTCATTAAGATTCTGAAGTTAGCATTTTTTGATGTGCAGTGTTGGAATGGAGGTGGAGATGGTATAGCAACTGCGACCATCATGGTTCTTGGTGATACTTGTACTCGTGGATGTAGGTTTTGTGCAGTTAAAACCAGTAGAAATCCTGCTCCTCCTGATCCAATGGAGCCAGAGAACACTGCCAAAGCCATAACCAGTTGGGGGTGAGTTGCTTTTTATTTGATTCACAATCTGAGTAATGTGTTTATATAATCTTTTCTTAGCTTGTTCTTTGATATTGGGAAGAGCTTGATGAAATTGGCACATGATAACAATTTCTCCCAGTGTCAAGAACAGCAGTTCACGGAGCTGAATCTCTAATTGGATAGAGAGGGTGAAAACTAGGAAACAGTGTTATTGCAGTCTCAATAGTCATTTTTTTGCATACAGTGATGAGAAAGTTCTGTTATTGAAGCCTTCTATGTATTTGTGAATCAGTGTGATATGATATGCTCTCTTGGCTATTCCTTTGGTTGCAGTGTAGACTACATAGTCATTACCAGCGTAGACCGTGACGACCTACCTGATGGTGGAAGTGGACATTTTGCACAGACTGTTAAAGCTATGAAGGTTAGTCTAAATGTTTGCCAATTTCTTGATAAATTATGGTTCCACGAGTATTTATGAAATGGATATATTAAGGGCACCAAGTGAAATTTTTGTTGTCATCTCTGTAGAGACTGAAGCCGGATATAATGATAGAGTGCTTAACCTCTGATTTCCGTGGAGACTTGGAGGCTGTGGACTCTCTTGTACACTCGGGGTTGGATGTTTTGCTCACAACGCCGAGACTGTGAAAAGGCTCCAGCGACTTGTGAGGGATCCAAGGGCTGGGTGAGAGAGTATACTTTGTTCTTTGACTCTTGTTAAAATGAGACAGTACATAGTTTTTTTTCTGCATCTCTTATTGTACTAAATGTGGAGAATGGCAGGTATGAGCAGAGCATGTTGGTCTTGAAACACGCAAAGATGAGCAAACCTGGAATGATCACAAAGACTTCGATAATGCTTGGTCTTGGAGAAACAGACGAAGAGATTAAGGAAACAATGGATGATTTAAGAGCTATAGATGTTGACATTCTAACACTTGGTCAGTATCTACAGGTAAATTACTTACTTAGCGTTCTAGACATCATTTGCATCATTCATGTTTCCCTAATTGATATTTCTTCTGTTCCACAATGCACAGCCAACTCCATTGCATCTGACTGTGAAAGAGTATGTCACACCTGAGAAGTTTGAATTCTGGAAAACATATGGAGAATCAATTGGATTTCGCTATGTTGCAAGTGGTCCATTGGTATAATATCTAAGATCTGCAAATTCTCTTCAAACACTGAAGAACCATGAATGTTGATTTATATATATCATTTTTGATCTGCAGGTGAGATCTTCATACAGAGCAGGAGAACTTTTGTCAAGACAATGGTGAAAGAAAGCTATGCTAAATCTTTGTCTTAAGTAGAAACAATTAGCTTACTATCTAAATGCCAAAACATGAAAACTGAGAAACAACAACAACACAGAGCCTTCCCTACTTCTATCTTTTTTCTGTTTCTTGTTCACTTCATTTATTTTGGTGATTTTTTTTTTGTCAACCGGGTATTTATTTTGGTGATTTATACTAGTAGAATAATAAAGGGGTTATTTGTGAAATAACCAAAAAAAAACTAGCGTTAAAAATATTCTATTATTGTTTTAATTATTTTTGTTAAGAATGAATATTATTAGTTAAAAAATGATCAGTTTTTTTTTCTTCTAATTTTTATTTTGGCGCTGTAATTGGTTAGTTAGGCGGATATCACAAAGTAGCTAAACCAAAACAGAGTCTCTACAACTCTGTTCCACTCTCCTAAAAACCTTTCTCGACCATTTTCCCCAACACAACCTCAGACAAAATGATTCATCATCATTGCTCCATCACGAAACCAACTTTCTCAGTTCCGATCTCGACACACAAGCATCGTCATTCCACCCCCTTCTCGAATCTGAGTTTCAGAGTCCGATGCGAATCCGGGGATGTCTCGTCGTCCTTGTCGTCGGAGACGGTGGAGGGTTCCTCCTTGAAGAAGAATCTGATGGAGCCCGAAGGGAAAAGGAGCGAGCTTTACCCAGGAGGAGGGATGCCAAAGATGGGTCCTTTCACAGGGAGAGATCCGAATGTGAAGAAGCCTGCTTGGCTGAGACAAAAGGCGCCGCAGGGGGAGAGGTTTCAGGAGGTGAAGGAGTCGTTGACTCGTCTCAAGCTCAACACTGTTTGTGAGGAAGCTCAGTGTCCTAACATCGGCGAGGTTAGCATCTTTGGTTGCGTGTTTATCAATCCTCTGTTCTCGAAGTGTGTTTATGCAATCATTGGTCTAGAGTTTGTGGTTTTGGTGTTCAAAAGAAGAAGAAAAAGGTTACATTTTTAAGTGTTTTTTATTTTTTCATTAAGATTCTGAAGTTAGCATTTTTTGATGTGCAGTGTTGGAATGGAGGTGGAGATGGTATAGCAACTGCGACCATCATGGTTCTTGGTGATACTTGTACTCGTGGATGTAGGTTTTGTGCAGTTAAAACCAGTAGAAATCCTGCTCCTCCTGATCCAATGGAGCCAGAGAACACTGCCAAAGCCATAACCAGTTGGGGTGAGTTGCTTTTATTTGATTCACAATCTGAGTAATGTGTTTATATAATCTTTTCTTAGCTTGTTCTTTGATATTGGGAAGAGCTTGATGAAATTGGCACATGATAACAATTTCTCCCAGTGTCAAGAACAGCAGTTCACGGAGCTGAATCTCTAATTGGATAGAGAGGGTGAAAACTAGGAAACAGTGTTATTGCAGTCTCAATAGTCATTTTTTTGCATACAGTGATGAGAAAGTTCTGTTATTGAAGCCTTCTATGTATTTGTGAATCAGTGTGATATGATATGCTCTCTTGGCTATTCCTTTGGTTGCAGTGTAGACTACATAGTCATTACCAGCGTAGACCGTGACGACCTACCTGATGGTGGAAGTGGACATTTTGCACAGACTGTTAAAGCTATGAAGGTTAGTCTAAATGTTTGCCAATTTCTTGATAAATTATGGTTCCACGAGTATTTATGAAATGGATATATTAAGGGCACCAAGTGAAATTTTTGTTGTCATCTCTGTAGAGACTGAAGCCGGATATAATGATAGAGTGCTTAACCTCTGATTTCCGTGGAGACTTGGAGGCTGTGGACTCTCTTGTACACTCGGGGTTGGATGTTTTTGCTCACAACGTCGAGACTGTGAAAAGGCTCCAGCGACTTGTGAGGGATCCAAGGGCTGGGTGAGAGAGTATACTTTGTTCTTTGACTCTTGTTAAAATGAGACAGTACATAGTTTTTTTTCTGCATCTCTTATTGTACTAAATGTGGAGAATGGCAGGTATGAGCAGAGCATGTTGGTCTTGAAACACGCAAAGATGAGCAAACCTGGAATGATCACAAAGACTTCGATAATGCTTGGTCTTGGAGAAACAGACGAAGAGATTAAGGAAACAATGGATGATTTAAGAGCTATAGATGTTGACATTCTAACACTTGGTCAGTATCTACAGGTAAATTACTTACTTAGCGTTCTAGACATCATTTGCATCATTCATGTTTCCCTAATTGATATTTCTTCTGTTCCACAATGCACAGCCAACTCCATTGCATCTGACTGTGAAAGAGTATGTCACACCTGAGAAGTTTGAATTCTGGAAAACATATGGAGAATCAATTGGATTTCGCTATGTTGCAAGTGGTCCATTGGTATAATATCTAAGATCTGCAAATTCTCTTCAAACACTGAAGAACCATGAATGTTGATTTATATATATCATTTTTGATCTGCAGGTGAGATCTTCATACAGAGCAGGAGAACTTTTTGTCAAGACAATGGTGAAAGAAAGCTATGCTAAATCTTTGTCTTAAGTAGAAACAATTAGCTTACTATCTAAATGCCAAACATGAAAACTGAGAAACAACAACAACACAGAGCCTTCCCTACTTCTATCTTTTTTTCTGTTTCTTGTTCACTTCATTTATTTTTGGTGATTTTTTTTTTTTTGTCAACCGGGTATTTATTTTTGGTGATTTATACAAACAATAACCACTGTGGATATATACATAAAGAAAAAAATTGTTTTTATTTTATTTTATTTTATTGTGTAAAGATATTTTTACCATGTAAAAGCATACGCTCTCCAGGCCACAAGTTCCTCACCTCATCCCTTTGAATCCTTACAGTGTTCTCAAGTCTCATATAGTGTGACACGTGTCTCCAAAATATAAATATGACTTTTATAAATGTAAATCAAATTAAAATTAACATAACTGCTAAAGACTCTCACTTTCCTGCGGAGATGACTAACGGTTTCGCTCTGTCACCGGCGATTATCGCCGCCGCCGCTCGTCCTCCGTCGCCACAAGACCGTCTCTCTGCTGCTTCTTCTTGCTCTTCCATCTCCGTACCTACCTCGTTATCTAGTCGAACCAGATGCGTTTTCTCCATCTCGCGGAAGAACCCAAGATCGACGCTTCGCCGCGATACTTCTGTGAAATCGTCGGCTTCGGTGGACGCGGACGTTTCGTTATCGGAGACGGAGGAGGACGAGGAGGCGAAGGAGAAGATCGGGGCTAGGGTGAGGGTCACGGCGCCGTTGAAGGTGTACCATGTGGTTCGTGTTCCGGAGGTTGAGCTGATGGGGATGGAAGGTTCGATCAAAGACTACGTCGTTTTGTGGAGAGGGAAGAGGATCTCGGCGAATCTGCCGTTTAAGGTGCAGTTCGTGAAGGAGATCGAAGGTCGTGGTCCTGTTAAGTTCTTCGCGCATCTCAAGGAAGACGAGTTCGAGTTGATCGATTAGATGGTCAGTGATTGAAAAACGGGAAAGCTTTCATCTCTTTTTTCTCTGTTTCTTGACTGAGATGCTGCTGTTGTGAATGGTTTTGTATGTACTTTTTGTGTATACATTTAGCATATTAATACATAACGTTTCACCAGCTCTTGAGTCCATCTTTTGGTAATGTTTGAGAAGCTAAAAGCTGTGTCTTGATCTTGAATCAAAAGGGTAAAAGTTCAAGCTTGAGAGTCTACTTTGCTGAGTTTGAATTTGATGGGGGGTTTGCTTCAAGTCAACAACTTTGGAATACAGTGGAAATATATCATTCATTGGGAGTGTGAAGTAGAAGAGTAGCATACTAGAGAGTGGATTTTAAGAATATGTTCCTCTGTTGATGACTATTTATGCTGACGTTTATATGACTCTTATGCTGCAAATCGTTGTTCTAGTTTAGGACAGACTACATAAGCTGAGACGGAAAGGAATGGCATCAGATGTCTTGACTGTGGGATGAAGAACAGTTGATGTTTAGTTTCACTCTGTAGTAATCTTTGTAGCAAGAGGCTTATACTTCTCAAGAGGCATGTATGTGAATTTTTATTAAGCAGTTAGTTTCTTTAATTCTGTGAGTGTTTTAAAGGTCACTGTGGATGGCTCCGTCGCTGCAAATCTTTGTTGTTTTTTCGAAAGTGATCAGTTCCTAAGCTATGAAGCGATGTCGTTATCCAACCAAGCTCTCAGCTGGGTTTTGGTTCGGTTTACTACTGCATATAAACCAAACCAAACTGTTTGATACGATTTTTTGAATGGATAAGTTTGCTTAACCGGACTAAACCGGTCCGAACAACTATGAGCTTAGTGATATCGAATGCGAAGGTGAAAATGGCAAAAGCATACTTGAGCTTTGTTGATTACAGAAAGAAGGAAACAGAAATGTACAAAAGTCATCTCCTTTCCCTCTCCGCTTGCACCATTAATCTAAACCTTCCCTTCCTTGTCTCCCAGAGTCAAACACTTTCTCTCCACCACAAGCGTAATCTTCCCTCTCTGGTCGCTGTTTCTGCTAATTCCGACAACATCGCCGGTGAAAATGACGGCGGGATGTCGGAAGAGAAGACGAAAGGGTCGGGAACGACGGCGAGAGGAAGGAGATTACTCAAAGTCAGAGAAGAGAAGAGAAAACGTGACTACGAACGTCTCCACGATTACCCATCTTGGGCCAAGTACTTGTTCCTTCCTCCTTCACTCCAAAGTGTTTGTGTTTTCGCCTATGTCGTGAGAAAGAGTGAACCTTTTGGGTGAATTTTGTCTGAAACAGGGTACTGGAGACTGCTTGTAAAGATGATGAAGAGCTTCGAGCTGTTCTTGGTGATAGCATAGGAAACCCTGAGCTCATGAGAAAGAAGGTGAATAGTTTGCTACATATGATGATTTGGCATACATGTTATTCAGATGTTTATGTGTTTGTTTGTGTACTGTTTTGTTCAGGTAGAAGAAAGGGTAAGGAAGAAGGGAAAAGATTTCCAGAAGCAGAAGACTGGCTCTGTGCTTTCTTTCAAAGTTAGCTTCAGAGAGTGAGCAATCTTCTTTTTACTTTTCCATTGCTTCACTTTGTTGTCTGCATTCCGAATATAACATAAGGCAGCTTAAGAATATGAGACCAATGTTCTTATATTGATATCTGCAGTTTCAATCCTGTTGACTCCTTCATATGGTTTGAGCTCTATGGATCGCCTTCAGATCGAGATGTTGATCTTATTGGAAGTGTAAGAAATTTATCTTCTTCTTATTCCGATGACCCTGGCTTCTTTTATTTCTTCCTTTAGACTATAATGAAACTTGAGTTTGCTAACAGGTTATACAGGCATGGTATGTCATGGGGCGATTAGGTGCTTTCAATACATCTAATTTGCAGGTTTGTTCATCATCTGCTCTGTTTTTTCTCCTCGTGTATTACCAGTCAAGCTTCCGTCTTAATGATATTAACCCTATGCTTGCAGCTAGCAAACTCATCTATGGAATATAATCCTCTCTACGACGCAGAGAAGGGTTTCAAAGTGATGCCTTCGTCCTTCCATGACATAAGTGACGTTCAATTTCAGGACAACTGGGGTCGTGTGTGGTAATAAACTTTTCCTCGTGCAAACTGTCTCTTTATAATCTGTGAATACTTAGTTTAAAGTTTACTTGCAGGGTTGATCTTGGTACTTCTGATATCTTCGCCCTTGATGTGCTTCTGAACAGTTTGACAGTTATGAGCTCAGAGTAAGTAACTCAAGAGAGCTTGTTGGAGCTTTGTTGATGCCTTCTCTGTTGCAGTCAACTTTAATTTTTGGTTATATGAAATTTTCAGGTACTTGGGCATTCAGCAAGTAATATTTGGTGGTAAACGAATGGGAGATTGGGAAGAGGGGATGACAAATCCTGATTTCGGTTACAAGTACTTCAAGATCTGAAGGATCCGCGTCTTCTGAAAACAGTTTTGTATAATATAGGCTTTTCTTTTTTTGTGCTCTAGAAAACATAACTAAACAGTGTTAATGAAATGATTGAGCTTAGATCAATACACAACCGCCGAAATGGCTCTTTCTTTACACACAATCTTGGCTTGAAACCAAGACATCATTGCAGAGATTCTGCTTCTGCAACACATAATACTCAGAACGTTAGTTAAGTCTTCCGTAGACTCTTTTGGTTAGCTTGGTAGAATTAGCTTTATGTTTTTGTTATGAACACCACACTGGAACACTGCAACCAAATCCACATCCAAACAGTACACGGTATCATGATGAAACTTCTTGGAATATTAAATTGAGTTCATGGATAGTCTTCGCCACTAATCCTCCTCTTCTACATAGCCATAAAGAGATATGCATATATATAAGACATAAGATGATAAGAGTTGAAGAGAGAAGAGAACTATTGTTCCAGTACATGAAGAAACCTCACCTTTCTAAAGAGGGAAGACAAGCCTTGATTTTCTCTAGTTCAACAAAGCAACGACTGTACCGCTCCATCCTGAATAGCAATAAAACATGTTGCAGTTGCAAAAGAGAGTAAAATGCTATGGAAAATGATAGAAGCATAGAGACCAACCTTTGCTCAGCCTCAATATCTACACCAACAGATGATGGAGCTGACAGCGACGCGTAAATTTGTGACCCATATATTCTTACCAGTTTAAGCAGCAAGTCTAGGCAAACACTCAAATGTCTACAGAGTAAAGACATGGAACGGCATTTAGAAACAACAACATAAAAAGTACATTGACCATAAAATAAATTGCTTACCTATCCATGTTGCTCCCTAGAAGAGCTGTCAAAAGGGGAAGAAGAGAGGTACAAGTATCCAGTGTCAATATCTCAGCTCTCTCGCTGATTATAACTAATACATCCGCAACGACCTGTACAATATGAGATAATTATAGTTTACCCAGGTGAAAAATCTTTTTGACAACATTATACTAGTATTTATGTACATGAATTAGAAAGGAAACAACCAGAAGTTGCTTACAGCATTATCGGCCATCTTCTCTACTGAACTTATCGAGTTTTTAATATCGTTTCTTTCCCAATATCTTCGGACGACCTGCATAGATGGTGAAACTATTGAGAGGATAAACAATGTTTATGGGAAACAGTGAAGTATCTTGCATGCTACTTAGAGACAGAACCAAAAGCATTAACATAATTTGTGCTTTCCTCATGTTACCTGTAACTTAGCCAAACGAGACTGCATAGAGCTGACAAATTGATCGTGCTGCCCCATTACCTCTGCAGCTTTATCTTCTTCACTATCAGAAGTGACTCCTTGATCAACTGGCACATGGTCTGCTCTCTGGTTGAGCTGTATGAAAGGAAATAATCTATCATCATTATCTTTCGAGCAGAAGCATATGACTAGATGAGATGCTGGGGACTAGTAACTGAGAAAACTTATGTCCACTAACACGCTGAAGATGCAGGACCGGTTGAAACTGAGTTAAAAAGAAAAAACATGTTTGACTGTTTACTTGCCGCTCTTTATTTGTCCTTTACACATTCTTAATTAATTTTCTAGAGTCCATGTTTATTGCCACAGACCCCAAAATTGATAACAGAAATTCGAGGCCATTACCATATTGGAAGGGCGAATGTTTGGTGTAGTCATATTTCCACCCGAAGAGCTCGAAACTTGACCCTCCGAGTTGAAAATCCTTCCTCTTCTTTCCCTATATAGAGCCAGGGAATGCAGTCTTCCTAGTATGTCAAGGCATAGATAATGAGAATCTACTGATACGTACATGAAAAAAAAAGGATGTCTCCAAATAGTTACCTCCTCTTCGACTTTCACTAGGACTTTGATCTCTATTTCCATTAAAGCTATTCATGTCAGCTGAAATAAAGAGTTCGTTAGCTTATAACTGAGAACAGCATCCAGAAAACTCAACACTGCTATCTATAATTTAGAAGGATCAACTAAACATAAAGTTGTGCTGCCCAAACATCATGTACTAAACAACAACACGTATACCTAAAGACTGATTCCTAATATTTCATATATATACCCAAGTCCGTCAGAAACTCAGAAAACTTCTCCACATTTAAGATGCCAAGATACTAAAACAATACCTAAAACAAACAAAGACTGGAAAGGAGCTTAAACATACAGTTTTCGTAGTGATTTCTTGGAGGTGATCTCAGTAGAGACTGTGAATTAAACCTTCCAAATCCCCTGTATCTGTTGTCTTTATTTTTCCTCTCAGCTGTATCCCATGTGCCACTTTCATCACTAGTAAATGTGTTTCCGTCTTGTAAATTGTTTGGTTCTATAGGCTGAGACTGAGATCTTTCAAGAAGCGAATCGGTCGGTAGATCCGGCTCATTTCTGATGCTGGACAGCCTCCGAGAATCAGCCGCCTTGGACTGCAACGCATATGGCATAGTTCTTCCAATAATGTCAAGTTCTGCTCTGGATTCAACTGCTTGCTCAATGATTGGGTCAGTTCTGGGGACAATGACTGGGAAAAATTCCTCTTTATTGACTACTGGAAGATTTGCCTTTAAGTTATCTTTTGCAAAACTCCTTCTTGAGGCTGCAGCAGTAGAGACAACCGTGGAAACACCAGAAGCAACTTTTGGAGAGCTGGATACTGTGACCCTACGAGGAGAGCCTGATGTACTTCCTGTGGCTTCAGCAAACAGCAGATAAACCAAGAAATGTGATATCATTTAATAAGCGGCGATATTGTAGCAAAGGGTTAAAGAGGAGACAGAAAAAAAGAACAAAGTAAAACATACATGACCAGGTTAATGACTCTTTAACTGCGTCTGAGCTATGAGTAACTGACAGTCTTCCAAGAGGCTTTGGTTCCTTTATCAAAGGATCTGAACTTTGAGATACTGATGACCTTCCAGTAGACTTTGCCTCCTTTGGCACGGGATCTGGGTTCTGAGAAACTGATAATCTTCCAAGAGGCTTTGTTTCTTTCGGTGAAGGATTCACTTTCTGGGAACCATTTCTGAGAATAATCTTTGAGCTGTTATCATTCAGAACTGTTTGATCTCTGCCTGAGCCGGATATTCTCTCTGGATGAAAATTTGACTGAGTGGCGCCTCCACTCTTAGGCTCAGTACGCTGAGAATGTCATACAAGTTTTGAGAGGGCTTAGAGATTTATAAACTATGGAACATGTCAAACTATAACAAAGCATGCAGGAGAAAGAGAGATATACCGAGAGGTCTACAACCCACACGCCTACACAATTTTGATTATATGAGCAACCAAGAAGCTTTCCCTCGTGAACGTTCATATCCGATAAGTTTGACCATCCAACATCGACTCCATCATGACATCTTATTGGCTCCCATGAGAAAATCTATAATTTGCATGGAGGTTAGTAAAGAAAAGACTACAAACATGTATATTAAAAATGTAAAGTTTAAGTGGTTAAATCCTGCAAAGAGGGATTTGTTAAAGCTAATATTATCTTTGATTGAAATGTCCTGAAGAAATTACCTTGAGACTTTCGTGCAATCCACAAAGCACACTCTTTCCATCTGGATTAAAGGTCAAGCAACGAACCCCAGTAGTCTAAATATAGAGATTATTAGAAAGTTGAATGAAAGATTGAATACCAGTAATTCGACTCAGCGCATAACATGAAGTAGTAAAGACAACACACGATACATACCTCAGTTCCACCAGAACCAATAAGCTCGAACGTTTCAAGGTCCCAAAATTTTACAGTCTTGTCAGCTGAACCTATTAACACAGGCGGAAAAAAAACAGAATTCATATGAATAGTAAGGTGTAAGATGCAATCAAATCTGAGAACAGTGTTACAAAGTTTCCCTAGAAATGATGAGACAGACCTGTTGCCAGGAGAAATTCATGGGGATGAAAATCTAGACTCTGAATTTGCCCTTCATGACTCTTGAACTCATGCAACAGTTTTCCAGCTGTCAAATCCCAGACCTGATGAAACCAAACCATATATCAGATCCAAGTCAAGAGAGAAGGCAAAAGTTGCAGATGATTTGGTTCAAGATAGCAAGTACAGTATGCAATACTGTGATATAAAACAAAGGTATAATACTAAAGACAGATACATATTAAGAAAGGAAAACAACCTTGACAACATTGTCTTCTCCTCCAGATACAACCCAACGACCATCTGGGGTAAATCTGAGTACATTGACACCTCGAGTGTGGCCTTTATAAGTATGGATGCATCCCTTCTTTCTTATATCCCATATCTTAAGATTGGTGTCTCGAGAACCAGAAGCAAAAAACTCACCAAACGGGTGAAAGTTCAAGGATATGCAATTCGACCTGTGACCAGTGAGAGTCCTGACAACTACTCATAGATTGCAACCAAAATAACATTATTCAGTGAGTGGCTGACCAACAGAAAACGAGAAGAGTAATTTTGAAACTTACTCTTAGCCTCCTCGAGATCCCAAAGTTTGATAGTACCACTAGCAGCTCCAGCTGCTACTAATCCTTCCGAAGCGTCAAACGTTACTGAATCAACCCCGCTCGAGTGTCCATGCAAGCTCTGATCCACAAGTTAGACAATCAGACAAGAGAATCTCCCAAACTGCTCTACTACATTATTATCTTACAATGTGACCAACTCATAAATCATTATCAACCGAGAGAGGTGAGAAATGAACTGACCAGGATGGCATTGGGCTTACCAATAGCCCATAGATTGACCTTGTGATCTTCCCCACCTGTTACAAGACTCCTAGAGGACTTCCTCCCAATCTTAAGACAGTTCACAGCAGCTGAATGTGCCACAAACTCCTCTTTTTGAATGTTATCACACGAGTCAAGGCTAAGCAAAATACTCTCACATGATGACACACTTAGTCAAAGAAACGAACTTTAATAGTCTTTAAGATTAGAGTCACACAGCATGCGATGAAAAGTCATAATTAAATCACAGATAAAAGCTAAAAAGGGCATACAGATCTCGTGAACCAGAGCTAAAAGGAGCAGATCAAGCACGGAACTTTTAGTTAATCAATGATTAGAAACTTCTAAAATGAGTAATTAAGAAACATAAAGAAGGATACGGAGCTTGTAAGCGCGCTTGGTGGTGGTCATGGCGGAAACGAGACCCTCAAAACGACGAACATTCACAAATGCATGAACTTTAGATCACCGGTTCTCGACGGCTGAACCGAACCACCGTAATCCGAAATCTGAAAATCTGGAATTGATTGGAGGAGAATGCAGGTTTGAAGAAGAAGAAGAGTATCGTGCAGTAAACGTCGTTGTTCACTTTACGGAAAAGATTTAAAATTTTGCTAAATTAAAGGAGTTGTTGGATGAGTTGTATTTGAAAGTGTTTATCTTTTCTTCTAATGGCGAAGTGAAAGAGAAGAAGAAGAAGAGAGAGAGAGATGTGTGAATTAGATACAGAGAAGACGGAGAGAGAAAGGAAGCTGCTTTTTATTTTGTTTTCTTTTATTCAAATTCCGAATCATTTTACAATTTTTTATAATAAAAAAAATATTTTACAGAATCGATTTACTTAACTATTTACCGCCATAACATCCAACATAGTATTTACCTTTTTAGTAAATAAAATCATATTGTCATCTCTTAGCTACTACCTACCAGTTCAAAGTAAACTTTTTAAAAATTGATTTGGCTAAACAATTATAATTTGAAAAAAAAGGAAAAGACATTGAACCTTTTGATAAACTTTAAGTTCAAACTAAAAATTCCAGTCTGAGTTATTAGTAATTAGGTTTTTTGAATAAATGTTAAATTTTATTGAGAAAAACTTTTTACATCAAGAGTCTAATTTGATCTCCTACACAATATTAATGAAACTCCATATAAATACATACCATCCATGAATTTGGTTGTGCTCCAAACCATATCATCAATCCTTCTTCAAAATAATCCCCCTTCCTTCAAAGTAACTTCAATCTCATATACTTGTCTACAAGCTTCATCAAACTAGTCATATCTCTTGGCTTCTCTATACTGCAGCATTTCTCTCCCACCGGTGAGTAAGCGTGGCTTGTAGAACATATCGAGAATGAAAGTTTTATGGGCGTTACCCATAGTTTGGAGACAATTGTGATCAACTCATTCCGGTCTGCGATGAAAGCCTCATTCATAAGACCCTCATGAAGCTTTCTCCGGATCATCCACAGTATCGACATCGAAAGAATAGATGAGTACCGACTACGGTGCATCATTACAAAGAACACATGTTGTGTTAATTGAATTATCCCATTCTTTGCATTATCGTAAATGCGTAATCTTCCTTTGATAGCTACCCACATAGTGAAAGCATACTTAGGAGTGGATTGAGAAACCGGACTCCCTTATGCCGTATGCGGTTAGGCCTCACATTTGAAACTGATCCCATGTTTTACTTGTCGAAAATTTGTTCTGAATTTCCCTCGGCATGTTTCCACAATACAATGTCTTCATCATTGTCATTTCCATGTCTCTGATCTCTTCTTGATGGGTTTAATATATCCACTCTGTGATTCCTTCTTCTTCTTCTTCTCTTTGCCTGCAGCGAGAATAGTAATCGGGAACTCCTAAGTCAAGTGGACCTCCTTCTCCAGTAACTCTTTGAGAATATCAAATCTAGACCATCTGTCATACCAAAAGGATGTATTTTCTCCATTTCTCACTTCCTTTTTAAATCTTGCTGCGATTCCTCTTAGTTTCAATAGCTTCCTCCAAACCCATGACCCGAGCTAGTGTTCTCTTTGATGGACCAGAATGAGCTTTTGAATCAAATAGCATTGGACCCATCGTACCCACGGTGACTTCTCGCCATTAACCTCCATATAAGCTTCAAACCATACACTTTATTTAGTGCCTTTAAAGGTCGAAGCCCCAAACCACCTTCTTCTTTTGGATAGCATATATCTTGCCAACTAACTTTCGCTTTGGTGGTTTTGAGATCAGGTCCGGACCATAGATCGCCCGAGCGAGTCTTTCAATCTCTTTTAAGCAACTACTTGGAAGCACGAAAGCTGCCATCCGAAGTTAGCTAAAGCTGTTGATGGCAGATTTTATGAGTTGTAAGCACTGCCGAAATAAGTCTCGATCCATGAACTCATTTTCTTCCTTACTTTTTCAACTAGTGGCAAATAGTCATTTCTTGTCATACGCTTGGTAAGAAGAGGCAGTCCCAAGTATCGGCCGGTAAGCTACCCGTGGAGAAAGGAAAGGATGTAAGAATATCTTCCTTTATTCCTTCACGATTCTGGTGTATAAAGTGGATTTTTCGGACTAATTCTCAAACCGAGCGACTTTGAATTCCTTGAATATTTGGAGAACCCCTTCTATTGATCTCTTCGTACCATCAGTGAACACCAGCAAATCATCTGCAAAACATAAATGTGATAGCAGAATGTTCTTGCATCGAGGGTGGTAACCGATCTGTTTCCTTTCTAATGCCTTATCTAGCATACCAGAGAGCACGTTGATACAAATCACGAACAGGTAAGGCGATAAGGCACATCCTTGTCTCAATCCTCTCTTGCTCTGAAAAAAACCTGCAAGCTCTCCGTTTACTTGAACCGAGAAAGAAGCCGTACATACACACAGCTTGATCCAATGAATAAACTCTTCAGGCATGTTCAAAGCTCTTAATGTATTCAACAGAAACGGCCAATGAACTGAATCAAAAGCTTTTGCAATATCTATTTTCATTGCACACCGAGGAGAGACATCTTCTTTATGGTAGTCTTTGACTATCTCCGTTGCCAATAATAGGTTCTCAACCAGAAGCCGATCCTTTACAAATGCGGTGATTATAAGATATACGGGGTAATATACCTTTCAATCTGTTGGCAATGATTTTGAAATCACTTTGTACAGCACGTTACAACATGAGATCGGCCTGTAGTCCCTCATTTCTTGAGCTCTGTCTTTCTTAGGGATTAGCGCCAGAATTGTAGAGTTTAAACCCTTAGGTAGGAAGCCCTTACTGAAGAAAGATTGTACTGCAGTGGTGAAGTCCTTGCCTATTACATTCCATGATGATTTGAAGAACTCACTTGTGTATCCATCCGGACCCGGTGATTTATTATTAGGCATTCTGAATAGAACTTCCCTCACCTCCTCCTCTGAAACCATTCTTTTAAGCCTTTCTCGATCTTCTTCACTACATCTGAAAGGGATTACACTCTGAATATCTTCAACAGATTTGCCTTCGATATCCGCCGGCTCATAGGTAAGGAAATCGTTGAAAAATCTTACAGCTTCTTTCTTTATGTCCTCCTGCTTAGAAACTATACTCCCATCAGGACACTGTATTTCTCGAATTGCATTTCTTGTTTCTCTGACCTTCACGGCATTGTGGAATGCCTTATTGTTTTGTCTCCAACTTGCAACCAATGCAATTTTGATCTCTGCTTCAACACATTCTCCTCATATCGAGACCGATTCCATCTCTGCGCATCATGTTACGCACGAACATTCTCCGAGAAGGGACTTCCATCAACCTTTCTTGTTTCTCACAAAGGTCGATAAATGCTTCTTTCACTTTCCTTGTAAGAGCTCCCAATTTATTTTTGCTCAGAGATCGAAGATGAGGTTTCAGCTCTTTAAGGTATCTAGAGAACTTAAAGAGAGCAGAAGTTGACTGGAACAAAGGCTGAGTATCACTCCAATAGTTCCCAATTAGCTCCTTGAACTCTGGTGTTTCTGCAATAACATTCGTGAATTTAAACGGCCTTCTTTTCCCAACTACCTCCACCTCCAAATGAAATCTACCCCTTAGATGATCAGACACTCCTCCAGCTTCAAAAACTCCATAAGCCTGCGTGCGCTTATTAAGCCATGTCTCGTTCACTAAGATCGCGATCCAACTTAACGATGGTTCCTTCATCTCTCTTGTTACTCCATGTAAGTTTTGGACCCGATACCCCATATCTAGTAGTCTGCAATGCTGAATAACATTTTCAAAATCTCTCATGCCCTTGATCATCAATCCGATTCGATAGCTTGAATGTTCATCCCCACTTAGAACCTCATTAAAATCCCCCATAATGATCCATTCTCTATTTCGAAACATTCTTGAGTCGTGATGATCTTTAATGTCCCTCCATAGTTCTTTCCTTTGTTCCGCAATATTCTCTGCATATACAAAAGAGCGAAGAAATCCTCCTCTTCACCCTCAAGCAAAACCGACATAGTTATGATCGTCGGACTTGAAAACCGGAGTCATTCGACTGCGGACTCGGTACCCAAATTCTTCCCTTCTGTTATACTCGTAATTATTTATAGTGACCACCCTCGAAATACTTGAAATGATTTGTGCTGATTTTCTCTCCTTGACTCTTGTTTCCATCAACCCTCCAAACTGTAATCCTTTGTCACGAATCCATTTATTTACAACCCGATGTTTTGATTGCTTGTTGAAACCATGAATATTCAGAAAAAGCGTCATTGAAGAATTTTTATGGCTTCCCCATATTCCCATACTCGGGCTGGAGCGATTCGATGCATCGTTTTGATCTTAGGCGGAAGGTCGATCTTTGAAGCACTCGCCAAATCCGCCAATTTTCTTGAGTAATCTGAATCAGCAATACCGATTCGATATTTTCCTTCATTAGTTCCTTCTTCCGATCTTTTCATTTTCAGCTTCTTTCCTCTCTGCATCTTCTTTTCTTCTTTTTTCTTTTCATTTTCTCCTCACTTTGTTGTCTCCATTCCACAACATACGGCTACTTGGGACTAATATTCTATGTATTGATATCTGCAGTTTCAATCCTGTTGACTCCTTCATATGGTTTGAGCTCTATGGATCGCCTTCAGATCGAGATGTTGATCTTTTTGGAAGTGTAAGAATTAAGAAATTTATCTTCTTCTTACTCTGATGACTCAATGCTTCTTTCATTTGACCATAATGAAACTTGAGTTTGCTAACAGGTTATACAGGCATGGTATGTTATGGGGAGATTGGGCGCTTTCAATACATCTAACTTACAGGTCTGTTCATCATCCGCTCTGTTTCTCATATTACTTCTCCTCATGTATCACGCTTCCCTCTTAATGATATAACCTTATGCTTGCAGCTAGCAAACTCATCTATGGAATATGATCCTCTCTACGACGCAGAGAAGGGCTTCAAAGTGATGCCTTCATCCTTCCATGACATCAGTGACGTTGAATTTCAGGACAACTGGGGTCGTGTCTGGTAATTCACTTTTTTTCAGACACATCCATTCTTGTCCAATCCATCTCCTTATAAACTGTGTTCTTAGTATAAAGTTTACTTGCAGGGTTGATCTTGGTACTTCTGATATCTTCGCACTTGATGTGCTTCTCAACAGTTTGACAGTTGTGGGTTCAGAGTAAGTAACTCAAGAGAGCTTGTTGGCTCTTGTTACATCCTCTGTGATTGATCTCTTCTCTGTTGCAGACAACATTAACTTTTGGTAATATGAAATTACAGGTACTTGGGCATTCAGCAAGTAGTATTTGGTGGTAAACGAATGGGAGATTGGGAAGAGGGGATGACAAATCCTGATTTTGGATACAAGTACTTCAAGATTTGATGAATCTTCTGAAAACAGTTTTTGTTGTAATATAGGCTTTTCTTTTGTGCTCTAGAAAACATAATTAAATAATGAAATGATTAAGCTTAGATCAATACACAACAGCCGAAATGGCTCTTTACACACAAAGTTGGCTTGAAACCAAGACAGCATTGCAGAGATTCTGCTTCCGCAATGCAAAGCCACACGTAAAACTCGAGCGTTAGTTAAGTCTTCCGTAGACTCTTTTGGTTAGCTTGGTAGAATTAGCTTTATGTTTCTGTTATAAACACCACACTGGAACACTGCAACCAAATCCACATTCAAACCGGTAGGGAGCATCATGATGAAACTTCTTGGAATATTAAATTGAGTTCATGGATAGTCTTCGCCACTAATCCTCCTCTTCTGCATAGACACAGAGAGATATGCATATATATATGAGATAAGATGATAAGACTAGAAGAGAGAAGAGAACCATTGTTCCAATAATACATGAAGAAAACTCACCTTTCCAAAGAGGGAAGACAAGCCTTGATTTTCTCGAGTTCAACAAAGCAACGACTGTACCGCTCCATCCTGGATAACAAGAAACATGTTGGAGTTGCGAAAGAAAGTAAATTGCTATCAAAAATGAAATGCAGATAAAACTTAAACCGAGACCAACCTTTGCTCAGCCTCAATATCTACACCGACAGATGATGGAGCTGACAGCGACGAGTAAATTTGTGACCCATACATTCTTAACAGTTTTAGCAGCAAGTCTAGGCAGACACTCAAATGTCTAAAGTGTAAAGACATGAAACGGCAATCAGAAACAACAAAAAAGGACATTTACGATGTGATTATTTTCTTCAGAGTGAATTGCTTACCTATCCATGTTACTCGCTAGAAGAGCTGACAAAAGGGGAAGAAGAGAGGTACAGGTATCCAGTGTCAATACCTCAGTTCTCTCAGTGATTATAACCAATACATCTGCAACGACCTGTACAACATGAAATAATGAGAGTCTGCGCAAGTAAAAAAATCTTTTTAACAACATTGCACTGGTATTTATAAACATGAATTAGATAGGGAACAAACAGAAGTTGCTTACAGCATTATCAGCCATCTTCTCTATTGAACTTATCGAGTTTTTGACATCGTTTCTTTCCCAATATCTTCGGACAACCTGCAAATATGGTGAAATTCTTTAGAGAACAAACAACGTTTATGGAAAACTATGAAGTTTTACAGCTTGCATGCTACTTAGGACAGAACCAAAAGCATTAACATAATTTGTGCTTTCCACATGTTACCTGTAACTTAGCCAAACGAGACTGCATAGAGCTGACAAATTGATCGTGCTGCCCCATCACCTCTGCAGCTTTATCTTCTTCACTATCAGAAGTGATTCCTTCATCAACTGGCACATGGTTTCCTCTCTGATTGAGCTGTATGAAAGAAAGTAATATGTCATCATCATTATCTTTATAGGAACACGAACAGGAGCATGACTAGATGAGATGTTGGGGACTAGCAATTGAGAAAACTCATCGCTCTTTATTTTGAGGCCATTACCATATTGGAAGGGCGAATGTTTGGTGTAGTCATATTCCCACCAGAAGAACTCGAAACATGACCACCCTCCGAGTTGAAAATTCTTCCTCTTCTTTCCCTATATTGAGCGAGGGAATGCAGTCTTCCTAGTATGTCAAGGCATAGATAATGAGAATCTACTGATACGTATATGAAAAAGAAAAATAAATAAATAAATAAAAGGATGTCTCCAAATAGTTACCTCCTCTTCGACTTTCAATAGGACTTTGATCTCTATTTCCACTAAAGTTATTCAAGTCAGCTGAAACAAACAGTTCGTTAGCTTAGAACTAAGAACAGCATCCATAAAACTCAACACTGCTGTCTATAATTTAGAAGGACAAACTAAACATGTTGTACTAAAAACAACACGTATACCTAAAGACTGATTCCTAATATCTTAAGTCCTTCAGAATCTCAGAAAACTTTTCTCAAAATTTAAGATGCCAAGAAAGAAACAATATCAAATGCAATTCATAACTGCTCTCAAGGAAACGAAGACTGAAAAGGAGCTGAAACATACAGTTTTCGTCGTGATTTCTTGGAGGTGATCTCAGCAAAGATCTTGAATTAAACCTTCCAAATCCTCTGTATCTGTTGTCTTTATTTTTCCTCTCAGCTGTATCCCATTCGCCAGATTCCTCACTAGTAAATGTATTTCCGTCTTGTAAATTGCTTGGTTCTGTAGGCTGAGAGTGAGACCTTTCAAGAGGCGAATCAGTTGGTAGATCCGGCTCATTTCTGATGCTAGACAGCCTTCGAGAATCAGCCGCCTTGGACTGCAACGAATATGGCATAGTTCTTCCAATAATGTCAAGCTCTGCTCTGGATTCAACTGCTTGCTCAATGATTGGGTCCGTTCTGGGAACAATTACTGAGGAAAAATCCCCTTTATTGACTATTGGAAGATTTGCCTTTAAGTTATTCCTCTTTGAGGCTGCAGCAGTAGAGACAACACCAGAAGAAACTTTTGGAGAACTGGTTGATGTGAGCCTATGAGGAGAGCCTGATGTACTTCCTGTGGCTTCAGGAAACAGCAAACAAACCAAGAAAATGTCATTTCATTTAATCAGCAGCAATGTGCTATAAGAGGAAACAGAAAAAAAAAGAACAAAAGTAAAACATACATGAAGAGGTTAATGACTCTTTAGCTGCGTCTGAGCTATGAGTAACTGACAGTCTTCCAAGAGGCTTTGGTTCCTTTACCAAAGGATCTGAGCTCTGAGATACTGATGACCTTCCAGTAGACTTTGGCTCCTTTGGCGAAGGATCCGGGTTCTGAGGAACTGATGATCTTCCATGAGACTTTGTTTCTTTCAATGAAGGATTCACTTTCTGGGAACCGTTTCTGAGAATGACCTTTGAGCTGTTATCATTCAGAACTGGTTGATCTCTGCCTGAGCTCGATATTCTCTCCTGATGAAAATTTGACTGAGTGGCGCCTCCACTCATAGGCTCAGTACGCTGAGAATGTCATTAAGAGGGGTTAGAGATAAATAAATAAAACTATAACAAAGCATGCAGGAGAAAGAGAGAGATATACCGAGAGGTCTACAACCCACACGCCTACACAGTTTTGATTATATGAGCAACCAAGAAGCTTTCCCTCGTGAACGTTCATATCCGATAAGTTTGACCATCCAACATCGACTCCATCATGACACCTTATTGGCTCCCATGAGAAAATCTACAAAGAGGGATTTGTTAAAAATGTAAAGGAGTAAAGTATAAGTGGTTAAATCCTACAAATAGGGATAGTTAAGCTAATATATCTTTGATTGAAATGTCCTGAAGAAAACTACCTTGAGACTTTCATGCAATCCACAAAGCACACTCTTTCCATCTGGATTAAAGGTCAAGCAACGAACCCCAGTAGTCTAAGGAAAGGAGATAATTAGAAAGTTGTAATTCGACTCAGCGCGTAAGTAGAGCTAGTAAAGACAACACATGATACCTCGGTTCCACCAGAACCAATAAGCTCGAATGTTTCAAGGTCCCAGAATTTTACAGTCTTATCAGCTGAACCTATTACCACAGGCGAAAAGTAAAAAAAAAAAAAAAAACAGAATTCATATGAATAATAAGGTGTATGATGTAATCAAATCTGAACAGTGTTACAAAGTTTCCCTAGAAAGAAGTGTGATACAGACCTGTTGCAAGCAGAAACTCATGGGGATGAAAATCTAAACTCTGAATTTGCCCTTCATGGCTCTTGAACTCATGCAACAGTTTTCCAGCTGTCAAATCCCACACCTGATGAAAGCAACTCATATATATCAGATCCAACGTTCAAAGAGAAGGCAAAAGTTGCAGATAACTTGGTTTCAAGATAGCAAGTACAGTAAGCAATACTAAAGATAGATACAAAGGCAGCTACAAACCTTTACAATATTGTCTTCTCCTCCAGATACAACCCAACGACCATCAGGGGTGAATCTGAGTACATTGACACCTCGAGTGTGGCCTTTGTAGGTATGGATGCAGCCCTTCTTCCTTATATCCCATATCTTAAGATTCGTGTCTCGAGAACCAGAAGCAAAGAACTCACCAAACGGGTGAAAGTTCACGGATATGCAATTCGACCTGTGACCAGTGAGAGTCCTGACAACTACCCATTCATGTACCAAAACAACATATTAAGTATGTATAAGAGCCAACAGAAAATGAGAAGAGTATTTTGAAACTACTAAACTTACTCTTTGCCTCCTCGAGATCCCAAAGTTTGATAGTGCCACTAGCAGCTCCTGCTGCTACTAATCCCTCCGAAGCGTCAAACGTTACTGAATCAACCCCGCTCGAGTGCCCTTGCAAGCTCTGACCACAAACATCCACAAGTAGACACTCAGACAGAGAATCTCCCAGACTGCTTTACTACATTATATCTTACAATGTGACAGCATTTTGTCCTAACTGTAACTAATATAAACATAGTCAACCGAGTGACATTTCTTAATAAAAGCACAACATCCACAAGTAGAGACACTCAGATATAAAATCTCCCAAATGCTTTACTACATTATATCGTAAATCATGTCTCATTTTGTCCTAAAAGTAACTCATAAAATCATAATCAAACCGAGAAGCACTCCACAATAAAAGCAGTGGAGGGAGAAGTGAGAAAGAACTGACCAGAATGGCATTGGGCTTACCAATAGCCCAAAGATTAACCTTGTGATCTTCCCCACCCGTTACTAGCTTCCTAGAGGACTTCCTCCCAATCTTAAGACAGTTCACAGCAGCAGAATGTGCCACAAACTCCTCTTTTTCAAATGTAATCACACAAAGTCAAGGCTAAGCTATACTCTCACATAACGAGACACGTAGTCAAAAGAAAGGAACTTTAATAGTCTTAAAAGTCATAATTTAATCACAGATAAAAGCTAAGAAGTGCGTACAGATCTCGTGAACAAGCAGCAGATCAAGCAAGGCACTTTAGTTAATCAAATGATTCACAACACAAAGAAGCTTCTAAAATTGAGTAATTAAAGAAACACAAAGAAGGATACGGAGCTTGTAAGCGCGCTTGGTGGTCATGGCGGAAACGAAACCCTTGAAACGGCGAACATTCACGAATGCATGAGCTTCGAATCACCTTAAAGATCTCCTCTTTCTCGACGGCTAAATCGAAATCTGGAGATTGATTGGAGGAGGAGAATGCAGGTTTGAAGAAGAAGAAGAGTATCCGTGCAGTGAACGTCGCTGTTCGCTTTACGAAAAAGATTTAAAATTTTGGTAAATAAAAGGGAGTTGTTGGGATGAGTTTGTATTTTCAAAGTGTTTATCTTTCTTTCTAATGGCGAAGTGAAAGAGAAGAAGAAGAGAGATGTGTGAATGATACACAGAGAGAAAGGAAGCTGCTTTTATTTATTTATTTTCTTTTATTCAAATTCCTAATAATTTTTCGCTTTTTACAAAAGAATTTTTAAAAATTACAAAGTCGATTTACTAGAACTGTTAACCGCCAGAATATCACACACGGTTCATAGTTTTTAATTTACTTTTTAGTAGAATAAATCATACTGTAATCTAATCTACTAGTTCCACCTAAAATTTTTGGCTTATACTCCCTCTGTTTTTTTTTTTATGTAGGTATTTTTAGGTGAATGCACAAATATTAAGAAAGTTATTAATTTTTTCAAAAGTAGCATTTAATATATAAATTAGGTGTAGTTAAACCAATCATATATAAGTATATATTATTTGATTGGTCACACTATACCCAATAAAAATAAAAGTTACTTTGAATTATGAAAACTACTTATATTTTGAAAAAAAACAAATTTTACTTAAACTACTTACAATAAAAACAGAGGGAGTATTAGTTATGATATTAATAAAAAATTAAACTTAGTTTCTAAATTTTTGATAAAATTCTATTTTCAAACTAAAACATTCCTATCTGAATTATTAGTATTTAGGTTTACTATCATTTACATCCCAAGCTCAAATTTATTGGACAAATCTAAGTTTGTTTTTTTTGCTAAAAGGACAAATCTAAGTTATTTGTGACAAACTGACAATATATAGGCCAATAGTAGTACTTTATCTCTTACTTTCATTCAAAATATACCTTCATAAAATAAAACATTATTACAGTATAATAATTTCCTTTTTGAAATGCCACAGTACACTTATCTTAAAGTTATATTTTGTATGAAACTAGAGTATTGTAGTTTTGTGCATATTAATAAGTTAATGTTTGTGTTTGTAAATAACTAAATAATAGATTCGGTTGACATTTGAAAATAATAATATAATAAACAGTAGGTAGTTGATTGGATTTGAAATTCTTGTCGGTGCTTAGTGCAATTATTAGTGTCGATAATTGGTTTAGTTTGGTTTCATGATCGGTTTTGTGTCCAACCTTAAAACCGAAATAATTGACCGATCGATTACATTAAAAGACAGGAATAAAAATTAAACTTAGTTTCTAAATTTTTGATAAAATTCTATTTTCAAACTAAAACATTCCTATCTGAATTATTAGTATTTAGGTTTACTATCATTTACATCCCAAGCTCAAATTTATTGGACAAATCTAAGTTTGTTTTTTTTGCTAAAAGGACAAATCTAAGTTTGTTTTTTTTGCTAAAAGGACAAATCTAAGTTTGTTTTTTTTGCTAAAAGGACAAATCTAAGTTATTTGTGACAAACTGACAATATATAGGCCAATAGTAGTACTTTATCTCTTACCTGAATTCAAAATATACCTTCATAAAATAAAACATTATTACAGTATAATAATTTCCTTTTTGAAATGCCACAGTACACTTATCTTAAAGTTATACTTTTGTATCAAAATGAGTATTGTAGTTTTGGGAATATTAATAAGTTAATGTTTGTGTTTGTAAATAACTAAATAATAGATTCGGTTGACATTTGAAAATAATAATATAATAAACAGTAGGTAGTTGATTGGATTTGAAATTCTTGTCGGTGCTTAGTGCAATTATTAGTGTCGATAATTGGTTTAGTTTGGTTTCATGATCGGTTTTGTGTCCAACCTTAAAACCGAAATAATTGACCGATCGATTACATTAAAAGACAGGAATAAAAATTAAACTTAGTTTCTAAATTTTTGATAAAATTCTATTTTCAAACTAAAACATTCCTATCTGAATTATTAGTATTTAGGTTTACTATCATTTACATCCCAAGCTCAAATTTATTGGACAAATCTAAGAAGTGCGTACAGATCTCGTGAACAAGCAGCAGATCAAGCAAGGCACTTTAGTTAATCAAATGATTCACAACACAAAGAAGCTTCTAAAATTGAGTAATTAAAGAAACACAAAGAAGGATACGGAGCTTGTAAGCGCGCTTGGTGGTCATGGCGGAAACGAAACCCTTGAAACGGCGAACATTCACGAATGCATGAGCTTCGAATCACCTTAAAGATCTCCTCTTTCTCGACGGCTAAATCGAAATCTGGAGATTGATTGGAGGAGGAGAATGCAGGTTTGAAGAAGAAGAAGAGTATCCGTGCAGTGAACGTCGCTGTTCGCTTTACGAAAAAGATTTAAAATTTTGGTAAATAAAAGGGAGTTGTTGGGATGAGTTTGTATTTTCAAAGTGTTTATCTTTCTTTCTAATGGCGAAGTGAAAGAGAAGAAGAAGAGAGATGTGTGAATGATACACAGAGAGAAAGGAAGCTGCTTTTATTTATTTATTTTCTTTTATTCAAATTCCTAATAATTTTTCGCTTTTTACAAAAGAATTTTTAAAAATTACAAAGTCGATTTACTAGAACTGTTAACCGCCAGAATATCACACACGGTTCATAGTTTTTAATTTACTTTTTAGTAGAATAAATCATACTGTAATCTAATCTACTAGTTCCACCTAAAATTTTTGGCTTATACTCCCTCTGTTTTTTTTTTTATGTAGGTATTTTTAGGTGAATGCACAAATATTAAGAAAGTTATTAATTTTTTCAAAAGTAGCATTTAATATATAAATTAGGTGTAGTTAAACCAATCATATATAAGTATATATTATTTGATTGGTCACACTATACCCAATAAAAATAAAAGTTACTTTGAATTATGAAAACTACTTATATTTTGAAAAAAAACAAATTTTACTTAAACTACTTACAATAAAAAACAGAGGGAGTATTAGTTATGATATTAATAAAAAAAATTAAACTTAGTTTCTAAATTTTTGATAAAATTCTATTTTCAAACTAAAACATTCCTATCTGAATTATTAGTATTTAGGTTTACTATCATTTACATCCCAAGCTAAAATTTATTGGACAAATCTAAGTTTGTTTTTTTTTTTGCTAAAAGGACAAATCTAAGTTATTTGTGACAAACTGACAATATATAGGCCAATAGTAGTACTTTATCTCTTACCTGAATTCAAAATATACCTTCATAAAATAAAACATTATTACAGTATAATAATTTCCTTTTTTGAAATGCCACAGTACACTTATCTTAAAGTTATACTTTTGTATCAAAATGAGTATTGTAGTTTTGGGAATATTAATAAGTTAATGTTTGTGTTTGTAAATAACTAAATAATAGATTCGGTTGACATTTGAAAATAATAATATAATAAACAGTTAGTAGTTAATTGGATTTGAAACTATTGTCGGTGCTTAGTGCAATTATTAGTTGGTGATTGTCGTTTAGAGAGAAAGCGATAATCGGTTTAGTTTGGTTTCATGATCGGTTTGAGTCCAACCTTAAAACCGAAATAATTGACCGATCGATAACATTAAAAGACAAGAATAAATGAAATTAAATGCAATCGATTAATCTCAGGTATTAAATGTTACAAATGACATTATATTATTTGAACCAATCTTTGCGTTTACAAGAAGAGAAAAGGTAAACACATCATTACACATATAAAGCAAAAGTGTCCGATGCAAAGAAATGGACAATGAAAACGATTTAAAATTCGTAAATTTTATAAGAAAACTTGGAAACAACATATCGAAACGTACTTTCTCAAAAAAAAAAAAACATATTGAAACGTAGAAAATAAAGGGGATGGACTTAGCCGATGTAGATGTGAATCTTGAGGGCGAGGAGGAAGACGCAGGCAAGGGAGAAGTAGAGAAGAGAATGTACGATAACGGAGACAGCACTCGTCTGAAAATTACCAAACTCAACGTATCTTTGTCGTCCTGGCAACTGAAACAGAAGTCCTGGCGTGAGCATCACGAAGAGTATCACCGTCACTAGAATCGGACCCCAATCAGACGACATCTTCTTGTTTTTTTTTAATCTCTGTTGAACGATGATGAAGATGATGCTTGTGTAAACGTATACGATCGTAGAGAAATGTGAGAGTGGTTATATATTATAGGAGATAGCTAGATTAGAGGAATGTAAAGAAGGTGGGTCGGAGAGTTGGTTCATGAAGTCACAGTGGATTCTCTCTTTATTGAAGGTTTTCTTGTGAATCAGGTTTCGACTTTTTGGGGAATAGTGTAATGTTTATTACAATGTACAAAGTATCTAAAATACATGAAGTTGTATATGTTTTCTTATATTAATTTTTGATTTTTAGAGTATTCGAAGTTTCAGGTTCCATTTGAATAGTGATGAATATATCGCGGTTGATATTGGACTAGTGGATCACAATATTTTGTTATTCTTCGGATTTGATCTAATGTATAGGTTATAACTTTTGTTTACTATAGATTCTACGATTTAATTTAATTTCTATGACATTTTTTTGTAAACCTTCAAAACCTATATTTCTCTTATATTAAAGTGGTGGTCATTCTTTTCAACATGCATGCATATCCCGTCCGGCCTTGACTGAAAGTGATACATCAACAAGATTCAAAACCCTTCAATGAAAATCTATTTACAGGGAAAGAAATATAATTAATTTTAAAACTGGAATAAGATCTCCTGAGAAACATATGAATTATATAATCCATCAAATATAAATATTAACAATAAATAAAAAGACAGACCCATGTGTATTTCGATTTTGCTTCCATAAAGGTATTTTATTTTATCTCAGCTATTCCAAGAAACGTGAGATTCTTTTCTTATTAAAAACTTTTCAAAGTTTTTTTTTAATAATGGATTTTCATTACAACTTTTCAAACTTTCTAAGACTTTCCTTAATTTCAACAAAAAATATATCCGTAAAAACAAATTAACACCTCCATCAAAATGTTTTTAATCTTCTCATCTTTAGAATAAACCACCAATCATCGAAATTCTGTAAGAAAACAGGAAAAATAATAATATAGTATAATCCGAAACTATAATTATATAAACTTTTTTTTCAAAAAGAGTTATATAATGACCATTGATTTCTGTGGACGTTAGATTTATTAAAAAAGAAAGATGTGATCTCTTTTTTTTTATGGTCAAAAGATGTGATCTCTTAGTCTAGAAAATGATGAAAAGAAAGATCCTATGATCTGGTCTAGATAAGAGTGCTAGGGGCAAAATGGGAATAAAGCAGAATATATAGAACACTCTTGAGCTTCTACTACTAAAGCAGTGTCGGCCAAAGATCTTCGCACTCTGTTCTTGTCGTCTATAGAGGAGACTTTGAAGAAATGGCGAGAGGAGAGGAAAGTGAGATGGTGAAGATGTCAGTACTTATGATCGTGATAACGTCATCAATGTTGATGACGACTTCTAGATCAGTCCAAAGAGCCCGTGACGTTGACAGCGAAGATTCTGAGATCGTACGAAGACATCTACTCGCTAATGGCCTAGGCGTCACTCCTCCCATGGGGTCTGTAAACAACTCTTATGTCTCTCTCTAGCTCTTTGCTTAGCTTTTATGTTCTTGATGATGTCTGAAAGAAAGAAGTTGGTTATAATGATATTGCAGGTGGAACAGCTGGAACCATTTTAGCTGTAACATAAATGAGAAAGTCATCAAAGAAACTGGTTTAGTATTTGTCTTTTGATTGTGAAACCATTTGCTATGTCGTGTAATGTCTTCTTAACAAGCCCTATGATTGTAAACAGCTGATGCTTTGGTTAGCACTGGCCTCTCTAAGCTCGGTTACAACTATGTTAATATCGGTAAATGGCTCTTGTATTTTACTCTCAAGCTGTATAAACTCTCAAGGTTATTTGATTAATGTTTAAGTTCTTGGTTTGTTTCTCAGATGATTGTTGGGCTGAACTTGCTCGTGACCAAAAGGTACTCTCTCCCTCTTAGTTTCACTTCTTGTTTATTGCACTTTACTAGATCTTGATCTTTGTTCAAATATGTGGTTCCAGGGAAACCTAGTGCCAAAGAAATCAACTTTCCCTTCTGGCATTAAAGCCCTTGCCGATTACGTTCACAGCAAGGGCCTTAAGCTTGGGATCTACTCTGATGCAGGGTACACTATTATTGTTTCATCGGTTTTGAGGAATGAATACACATTGGACTCAAATGATTGTCTGGTTCAACAGGTACTTGACATGCAGCAAAACCATGCCGGGCTCTCTAGGCCATGAGGAGCAAGATGCCAAGACATTTGCTGAATGGGTACATTATTTCACATTATTTTTCATCTCATAAACTGAATAAGAATGAGACAACAAGTACTAATTAAACAATGATTGGTTATTATTTCAGGGAATAGATTACTTGAAGTATGATAACTGCAACACCGATGGCTCTAGACCAACCGTCAGGTATTAGTAACTACTGATCATACCTGGTAGACAGTATGGGATTCACATTCACTGCCAATACATTGTAGGTATCCAGTTATGACCAGAGCTCTGATGAAATCTGGCCGTCCCATCTTTCACTCCTTATGTGAATGGTATTAAATCATGTCCCCTTTCATTGTGTTGATTCCATGTTTCTTTGTAAGAGTTAAGACTTATGAATTGGTTTGTTATCAGGGGAGACATGCATCCAGCTCTCTGGGGATCTCCACTAGGCAACAGCTGGAGAACCACTAGTGACATCAATGATAGTTGGCTTAGGTAACAAGAATAAAAGCCAAAGAGTGTCACATGTTTACTCAAGAGTCTCTAAATGTTTTTTTTTTCTACTTGTACAGTATGCTCGCAAATGCAGACATGAACGAATTCTACGCTGAGCATGCAAGGCCTGGTGGCTGGAATGGTATTTCAAGCAAGAGAAGATATGTGTTTGAGAATATTTATGATGAGTGGTGTGTGACTCTGTTGTTGGTTTGCAGATCCTGATATGCTTGAAGTGGGAAATGGAGGGATGACTAAAGACGAGTACATAGTCCATTTCAGCATATGGGCAATCTCCAAGGTAACTAAAGCATATTTTGATTAAAAAAACACTATCAAGTCTGAAAACAAATGATGTATGTATTTATATTATAGGCTCCTCTTCTACTTGGTTGTGACATAAGAAACATGACTAAAGAAACTATGGAGATAGTGGCAAACAAGGAGGTTATTGCTATTAATCAAGGTACTTAGATTACTGTTGTTTAGTTGATTCCTCAAAAATCATATTACAAACTAATAAGCGTTTCTTGTAGATTCACATGGTGTTCAAGCCAAGAAAGCTAGAATGGAAGGTGATATCCAGGTCTGGTTACATTTACAGAACCAACATTTTACTATTTTCATCTATAGACATATTCTTTCTCATCTAAACTAATCGTTTTGGTGGTAATGAATCAGATTTGGGCAGGGCCATTGTCAGGTTATAGAGTAGCTTTGCTTCTGTTGAACCGTGGACCAACTCGATTATCTATCACTGCCTTTTGGGATGATATTGAGATCCCTCCAAATAGCATAGTTGAAGCTAGAGATCTGTGGGAGGTATGCACATATATACAAAACTTACATAAACCAAACACCTTAAAAGGATCAAATGTTTTTGTCTTCTGATGAATGTGTGTTTTGTTGTGATTGATATGAGAACAGCACAAGACATTGAAGCAAAAGTTTGTAGGGAACTTGACGGCAACAGTTGATTCACATGCGTGTAAGTTGTATGTTCTCAAACCTGTTGCCTGAGATTAGAGGGTTTACGTTGTAATATCCAATTGTTCTGTAGAAACAATGATCAGTTCCTTCAATAAAATTGTTCTACATTTGATTCAGTGAATTTCATTTTCAAAAATGAAACATGCGTCCGTACAATGATGATCTTTTTGCTTTTTTTGGCGTGTGACACAAGTCAAATCACATGTGGTCCTGACATGTCAATAACTGAGACTTTACCTTAAAGTATACTCTTTCTACTCGTGCGGCGTGATACATCTTAAAGTTCAAACTTTTAACCTACCTAAAAACAGGTTATGAGATGTATTTACAGTTGTTGAAGTCTACAAAAAATATGTAAAGCTTGTATATACTTCACACAATATTATATAATCTGAACACCATTATAGTACACCATCATTTATGAATGCATAAGAGGTTAACTATATAGAAATAAAAGTGCAAAAATTCGATTGTGTCTACTAGATAAGAGTCCAGTGCGATCATGACGATAAAGACCTAACCACTTATTGAAAGGCGTGAAGTATTCTGTTTCTATGTTTTGGATCTAAATGGCATTATCAGTCTCAGAACTGATTCATAACTAAAAGTGGGTAACAATATATACTAAAGTTCTTGAACAGTTAAGAAGATATGTTATCCTCAAACTTTATATTACAGTTCTTAACTATGAATACGTCTTACACTGACAAGAACTTCTTCTTTTCCTCAATCTCTCTACACTTTTTGCGTCACAACCATAAATAATAAATAAAGAAAAATATGTATTCTTTTTATCTGAAAAACCAATAATGAAACTAAAATTAAATTTAAAATGGAAAACGACCCACTTGCTATGGTAGGACAGTCACAGTGTTTGTGTCCTATATATATTACACACAGATCTCTGGGTATGATTCCACAGTTCCCACACTTTAACATCAACATTCATTACAGAACCCATCTTTGACTTTTCTTGAATCTCTCTCTCTCTCTTTGTCACAATCTGTCTAATTACTATAATCATTGAAGGAAACAAGCAAAGAAACTTTGATCAAGCAATGGCTCTTCTTGGTTTCTTCATACGGATCATTACTTTCACTCTGAGTCTGAGTCTGAGTCTGACTCAGGTGGTTGATGGGTTTCAGAGTCGAATGTTGATGAACAATGGACTTGCTCTCACTCCTCAAATGGGGTTCGATCCTCTTCACTTGTTTTAATCTCCTTGACTCACAAGTTACCTTCCTCTTATGCTTGTACTTTCTTATCAGGTGGAACAGCTGGAATCATTTTCAGTGTAACATCAATGAAATTCTTATCAAACAAACCGGTAACTACTGATTCAATTATATATATAGAAAATAAAATCTGATACAAGCAATGATTGATTAATGTCTGAGTTTCTCTGCAGCTGATGCAATGGTCTCAAGTGGTCTCTCTGCAATAGGCTACAAGTATATCAACATAGGTAAAACAAATAAGATGTTGCTGTTGTTTGTTACTCATCTCTCTTTTTTCTTATTGTTGTGTACTGTTTTTCTCTGTGTGTTATAGATGATTGTTGGGGTGAACTCAAGAGAGATTCTCAGGTTAAAGAAACACCAAATGAAAATTTTCTTTTTTTACTGAGATGTGTGTGACAATCCAAGAACGAAACTGAGATGTGTTTATGATGTATCTATCAGGGAAACTTGGTTGCTAAAGCGTCGACGTTTCCTTCAGGGATCAAAGCTTTATCAGATTATGTTCACAGCAAAGGGCTTAAGCTTGGTATCTACTCTGATGCTGGGTATACACAAGAGACTTTTGTTATAGAACTCAAATCTTGTCAAGACATAGTTGATAGTTTCTTTATTGATCGTCCTTTATTTCTTGATTGCTAGGACCCTTACCTGCAGCCAAACCATGCCTGGCTCACTAGGGCATGAAGAACAAGATGCCAAAACATTTGCCTCATGGGTATGTATGTATGTATGCATGCATGTTACATTTGAAACCAATCCTGAAGCTGTGTCTTTTTGTTATGGTGAATTTTGACAGGGCATTGACTACTTGAAGTATGATAACTGCCAAAACACAGCGACAAGCCCAAAAGAAAGATACCCAAAAATGAGCAAAGCTTTGATAAATTCAGGAAGATCCATATTCTTCTCTTTGTGTGAATGGTAAGAACCAAAACACAAGTTATGGATTCTTTTTCTTGCACAGACAACTTTGGTCTGATCTGATGATGAAACTGAGTTGTAAAACGCAGGGGACAAGAGGATCCAGCAACATGGGCAGGAGCTATTGGTAACAGTTGGAGAACAACAGGAGACATCCGAGATAACTGGAAGAGGTTTCTCTTCTTTTATGGCTCTTTCTTGCAATCTTAGTGTAACAAGAACATGAATATGATCGTCTCTTACTTATTTTATTTTATTTTGGTTATTAGCATGACAATGATAGCAGATCAGAATGATAGATGGGCGTCTTACGCAAGACCAGGATCATGGAACGGTAAGTAGTTTTGTTTAACTAAACAGATGTGAGTGGAGAAAGTAATGTCCGTGAAACTGAAACAGATCCAGACATGCTTGAAGTGGGTAATGGAGGCATGACTAGAGAAGAATACAGATCTCATTTCAGCATATGGGCATTGGCAAAAGTATGATGAACATAGTATGAATGTTTTTCTTACGTGATAACAAATGTTGGACTGTGTTTGTCTCTTGCAGGCTCCTCTGCTGATTGGTTGTGATCTTAGATCGATGGACAAAGTCACCTTTGAGTTGCTTAGTAACAAAGAGGTGATTGCTGTTAATCAAGGTAATTAACTAATATCAAACAAAGTTCTTAAAACACTTTAGAAGTAGTAGTAAGAGCTTTTAGATGCTTATGTTCAGACAAACTTGGGATCCAAGGAAAGAAAATCAAGAAAGATGGTGATCTTGAGGTATTATACTTCTTGTTTATGTATGCATGCACATACCAAACAAGAACAATATGAAGACATATACATAACATGTATGGTTGGAAAATGCAGGTATGGGCAGGTCCACTAAGCATGAAACGGGTAGCAGTTATCCTATGGAATAGAGGATCATCACCTGCTAACATTAATGCTCGATGGGAGGAAATTGGTCTTGATTCATCAGCTATTGTTAACGCTCGTGACTTATGGGCGGTAAATTATGATAAATCAAACCTTTTTTCCTTATTATTACTCACACATGAAACTTAATCATGAAACCTTTTGATGAATGTAGCATGTAACACACTCAGGTGTTAGAAAACAACTATCTGCCTTAGTGGAGCCTCATGCCTGCAAAATGTATACTCTCACCAGACGCACAGCATAAGATGATTTCATCTACATCTTGCGTCAATCAAGTGAAACTGAGACCTAGCAAAATATTTACTGTTGAAGCCAGGAAGAGTGTACCAAATCATCTCCTACTCAATCTATGTATTCACTTTGCTTAATATGAGATTCCATCATCATAAATAATCAATCAAAATAATATTATAATAACAATAGTAATTTGAGTTATGACAAACTCTCTCATGAAAATCCAGATGTTTACAAAATTTTCATCTATATATTTCATGATAACAAGATGCCACAAACCAGGCTTATAGACCGAGGATGCATGAAAAGGAAAGCAGAAATTGTTATTACCACCCACTTGGAAGTGGTAAGTCATCATTGGATTACTCAGCCATAAACAAGTTAAAATCGTTGTGCCTTAACATGAGTGTTCCCAAAGGCAGCAGATTCTTCATGCATGTTGAAGTTTTGTTGATCTGAGGGTCCCTGGCATGATCCAAAGTTCCAAACATTACCGGAGAGCTTGGAACTGACAACTCCAGAAGCAGGAAGCACAACTTTTATATCTTTGAGGAAATGTTTATAAGAATCACAAGGAAATCTAGCTCAATACATCTATAGCTAACATACACTTGTTTTCAAGCATATATAATAGTTAACTAGTTCAATACATCTAAAAGATGCACTTGTTTTCATGCATAAATGATGATAGTTTTACTAGTTCAGTACATCAAAAGCTAACATACACTAATAGTAGTATACAGAAAAAGGTGTAACTGTGTAAAGCATTTGAATCTTGTGTAGATCACATGGGTGACGAATTGATAGAATTGATAGAATCATCATAGAACGGCAGGTATAGTCTATGGTGGGATCCATTTCAAACCATAATTCCTTTTGTGATTTATTTTATTAGTTTTCTGACTTTCAAATACATGACAATACCTTATCTTAGCAAGATAATATGGCGTCAGAAAGTCACCATGCCAACTCAGAAAGCTCCAAAGCCACAACATCCCTTCTCCATAAGTCAGCGTTTATATTATTTCTTATTTTGTCTTCTACTTTAATATTTTTTCTGAACATTTTTTCATTTCATGTTCCAAACTAATTGAAAATGTAACAAAATATCTAAAAATTAACTAGTAAAGATATATAGGCAACTGAGATTCTGCTGAACGGAAACGTTTTTACATGCATGTGATGTGTAAGAAACTACACAAGAGATACGTATTTACATGCATGTCATGTGATGGGTAAGAAACTAGACAATATCAAAAAAAAAAGAAGAAGTATGCCGTCTTGCCAACTTGTAGTAAGTTAAAAAGCATGTCGGAGTCTAACGTGAGGGGCGTGTGATCCTAATCAAAGCGGTCAAACAAATTGCTTTAATTCTAATCACCAAAAAATATTCAAAATGAATTAATCTTTCTTTCATTTCTTGCTGAATCGTTGATGACACATTATGACTCATCCTGCGCTCAGAAAAAGGTTTTAAAGAATGAGTCAAATATCTTCTCTTTTCATTGCCCTATAAATACCTTAAGCCTCCACCAAACCATTTCATCAATCAGCTTCATTTTACAAATCACACAACATCAAGATCAATTACTCAATCCTCTAAAGATGAACATGAGCAGAGTTGATCAACAAGTCATTACTTATCCGGTAGGGTATCTACCTGATCCGGCTTCTAGTAATACCAAAAAATCAGTTGTTAAAAGGAAGAAAACTGATGGTTTCACCACTGGAGCTAGAGACCAGAACAAGTTAAGACCAAAGCTAACCGAAACAGTGAAGAGAAAGCTATCTTTGGGGCTAAGATTCTTCAGGTTGGAGGTCTAGAGAAGATCTATAAGCGGCTCTTCAGAGTCAAGGAAGATGAAAAACTCTTCAAAACTTACCAGTGTTACCTGTCGACTACAGCAGGTCCCATCGCAGGCCTTCTCTTCATTTCTTCCAAGAAAATGGCCTTTTGCAGCGAGAGATCGATAAAGGTGGCTTCCCCTCAAGGAGACATGATCCGAGTTCACTACAAAGTGTCGGTTCCTTTGTGCAAGATCAAGAGAGTGAACCAGAGTCAGAACACGAAGAAACCGTCACAGAAGTACATGGAAGTAGTCACGGTCGATGGTTTCGAATTCTGGTTCATGGGGTTCTTAAGCTACAAGAAAGCTTTCAGTTGCCTTGAGAAAGCTCTTTCTCTGAGCTATGAAGACAGTGAAGAACAATAGTTAAAACCAGTGTTTCTTAGAAGCTTTGGAGTTTTAGAAATATTTCATTTCTTCTTTACCTGATTGATAAGAAAATAGTCTTAGAAAGACAAACAATACTGTACATGGAGTTTTAAACGAATAAATTATCTATTTCAAAAAAAAAAATTAAATTAGAATTTTTACACATATTAGTAAAATATATTAAATTTTGGTTAAAATACACAAAATAGTATTTTTCATAATTTTTAACCAATAAAAATTTAATAAACACAAACAATTTTGTTGAAGTTTATAGTTTATCGCTATTGGTTAATAAAAACAAGATCTAGATCTTGTTCATGCGAGTCTTTTCTTCTATACTAAAATATTTTAATTATATAACAAAATTTGTTAATAAATTAATATAATTTTGTGTTACAAATAAAAAAATGTAACTTTTAGAAAGGGCAAATCTTCAAAATAGCATTTTTCTAAGTTTATATCACAAAAATAGCACTCCAAAACTAAAATGACCAAAATAGCACCTTTCTAAGTTTATCCTTTGAAAATTTTAATTTTTTTATTTTTCAAAATTTGAAATCTTATCCCCAAAACCTCATTTCTCAACTCTAAACCCTAAACCCTAAACCCTAAACTCTAAACCCTAAACCCTAGATTCTAAACCTTAAACCCTAAACCATAGACCCTAAACCCTAAACTCTAAACCCTAAACCCTAAATCATAAACCCCACCCTTTAACTCTAAACTCTAAGTTTGTGACTTTTGATAAAACATTAAGTGTTATTTTTGTGATTTTTGACCTTGACTGCTAGTTTGGGAACAAAAACTTGATTTAGTGCTATTTTTGTTTTTTTCTCTTTTTAGAAACAAATCTTTTTTTAAACATGTACGAATATTTGTTTTCTGTAAGAATTTCAATGGAGACACAAATGAATTGATAGGAACTAATCAAAGATTGAATCAACCAAACTCAACACTCAAGAACTCTTGAGCCAAATCTGAATTACAGAGTAGCAGCTCCTCTGTTTCTACATGTATATATGATGAATCAACAACTACACTACACGGAACTGAAGGCTCATCATCAGCTAGAACCAAACATGCGTTGTAAACTCCATTTCCAGGCGGTAGATTAAGTACTGATGATCTCGGCACCGAGATCCTTCTTTCACTCTGCATATCTCCGGTGTTGTTGACTTGCAAGATAAGCCGGTGTGCTCTGCCGAGGAGCTCTGATACATAACTCATATCTCCCGCTGCAAGAGCTTGGCGTACACGTGTAGAAGAGACTTGCCCTCTGTCTTTTGAGTCCCCTGAGTCTCTCTTTTCTGAGTCTTGCTTTTTGTCCATCACGGAGGTTATGATGTAGGCTCCGATGCCATACTCCTCGCACAATCTCACTAGCTCAGAGGCATCACCAGAAGCTTTATATCCAAACCTGTAATTTTCGCCTGCCACAACTCCACAGACTCTGAGCTCTTTTGATAGCTTCTCCACAAACTGTCGTGGGGTAAGATGCCGCACGCTGGCAAATTCAATCTCGTACTCTACAGGTGCTTTGTTTCCACAGTATGAGTCCCAAGAGGTAAGCACTCGTTTTCGATCACATTTGGCCACTATTGGAGCCCTGCTTGTACATATATATGTGTCAGTAGTCACCATGGGATAGAACACAAACTGATTGGAACATACCAATGTATACCTATGTTGAAAGTGGATAGAGACAACGAAATGTATAACAAAAGGAAAGGGGAGGCATGAATAAATGAATACTACAAGGGGGATATTACCTAGGCTCCCACCCGAAGACCTCGGCCATTCCAACAAAAGATAATAGATACGGAGTTCCGACTCTGGAAGCTTGAATGGCTAGCTCTCGATGGCCAACATGCAGAGCATCAAACTTCCCTAGAGCAACAATACCTCCTGTAACATGAGATGTCAAAAACGATAGCATCGCAAAACCATCACCATATGCTAACATCTAATAATATATATCAATCTATCAAGTTTCTAGTGTCGCACCACACTTAAAGCTAATCATTGCATTATTCACCATTTAAAAACTAGAAAAGTGTGATGGAGCAGTTGGGTTTTAGAAAGTCAAGAAACAAGCAAGGAAGATACCTGAAACTGGAGTTGACCCATCAGCTGGAAGCTCAAGATCATCTTCTCGCTGGCTTTGGAGGAAGAAAACAAAACAGATAATGAGAAAAAGACGCCAACTTGTACATCAATTAGAGAGCAGTTACATAACTTCAAACACACAGCTCCTAAAACTTGTCCAATCAAGAAACATATCTCTCGTCAGACAATGCACACAACTCCAGTAAAATTCGCTACAACCTAAACTAAGAAACTCATGTCATGTCGTCAAGATGCAAACTTTAGATTTCAAAATCCTCAGCAAAAGACCAACATAGCATCTAAGTTTCAAATCGAGGAGTATACAATAAGTCAATAACCTGAAGCAGCTGTGAATGATAGGCGTTTCGCCGGAAGTCCTGTAGTGAAACCCAGATGAAGAAATCATCCGGTGACGCAATTTGTAGCTGCAATTACCGCTCGCCTTAGCTTGAGAAGGCCTAAGGAAGAAAGAAGAGAGCTGCACTCCGTCACCACCAATGGCACATTTCCTATATTCCACATGCCTCTTTTAGCGATTCTAGCTCTCATGGTAGGATTCTGAACCCGAAACTTCATAGTAGTATCATCTACTACATGAACATCAATCAGCTGCTTTGATCCTCCTTGATTCCAGATCCTATTCACAATCGCATGTACTCTAGCAACATGTGGAGCAGTGTCAAGAAATTTACCAATCAAGTAGTCTTCCCAAAGTAGATCTGCTTTATCAATAACCTCATCCGGAATCTCTACAGCCTTTTCACCCTCCATGTCTATGATCTGCAGATCATACTTCTTCAAAGCTTTTTTCTCTTGTGCTATCTCTATCCATGACACTCCCCCGTTTAAAATATTCTCCGATCCTTGTTTCATTTGATCATCCAGTCTCAAACCTTCCTTCTCTCCCAAATCTGGAATCACGTGTTGCTTCCTTCCAGATCTCTCCAGTAGGTTCTCCGATCCCGTTGTCTCGTTCTGCATCTGTCTTTTACCCATAGACCCCGGCGGAGACCGAGATAATCCCGGCGGGATCTCCGAATCCATACCGAAAGTGTCGATCGCAAATCGCCTTTTTTTTCGCCTTCTTCAAAACGGTGCGTATTTCAAAACGGTCTCTGATCTCTTGTTAATCTCCAACATTTACATCATTTACATCCCAAGCTCAAATTTATTGGACAAATCTAACTTATGTTGTGACAAACTGACAATAGTAGTACTTTATCTCTTACTTTCATTCAAAATATACCTTCATAACAACATCATTACAGTGTAATAATTTCCTCCTTTTTTTTTTGAAATGCCACTATTCACTTATCTTTCTTTTTTTTTGGTCAATCCACTATTCACTTATCTTAAAGTTATATTTTGTATGAAACTAGAGTATTGTAGTTTTGTGCATATTAATAAGTTAATGTTTGTGTTTGTAAATATTTGATTCGGTTGACATTTAAAATAATAATAATATAATAAACAGTAGGTAGTTGATTGGATTTGAAATTCTTGTCGGTGCTTAGTGCAATTATTAGTGTCGATAATTGGTTTAGTTTGGTTTCATGATCGGTTTTGTGTCCAACCTTAAAACCGAAATAATTGACCGATCGATTACATTAAAAGACAGGAATAAAAAAATTAAATGCAATCGAATAATCGAACGTACAACTTTATATAATAATATAAACTTATTCATCTTGTGGGATTAATCTCTGGTATTAAATGTTACAAATGTGAAATGACATGATTATCTGAACCAATCTTTGCGTTTACAAGAATAGAAAAGGTAAATCACATATAAAAGCAAAAGGGTCCGATGCAAAGAAATGGACTATGAAAACGATTCAAGGTTCGACAATCTTAAAAGAAAACTTGGAAACAAAAACATTTCGAAACGTAGATAAATAAAGGGGATATGGACTTAACCGATGTAGATGTGAATCTTGAGTGCGAGGAGGAAGACGCAGGCAAGGGAGAAGTAGAGAAGAGAATGAACGATGACGGATTTAGCACTTGTCTGAAAATTACCAAACTCGACGTATCTTTGTCGTCCAGGCAACTGAAACAGAAGTCCTGGCGTGAGCATCACGAAGAGTATCACCGTCACTAGAATCGGACCCCAATCAGACGACATCTTCTTGTGTTTTTTTTTTATCTCTGTTGAACGATGATGAAGATGATGCTTGTGTAAACGTATACGATTTATAGAAATGTGATAGTGGTTTTATAGTATAGGGGATAGAGAGATAGATTAGAGGAATGTGAAGGTGGGTCGGAGAGTTGGTTCATGAAGTCATAGTGGATTCTCTCTTTATTGAGAGGTTTTCTTGTGAATCAGGTTTCGATTTTTTGGGGAATAGTGTAATGTTTATTACAATGTACAAAGTATCTGAAATACTTAAAGTTTTATCTGTTTTTTTTAATATTAGTTGGATTTTTTAGAGTATTCGAAGTTTCATGTTGTATTTGAAATAGTGATGAATATATCGTAGCTGATCACAATATTTTGTTTTTTCTCCTGATTTGATCTTTGTATAGGTGATAACTTTTGTTTACTATAGATTCTACGATTTAATTTAATTTCTATGACATTTTTTTTTGTAAACCTTCAAAACATATATTTCTCTTATGTTAAAGTGGTGGTCGTATTTTTCAACCAGCATGCATGCGCATATCCCGTCCGGCAGTGGCTGTAAGTGATACAACCAATAAGATTCAAGCCCCTTTAATGAAAATATATTTACAGGGAGAAAAAGTATAATTAATTTTGAACTGGTATAAGATTTTCTGAATAACAGATGAGTTATAATCCATCAAATACAAATATTTAAAAGTTTACAAAAAAAAAATACAAATATTTAAAGAAATAAAAAAAGACAGACCCATGTGTATTTTGATTTTGCTTCCACTAAAGGTATTATTTTATCTCAGTTATTTCAAGAAACGTGAGATTCCTTTCTTATTAAAAACTTTTCAAAGTTCTTTTCAATAATGGGTTTTCATTACAACTTTTCGAACTTCTCAGACTTTCTTTAATTTCAACAAAAAAATATATCCGTAAAAACAAATTAACATCTTCATCAAAATTGTTCTTAATCTTTTCATCTTTAGAATAAACCACCAATCATCGAAATTCTGTAAGAAAACAGAAATAAATTAAACTATATAATATGTTAAATTATATAATATAATCGGAAATTATAGTTATATGGCCCTTTTCAAAATATTGATTTCTGTGGACGTTAGATTTATTTAAAAAGTTTTAAAAAGAAAGATGTGATCTGTAGTCTAGAAAATGATGAAAAGAAAGATCCTATGATCTTGTCTGGATAAGAGTGCGAGGGGCAAAAAGGGAATAAGTAGAATTTATACAACACTCTTGAGCTTCTACTACAAAGCAGCAGTGTCGGCCAACAAACTTCACACTCTGTTATCGTGAGGCTTTTTGAAGTTTGAGATGGTGAAGATGGCGAGAGGAGAGAAAATGGAGAAGATGTCAGTACTCATGATCGTGCTGATGTCATCAATGTTGATGACGACTTCTAGATCAGTCCAAAGAGCCCGTGACGTTGACAGTGAAGATTCTGAGATCGTACGAAGACATCTACTCGCTAATGGCCTAGGCGTCACTCCTCCCATGGGGTCTGTACTCTCTGTAAACAACTCTTATGTCTCTCTGTCTCTTTGCTTTTGTTGCTAGCTTTTAAATGTTCTTGATGATGTCTGAAAGAAGTTGGTTATAATCATATGATTTTTGCAGGTGGAATAGCTGGAACCATTTTAGCTGTAACATAAATGAGAAAGTCATCAAAGAAACTGGTTAGTTTGTGGAACCATTTGCTATTGTAGTGTTCTCTGTTTTCTGAACAAATCGTATGATTGTAACAGCTGATGCTTTGGTTAGCACTGGCCTCTCTAAGCTAGGTTACAACTATGTTAATATCGGTAATTGGCTCTTGTATTTACTCTCAAGTTGTTGTATAAACGCTCAAGTTTTATTTGTATTAATGTTTTTAAGTTCTTTGGTTTGTTTTTCTCAGATGATTGTTGGGCTGAACTTGCTCGTGATAAAAATGTACAATCAGTTCTTTTGTCATCTCTTGGTTTCAACTTCTTGTTTCTTGCACTTTTGCTAGATTTTTGATCTTTGTTCAAAATCTGTGGTTCCAGGGAAACCTTGTGCCAAAGAAGTCAACATTCCCTTCTGGTATCAAAGCCCTTGCTGATTATGTTCACAGCAAGGGCCTTAAGCTTGGGATCTACTCTGATGCCGGGTACACTATTCATTGCTTTCACTTCAAAGATCATAGTTTCTTCGGTTTTGAGGAATTAATAATATACATTGGACTCAGATGATTGCTTGGTTCAACAGGTACTTGACATGCAGCAAAACCATGCCGGGTTCTTTAGGCCATGAGGAGCAAGATGCCAAAACATTTGCAGAATGGGTACGTTTGTGTTTTCTGGCATTTTCTCATAAACTGAAAACGAATGAGACAGTGTGTAGTAACAATGCTTGGTTTGAACTTCAGGGAATAGATTACTTGAAGTATGATAACTGCAACACAGATGGCTCTAGACCAACCATCAGGTATTATTAGTCCTACTGATCATACCCTGTTAGACACAATATGGGATTCACATTCACTTCAAAATACATTGTAGGTATCCAGTTATGACCAGAGCTCTAATGAAATCTGGCCGCCCCATCTTTCACTCCCTGTGTGAATGGTATTAAATTTTAAGTTCCCTTGATTAAAAAAAAACTCATTTTGTGTATGTTTCTGTGGAAGAGTTGAGAATTTTAAACTGGTTACTTTATCAGGGGGGACATGCATCCAGCTCTCTGGGGATCTCCATTAGGCAACAGTTGGAGAACCACTATTGACATCAATGATAGTTGGCTTAGGTAGGAAGAAGAATAAATAAATAAAAAGATGGTCCACATTTTTTTACTCAAGAGTCGCTAAATGTTTGCCCACTTTTACAGTATGATTGCAAATGCAGACATGAACGAAATCTACGCTGAGCATGCAAGGCCTGGTGGCTGGAACGGTATTATATCAAGCAAGAGAACATATGTGTTTGAGAAGAGTTATATATGACGGAATGGTTGTTGGTGACTTTGTTGTTGGTTTGCAGATCCTGATATGCTTGAAGTAGGAAATGGAGGGATGACTAAAGACGAGTACATAGTCCATTTCAGCATATGGGCTATCTCAAAGGCTCCTCTTCTACTTGGTTGTGACATAAGAAACATGACCAAAGAAACTATGGAGATTGTGTCAAACGAGGAGGTTATTGCCATTAATCAAGGTACTTGATTGATTACTCTTTGTTTAGTTGATTCCTCAAAACCAACCATGTTGAGTTATATGAGTTTCTTGCAGATTCACTTGGTGTTCAGGCCAAGAAAGCTAGAATGGAAGGTGATATCCAGGTCAGGTTACATCTACAGAACTTACTATTCCTTCTGTAGGCAGATTCTTGCTCATCTAAACGAATCGTTTTGGTGGTAATGAATGGGAATCAGATTTGGGCAGGGCCATTGTCAGGTTACAGAGTAGCTTTGCTTCTGTTGAACCGTGGGCCAACACGGTTATCGATTACTGCTTTTTGGGATGATATCGAGATCCCTCCAAATAGCATGGTTGAAGCTAGAGATCTATGGGAGGTAATACATACATACATACACAAACCAAACTCTATAAAAGAATCAAATGTTTTGTCTTCTGATGAATGTGTGTTTTGTTGTGTGATATGAGAACAGCACAAGACATTAGAGCAAAAGTTTGTAGGGAACTTGACAGCCACAGTTGATTCTCATGCGTGTAAGCTTTATGTTCTCAAACCTGTTGCTTGAGATAGAAGGCTACGTTGTAATATCCAATTTATTATGTAGAAACAATGATCGGTTCCTTCAATAAAATTGTTCTACATTTCCTCCAATTGCAAACTATTTTTTCTTCAGTTTCAAAAATGAAATGTGTACATATAATGATGACCTCTTTCCTTTTTTTTTGGAGTGCGACACAAGTCATATCACATGTGTCCTGACTCCTGATCATTTCAATTACTTTAAAAAAGACTTTACCTTAAAGTATACTCTTTCTACTCGTGCGGCGTGATACACATCTTAAAGTTCAAACTTTTAACCTACTTAGAAACAGGTTGTGAGATGTATATTTACAGTAGTTGAAGTCTACAAAAATATATAAAAGTTTGTATATCCTTCTCATTCTATTATACGATCTGAACATCATATATCCTTCTCATTCTATTATATGATCTGAACATCATATATATTTGGTTTTATTAATGATAAGAAACATGGCTCATCATAAGTGAAACATCACAGTTCAAGTAATTTTAGTGGTGTAATTTGACAGTTTGTAATATAATGACATATCAATATATATGAATGCATAATGTGTAAACCATATAGATATAAAAGTGAAATTCGATTGCGTCTACTAGATAAGAGTCCAATGCGATCATGATGATAAGAAAAACATAACCACTTATTGAAACGCGTGAAGGATTCTGTTCCATTATCACTCAGAACTGATTCATAACTAAAAGTGAGTCACTCCAAAAATTATTTTGTCAGTGCTACGCTAAGTACTCCCTCCTGTGCATTTGCCTTTGAAAGATAGGAAGGTCATTGTGGTAACAGCATATACTACAGTTTCTTGAACAGTTAAGAAGATACATCTTACATTAACAAGAACTTCTTTTCCTCAATCTCTGTACACTTTTTGCGTCACAACTATAAATAATAAACATATAAAAATATGTATTTTGTTTATGAAAAACAAATAATGAAACAAATAAAATTAAAAAATGGAAAAAGAAAACGACCCCCACTTGGTATGGAGACAACTAGGACAGTCACAGTGTTTGTGTTCTATATATATACACACAGATCTCTGGGTTTGATTCCACAGTTCCCACTTTAACATCAACATTCATTACAGAACCCATCTTTGACTTTTCTTGAATCTCTATCTCTTTTTCACAGTCTGTCTAGTTATTATAATCATTGAAGGAAACAAGCAGAAGAAACCTTTGATCAAGCAATGGCTCTTCTTGGTGTCTTCTTACGGATCTTTACTTTCACTCTTATTCTGACTCTGACTCAGGTGGTTGATGGGTTTCAGAGTCGAATGTTGATGAACAATGGACTTGCTCTCACTCCTCAAATGGGGTTCGATCCTCTTCGCTTGTTTTAATTTCCTTGACTCACAAGCTATCTACCTCTAATGATTCTACTTTCTTATCAGGTGGAACAGTTGGAATCATTTTCAGTGTAACATCAATGAAACACTCATAAAACAAACCGGTGATTGCTGATTCTATTATTCAACGAATAAATCTGATACAAGATTGATTGATTAATCAAAATAATAAAATCTGTGTTTCTCTGCAGCTGATGCAATGGTTTCAAGTGGTCTCTCTGCAATAGGCTACAAGTATATCAACATAGGTAATACAAAGAAAATATTGCTGTTTTTTTTTTCTCATCTCTCTGTTTTCTTACTATTGTGTACTGTTTTCTTACTATTTATAGATGATTGTTGGGGTGAACTCCAGAGAGATTCTAAGGTTAAATAAACATTTGTTTTCACTGAGATGTGTGTGGCAAACCAAGAACGAAAACTGATATGTGTTTATGATGTATTTGACAGGGAAACTTGGTTGCCAAAGCGTCAACGTTTCCTTCAGGGATCAAAGCTTTATCAGATTATGTTCATAACAAAGGGCTTAAGCTTGGGATCTACTCTGATGCAGGGTCTAACACATGAGACTTTTGTTATAGAACTCAAATCTTGTCTAGACATATTTAATAGTTTATTTAATGACCTTCCTATATTTCTGGATTGCTAGGACTCTTACCTGCAGCCAAACCATGCCTGGCTCACTCGGGCATGAAGAACAAGATGCCAAAACATTTGCCTCGTGGGTATGTATGAATATATGTATGCATGTGTGTGTTTTATTTGAGCTCAGTTCCTGAAACTTGAAGCTGTGTTTCGTTATGGTGAATTTTGACAGGGCATTGATTACTTGAAGTATGATAATTGCCAAAACACAGGGACAAGTCCAAAAGAAAGATACCCAAAGATGAGCAAAGCTCTGATAAACTCAGGAAGATCCATATTCTTCTCTTTGTGTGAATGGTAAGAACCAAACCATAAGTTATAGATTCTTTTTTCAGACAACTCTGGTCTGATGATGAAACTGAGTTGTAAAACGCAGGGGACAAGAGGATCCAGCAACTTGGGCAGGAGCCATTGGTAACAGTTGGAGAACAACAGGAGATATCCAAGATAACTGGAAGAGGTTGTTTCTCTTCTTTAACGTTTCTTTTGTTGCAATCTTAGTGTAACAAGAACATGAAGATGATTGTCTCTTTCTTCCTTTTTTTGTTTGCTTATTAGCATGACAATGATAGCAGATCAGAATGACAGATGGGCATCTTACGCAAGACCAGGATCATGGAACGGTAAATAGTTTTGTTTAACTAAACACATGTGAGTAGAGAAAGTAATATTCGGTGAAACTGAAACAGATCCAGACATGCTCGAAGTGGGGAATGGAGGCATGACTAGAGAAGAGTACCGATCCCATTTCAGCATCTGGGCCTTGGCTAAAGTATGATGAACATATATAGTATGAATGTTTCCTTTACTTAAAACAAATGCTGGACTTTGTTTGTCTCTTGCAGGCTCCTCTGCTGATCGGGTGTGATCTTAGATCGATGGACAAAGTCACTTTTGAGTTGCTTAGCAACAGAGAGGTGGTTGCTGTTAATCAAGGTAACTAATAGCAAACAAAGTTCTTAAAAACACTTTAGAATCTGCTCACGTGGCAGAAGTAGTAAGAGCTTTAGCTGTTTATGTTCAGATAAACTTGGGATCCAAGGAAAGAAAATCAAGAAAGAAGGTGATCTTGAGGTATTATACTTCTTGTTTATATATGCATATGCACATACCAAACACGAAACAGTATGAACACATAGGCATGCACATGCAGGTATGGGCAGGTCCTCTAAGCATGAAACGAGTAGCAGTGATCTTATGGAACAGAGGATCATCACCTGCTAACATTACTGCTCGATGGGAGGACATTGGTCTTGATTCATCAGCTATTGTTAATGCTCGTGACTTATGGGCGGTAAATTACAATAAACAAACAAACCATGGATTCTCTTCATGCACTTTAAAACTTTACCATTACTCACACCTGAAGCCTAATCATGAAAAATTTGATGAATGCAGCATTCAACACACTCAGGTGTCAGGAAACAATTATCTGCCCTAGTGGAGCCTCATGCCTGCAAAATGTTTACTCTCACCAGAAGCAAAGCATAAGATGCTGCCCTTCTACATCTAGAGTCAATCAGTGAAATTGATACCTAGCAAAAGATTGAGTACCAAACGTCTCCTACTCAATCTATGTATTTCCAATATGCTTAATATGAAAAGCATAAAAAATAATCAATCCAAATAACATTTCTAGTAAGAAGAATTTGTATTATGGCAAGTCTCTCATAAAAAATCCAGATGTTGGCAAACTTTCATCTGTATATTCCATGACAACAAGATACCACAACCAGGCTTATAGACCTGGAGGATATATGAAAGCCAAAACAGAGAATGTTACCACCCACATGGAAGTGGCAGATCATCATTAGATTACTCAGCCATTAACAAGTCTGAAATCGATGTGCCTGAACATGAATTTTCACAGTCAGGAGAGGAAGCAGATTCTTCATGCATGTTTAAGTTCTGTTGATCTAAGGTCCCTGACATGACCCAAACATTGCCAGAGAGCTTGGAACTGACAACTCCAAAAGCAGGAAGCACAACTTTTGTATCTTGAGGAAATGTTTATAAGGAATCACAAGACTAGCTTAATCAATACATCTAAAGCTAACATACACTTGTTTTGAAGCATATATAATAGTTAAACTAGTTCAATACATCTAAAACATACATTTGTTTTCAAGCATGAATGATGATAGTTTACTACTAGTTCAATACATCTAAAGCTAACATACACCAATAGTAGTAGTACAGAGAAAAAGTTGTAACCGTGTAAAGCATTTGAATCTTGTGTAGATCACATGGGTGACGAATTGATAGAATCATATAGAACGGCAGGTATAATAAGTCTATGGTGGGATCCATTTCAAACCATATTTACTTTTGTGTTTTATTTTATTAGTTTTCTGACTTTGAATTACATGAAAATTAATACCTTATCTTAGCAAGAAAAAAAAGGTTATGGCAAAAGTCACGATGCCAACTCAGAAAGCTCCAAAGCCACGACATCGCTTCTCCATAAGTCAGCGTTGTACTATTCTCCGCGATACATACTTTCAAGTCTTTCATGTTCCAAACTAATTACAAAAATGTAATAAACTATCTATAAATTATTAATTAGTAAATGTATTTAGGCAGCTGAGATTCTGCTGAATGGAAAACGTTTTAATCCGAGTGCTATGGGGAAGAGGACTTTTAATTACGCTTATGCATGCACACACAAGATACGTATGTACAAGCATGTGATGTGTAAGAAACTATAAAAATACAAAAAGAAAAGGTATGCCGTCTTGACAACTTTTGTAGTAGGTTAAAAAGCATGTCGGAGTCTAACGTGAGGGGCGTGTGATGTGATCTTATCCAAAAGCAGCCAAAGACGTTAGTTTAATCCTAATCACCAAAAACGATTCAAACTTTCTTTCATTCTTGCTGAAGTGTTGATGACACGTTATGACTCATCCTGCGCTCAGAAAAAAGGTTTAAAGAATGAGTCAATATCTTCTCTTTTCATCGCCCTATAAATACCTTAACCCTCCAACCAAACCATTTCATCAACCAGCTTCATTTTACAAATCACACAACATCAAGATCAAGATTAATTACTCTCTCAATCCTCTAAAGATGAACATGAGCAGAGCTGCGCAACAAGTCATTACTTTTCCGGCTTCGAGTAATAACACAAAACCAGTTCTTAAAAGGAAGAAAACAGATGGTTTCACCAATGGAGCTAGAGATCAGAACAAGCTAAGACCAAAGCTAACCGAAACAGTGAAGAGAAAGCTGTCTTTGGGGGCTAAGATTCTTCAGGTAGGAGGTCTAGAGAAGATCTATAAGCGGCTCTTCAGAGTCAACGAAGATGAGAAGCTCTTCAAAACGTACCAGTGTTACCTGTCGACTACAGCTGGTCCCATCGCAGGCCTTCTCTTCGTTTCTTCCAAGAAAATGGCCTTCTGCAGTGAGAGATCGATCAAGGTGGCTTCCCCTCAAGGAGACATGATCCGAGTTCACTACAAAGTATCAATCCCTTTGTGCAAGATCGAGAGAGTGAACCAAAGTCAGAACACGAAGAAACCGTCACAGAAGTACTTGGAAGTAGTCACGGTCGACGGTTTCGACTTCTGGTTCATGGGATTCTTAAGCTTCAAGAAAGCTTTCAGATGCCTTGAGAAAGCTCTTTCTCTGAGCCATGAACATTAGCTAAAGCCACTGTTTCTTAGGAGCTTTAGAAGAAATATTTCATTTCTTCTTTACCTGATTGATCAGAGAATAGTCTTTAGAAAGACAGACAATACTGTACAAACTACAAACTCAATTTCTTGTAATATGTTTCAATGAATTCATATATCTTTGCAAATCTTAATCAATCTTAAAAGGAACAATGAATAGATAGGAACTAATCAAAGATTGAATCAACCGAACTCAACACTCCAGAGTTGAAACTCTTGAGACCAATCTGAATTACAGAGTTGTAGCTCCTCTGTTTCTACATGAATACATGATGTATCAACAACTACGCTACACGGAACTGAAGGCCCATCACCAGCTAGAATCAAACATGCCTTGTAAATCCCATTTCCAGGAGGTAGATTAAGTAATGCTGATCTCGGCACTGATACCCTCCTCTCAGTCTGCATATCTCCGGTGCTGACTTGCAATATAAGCCGATGTGCTCTGCCGAGGAGCTCTGATACATAACTCATGTCTCCCGCTGCAAGAGCTTGGCGTACACGTGTAGAAGAGACCTGCCCTCTGTCTTTTGAGTCCCTTGAGTCTCTCTTTTGCGAGTCTTGCTTCTTGTCCATCACAGAGCTTATGATGTAAGCGCCGATACCATACTCCTCGCACAATCTCACTAGCTCAGATGCATCACCAGATGCTTTGTATCCAAACCTGTAATTTTCGCCTGTGGTAAAAGGTTTTTGAGTGTTTCAGCATGGAATGGTACAAGAGAGAATGAGTTTGATATTTAAAAAAAATAGAAATTCACCTGCCACAACTCCGCAGACTCTGAGCTCTTTTGATAGCTTCTCCACAAATTCTCGTGGGGTAAGATGCCGCACGCTGGCAAATTCAATCTCGTACTCCACCGGTGCTTTGTTTCCACAGTATGAGTCCCAAGAGGTAAGCACCCGTTTTCGATCACATTTGGCCACTATTGGAGCCCTGCTTGTATATATATATTTGTCAGTATTCACCATGGGATAGAGCATAAACTGATTTCTAAAAAAACTCGGCCAAGGGGGAGACATTACCTAGGCTCCCAACCGAATACCTCGGCCATTCCAACAAAAGATAATAGATAAGGAGTTCCAATTCTAGAAGCTTGAATGGCAAGCTCTCGATGGCCAACATGCAGGGCATCAAACTTCCCTAGAGCAACAATACCTCCTGCAAAATAAAATGTCAAAAACGATCACATCTAAAAAGGGCATCGCAAAACCATCACTTGTGAACATCACCAAATGCTAACATCTAGTAAGATCCATCGCGCTATAGAGTTTCTAGTGTCGCACTACACTTCTAAACTTCCCTAGAGCTAAATATTGCATAATACAGCACTTAAAATTTAAAAAAGTGTGACTCTTTAATAGGAAGGTAAGATTAAAAAAAAAGTTCAAATAAAAAAGCAACGAAGATACCTGAAACAGGAGTTGACCCATCAGTTGGAAGCTCATGATCATCTTCTCGCTGGCTTTGGAGGAAAACAAAAAACAAAACAGATAATGAGAAAAAGACACAAACTCGTACATCAATTAGAGAGCAGTAACATAACTTCAAAACATAACTCCTAAAACTTGTCCAATCAAGAAACATATATCACAACAGAGAATGCACGCAAGAACCTAAACTGGGAAACTCATGTCATGTCGTCAAGATGCAAACTTTAGATTTCAAAATCAAAACCCCAACATAACATCTAAATATTCAAATCGAGGAGTATGCAATAACCTGAAGCAGTTGTGAAGGATAGGCGTTTCGCCGGAAGTCTTATAGTGAAACCCAGAGGAAGGAATCACCCGGTGACGCAATCTGTGGCTGAAATTACAGCTCGCCTTAGCTTGAGAAGGCCTGAGGAAGAACGAAGAGAGCTGCACGATCTTTGCTCCGCAAAAACCTAATCCGATAGATGTATGATGATGATGATGGTAATCGGACAAATGCTGCAAGGCACGTGAGCCTCCGCACAACATGGTCCCTGCCTCAAGATTAACGATCGGTCAAAGCTCTCGCTCTCTCTCTCGGAGACTCTCCTCCGCCGGAGCTTACCTACCACTGTTGTTAAGGTTTTATGGCAATAGGTGATAATAACCCTCTAACTCAACCAGAGTGTTTGGAATACCACTCTAAAACATAACCCTCTAGCTGAGTCAGAGAGTTTGAGCAACACCCAGAGGGCTAACCAAAATCCAATAGAACCATGTCAAACCAAATTTCAAATCAGAAACTGAACCAATTTGAAACTCAAAACTAAAACAAAATTTAATCCAAGGCAAAAGAAATAGTCATGAATACAGTAACAAATACATTAATGTAAAACATTAACGTCTCCTTTTCATGATTTTCTATGTTTTACAGCAATTAACCAAACCTATAATGTTAATAATAGCTGATTCAAAATGTTTCAGTTTACAAAAGGAACACCAGAGTGAACCCTCTGCGCATACTCCACATACTGCCTCCCAAAAAACTGCTTCAAGTAATGCTCCTCGTAAGGTATCCTATCCGCAAAGAACTTCCACACCACAACCGCAAACGCAACCACCGAGACAGGGTTACACAGCATCACCTGCGTCCCCACGGACCAGACGAGAAACCCGGAGTAACTCGGATGCCTCACGATCCGATACACTCCTTCCGTCACGAGCCTGTGGTGCTCCTCGTGGCGGATCTTTATAAGGTGCGTGAAGGACCTGCCTGCAGTGATGATGGCGGTTTTTCGAAGGATTTCGCCGAGGAGAATCATTACAAGACCGAAGTTGCTGATCCACCGGTGGTGTTTCAGGTTCGGGAAGAGAGTGATCTCGGTTAGGTACTCTAGGAGTGAGACCAGCATTGCTAAAACGTAGTGTTTGGTGATCAAGAGGGAGCTTAAGGTAACTCTGGATGGTCCGTGAATGGCTCTGGCGAGGATGTATTCAGATGTGTGGAAGAAGATTATCGCCAGGAACATTTGTGTTAACTGTCTGAATGCAGTGTCAGTAAAGATCTCTGTCATTGATTCTTTACAAAGCTTAACTAAGACCTGAAAACACACACACGAGTTATTACAGACCAGAGAAGATGTTATTGAGTTTGATGATAACACATCATATTCCTATGAAGTAAGTATCCAAACTCTCACTTGACTAAAGATAATATTTAAACCAAAATCTCAAGAACAATAAGCTCAATCAATGTAACAAATAAACCTTAATTGTGTATACACATCAGCTCAACTATACTGTAACAAAGAATCGTGATATGCTTCCAAGAATCAGTTTTTTTTTCTTTACATGACAATCGAAGATCTAAAACAAGGGCTTAAGATTATAAACGAAAAGTTAGAGACATACCCAATTGAATTTGACGGCTGCTGAGACGGAGAATGCGAGATTTTTCTCGAAGCTGGCAGTGAGAGACATACCCACTTAAAAAAAAGTTGATTTGCTTGAGACAATAATAAAGGGCTTACCTTTCTAAACACGGAGATCCCTTCTGTTCGATTTTGTGAACCTCCCCGAGAAACGAACCTTGTCTGAATTACAGAGATTGAGATACCGGTCAAAATCACGTTTGCAGGAACTCTAAAATGTCAAGAACCAGGCTTTTTTAAAAGGTTACCGGTTCGCAACCGGTTAGATCAGATTTCACCGGTCCAAGTAGGATTCTCATATGTTTAACGGTTTAAGAGCATTTTATTGATAGAATTTTTCACTTGACTGTCTAGACTCAACAATGCCAATATTTTAATAAGTTCAATTTAAATAAATTAAGTACTTTATATATGTTTCACTCTTATGTATATACTCAACATCTAAAGATGATTTTTTCACAAATTTTAGAGATTTTTTCACAAAGTTTAGAGATCTTAATTTCAGAGACTTTCTTCAATTTTTTTATTAGTTTATATTTTGCAATTGTCAACAGATTCGTTGAAAAACTTTCAATGCTGATGTTTTAAAAGTTTTTTTTCTCATCTACTGTAAATTGCTCGTGATGACTCGGAGTATATTAACATTTAAATTGTGGTTTCACATTACAAACCAATCGTTTTTTTTTGTTCAAATTAGTTACAATACTTAGATTTCAATTATATTAACATTTTTCAACAAACTTGGGAAGACAAGTACATATATACATACCCATAATCTTTATTGAAGCCGATGCATATGTTCGTCACCACACCATGGATGCTCTAGGTCGTGGATTGTTTAAGTATGACATCATGAACCTCAGTGAAACTGATGGCCACACATATACTCGAGGCGTGCTCTCTTGCTAACTTTCTTCTTACTTTATATTTTTTTCAACTGTCAAGGGATTCATTGAAAACTTTCAACGCTGATGTTTTAAAGGTTTTTCTTTCTCATCTGATATAATTTTCCCGTGATGAATCAGATCATATTGGCATCTAAATCGAGGTTTCACATTACCAACCAATTGTTTTTTTTGTTCAAATTAGTCGTGATACTTAGATTTCAGTTATGTTAACATTTTTCAACAAACTTGAGAAGACAAGTACATAGCCATAATCTTTCTCTAAAGAGCTTTCTGGCTCCTAATTCATCTTTGATTTAGTAAGGTTGGAGACAATTTTTTTAAGAGTGAAACTGATGCGTTTACAATCAGAAGCTTTTATCTTGTTGGATTGGGGAATGAAGAACCGGTTAGATGTTAGGTCTAGAACATTAACAATGTTCCTGTTTTTCTTTAGGATGCAGTTTAAAAGAAATAAATAAAAACTTTCAAAAAGATCTGCACAAATGATGCGTTTTCAATATTCTTTTTTTTTTAAATTTAATTTGACATATTTTGTTCTCCGACATATTTTGTTCTAATTAGACTTAAAACCTATAAGAACGTGATCAATAACTAAAAACTCTGAAACATTTAAGGGGGTTTATTGAAACAAAAATTTGAGAGAATTCAAAATATGAATATATCCAAAAAATCCAAGATTTGGGTAAATCTAAAAGATTTGTTACAATTTTATGGTTTTCTAAAGAAATTTAAGTTTTTGAAAAAAAAATAAAAAATTTAAAAATTTATTTTAAATAATATTTTTATATCTTAAATTACTATAATTCGATGTTTTTATCGTTTTATGAATGTATAAAATATATTAAAGTTTTTAAAAATCGACTTTCAAATGATTTTTATTTTTTCATTTCAAACAGTTTAATTGTCTTTTTAAAAATGTGAAGTAATTTTTTTATTTTTTAAAAAAGTTTCAAATACCATCGCAAGAGATGATATTTCGATTTATTGCTTTTAACTATAAAATTTCATCCAAACCCAACCAAATTTCATTTGATAGATTTTATTGACAAAATCTATATTTTCCAATACGCTGGAATTTTGAAGAACTTATATAAATGACTAATGTAATAAGTTTGGATTTCATATAGAATTAATAAATTCTAGATACAATAATATGAGATTAAAAAAAAAATCTCTCAAATCTTTGATACAATAATTCCCCTCCCCTTAGCTTAACTCAGTAGAAAATCAAAACATAAGCTATATAAGCTTCAAAAGGTCTTTGGTCGCATCCTCCTTTGCTTTTTGTGGCTTCCCCGGTGGCCGGTGCTCTTTGCTGCAGCCGGGGAAGTTCTCTCCTGTTATGCTTTTTCTCTTCTCCTTTCTTTGTCATTTTTTTGGGTTTTAGATATAATAATTTTTTATTCTCCCGAGATCTCTTGGCTATTGTAGTGGTACAAGGGTTCAGTTTTTTGTGTGGTTATCCATTCTCGTGTGCTGTGCGTGGCATCTCGGTTCCTCTTCCAACGAAGATGAGGTCTTAGATGAGGTCTTAGATCTGATGTTTGTGGTGGTTTGTTATTGGATTCCGATTGTACGGAGATGGATCGTGTTGGTGGGGCTTCGTTTGGCATTTTCGTGGTGTGGAGTCACAACAGAGGCTTGAAGAGAGCCCCCATTCACAAGGGTGGCTTTGCTACCGGAGAAGTGGTGCTTCTTTTGGCATGGTCGAGGGTGTGGTCTCACTGGAAGCATATGGAGAGCCCATTCACAGTCCATTGGCATATCTTGTTTGGGTACTGAAATAGTTTTACTTTGATGGTTATCTATTGCAACCAAACCAGTTTGATTCACTCTTCATCGAGTTTGATTTTCAGTCTCTAGAGGTTTAATTGTCTTATTTTGTTTTGGCTATGGTTGCTTACCTTAAAGTTTAGAGTCATGGTTGGTTTTGTCCTTGCATTTTTAATTCTTGCTTGCAGTTCGGAAAGCACACTTGGATTATAGCAGTTTTTGAGTGGTTCTCAGTTCTCATAGCTTTAGTAGATTGGAAGCTTAAATTGCAGAAATCTCAAATCCTTTAGTTGATTGGAAAAAGTGGAAAGGGTAGCCTACCCCCCTAAAGATTCTCAATTCAACTGTTTTGACATCTACAAAGATCTCTGAATCAAGAAATATTAAGGTTTATTATTTTCTCAAATTTGAATGGTGCCTACTGGTATTAATATAAGCTACAATAGTTTTTTTTTACTCTACAATAGTTATTGTTTTTCTCTCTTTTTTTTTTAGTTGTACTGGTGTATTTTTGCAGTACTTTTTTTTGCTTCTATGTAGACCGGTTGGTCATAAGTTTATTATTGGAATGATTGATTCAGCGTTATAAAAAAAAAGTTATATAAGCTCGTAAAAACACAATATATCAAAGGTCCGATAATCATTTTCAATTTTTACAACCAAGCTTATACAAACATTAGATAATTTTTACCCAAAATAGAGCAAGCACAGATTACTACCTTACATCAAATAATAAATAAAATGACCAATTCACAAGAGCTTGACATATACACCTCTTTGTTTTCTTATCTTCAATTCTCACATTCATACATTAAGTCCCGAGAAGAGAAGCATTCAGAATCACAATCCTTTGACCGGTGGTGAGGAGATATCAAATTTCAATAGTTCTGTGGGCTCAACTTCAATGACGAGAACCATAAAAGAAATCATGCACCAAACGTACAGATAGCTTCTTCTTTTTTTGATGTTGTTTATGGTGTTCTCAGTAACAAGTAACAACAATCAGATGAATCGACCTCACTGCCTCTGCCTCTCTCTTTCACTAGTGAGACCAAATATTATTAAACCCTAAAACCCTAATCAAACAAACAATAAACTCTAACTAAAATTTTGAGCAACAAAACCCCACAAATTAAGCAACTCTTTTAACCATTTTAATTAGAAGACATAATGCACCTACACTTTTTCTTGACCTGTTTATATCAGCGTGGGTCATCCTCTTCCCGCCGACCCGACCCGGTATTCCCACCCGACAAAGAAGCCAGCAAATTGAGATGATGACCCGGAAGATAGTTCCCGACTCTAGCTGCTGAAGCCTCACCCATTGCAGCTGCTGCTTGCTGTTGTTGTTGCTGGTGTCGGACGAATAAAGTAGCTGGTTGCTGCTGCTGCTGTGCAAACAACATCTCCGGTGAAGCTCCGGAAAAGCTCCATACTTGTCCTAAATCTGGCCTGGCCGGAACCGCCCAGAACCCACCACCACTCATTAACGAAGCCCCCATCGTGTGTCCGACTGTTAGCCCTCCTCCTACTCCGTTGCCGGCTACTCCCTCCCCCGCTCTCACGACTCGCTTCCCGAGTGTGAAGGAGGAAGAAGTGGAGAGAGAAGCGGTGGAGAAACTGGCAGGAGTCGTGCCTGTTCCCGTGGCGGCTACGATAGAAGGCTCGGCTTGACGGAGGAGCCACTCTATGGTCTGGCCGTCTGATTTATGACCTAACTCTCTGGTCAGCTGGAAAACTCGAGCCGCGCATATGATCGGCATACGGATCCGTCTCCCTCTCCCGTCGACTTTGGTATGTCGATCTTTAGCCGGTGGCTTCTTCACGGCGTTAAGAGCTCCTTTGTTAACCGCTGAAGACGTCTGTTCCACTATGAATCGCGTGGAGTTTGAAGGAGAAGAGCAAAGTTTACACTTAAAAAATCTTGATTCTTTGCTTGGGCTGTTCGATCTGTCTTCTTCCCGAGAAAAGAAACTTGTTTTAATCACGGAGATAGATTATAGCTTCCGGTTAGAATCACGTTGAGGGAAGACCTAAAATCCCCAAAAAATCCCCAAGAATCGCGTCGAGAGCGGTTCTCTCACCGGTTCAACTATGATTTAATTAATGGTTTATCGGAGGATCATAGTGGCATTCTAAATCGTGGTTTTACATAACCAAGCAATCGGTTTGTTCCGGTTCAAATTAGTAATGGTAGTTAGATATCAATTGGATTTGCATTTACAACAAACATGGAGGATTTGATTGGTTTAGCCAATACCACCCTAAAAAAAACTTTTGGCTCATAATTAGTTTTGTATTTTATTGCCTCAAATTATAAATGAATTTTCACACATTTTGAATTCTTTGTATCTCGTGTAGAGTTAGCAAGCTTGTAGACCATTTGTTTGTATTCTTCTCTTCCCTTTTACTAGTGGAACTGCTGTACCACTGCGTTTACAATCCAAGGCGTCCAGCATTCTTTCATCAAACAATTATTTTCTTTCAAAAATGTGCGATAATCAATTTTTTCAGTTCTATACCAAGCTTATACAAAACACTACAGAAGTTTTATGACTACCATGCATACCTCAAATCATTCAAAAGACAAGGACCACTTCACAAGAAATTGACGTATAAGACCCTTTTTTGTTTGCTTATCTTCATTTCCCTCATTCATACAAGTCACGAGAAACATTCAGGATTACAATCCTTTGACCGGTGGTAAGGAGAGATCAATATTCAATAGTTCCTGTGGGCTCAACTTCACTGACGTGAACCATAAAAGAAATCATGCACATAACGTACAATGAGCTTTTTCCATTATGGCGTTTTTAGTAACAACAATCAATCAATCGACCTCACTGCCTCTCTCCTTAACAAATTCTTAGACCAAATATTCTTAAACCCTGAAACCCTAAGCAATAATCTAAAATTTTAACTAAAACCTGAACAACAAAAACACACAAATTAAGTACTCGTTAAACCATTTTAGAATACATATAAAACACAGATAAGTTTTCTATACATACTCAAGTATCCCTAATCCAAAGAGCACAAAATACAAAGACCTTTTTTTAACGTGGGTTATCCTCTTCCCTCCGACCCGACCCGGTATTCCCACCCGACAAAGAAGCCAGAAGATTGAGATGATGACCCGGAAGATAGTTCCCGACTCTAGCTGCTGAAGCCTCACCCATTGCAGCTGCAGCTGAAGCTTGTTGTTGCTGCTGTTGTCGGACGAATAGAGTAGCTGCTTGCTGCTGCTGTGTAAACAACATCTCCGGTGGAGCTCCGGTAGCAAAGCTCCATACTTGGCCGAAGTCCGGCCTCGCCGGAACCGCCCAAAACCCACCACCACTCATCAAAGAAGCCCCCATCGTGGGTCCAACTGTTAACCCTCCTCCTGCTCCGGCACCAGCTTCTCCCTCCCCCGCTCTCACGCCACGCTTCCCGAGTGCGAAGGGGGAATAAGTGGAGAGAGAAGCGGTGGAGAAACTCGCCGGAGTTGTACCCGTTCCCGTGGCGGCTATGATAGAAGGCTCGGCTTGGCGTAGGAGCCACTCTATGGTCTGACCGTCTGATTTGTGACCTAGCTCTCTGGTCAGCTGGAAAACTCGAGCTGCGCATATGATCGGCATACGAATCCGTCTCCCTCTCCCGTCGACTTTGGTGTGTCGATCCTTAGCCGGTGGCTTCTTCACGGCGTTAAGAGTTCCTTTGTTAACTGCTGACGGATGCTCCGCTATGACGCCGTTAGGCCCTGATCCGTCGTTGCTCGTCATGAGGGTGCCGGAAGAGAGAATTTGAGAGGTAAATGATTTTAAAGAGTAGCTTAGCAAGAAGCTGGTGGAGACAGGAAGTAGGGCACATGGCTGTTGGTGGGTCCCTCACACAGCTCACTTATGCGAGGGACGCGTTTAATTAAGCTCACGCGCTGACTCTGGTGTTGACTGTCGCGTAGGGACCACGGTCCGGCATTAGAATTTAAGTTATTTTGGGGTTAGAATGTGGGTCCCATATATATTTGATTGTCGGAATTACAGGCGATGCTTAATCACAGGAGTACTTAATTAAGAGTCATGATTGATTCCTGGTGGTTAGTGTGGAGCAAATCATGTGGAGTAGTTTGCAAAACTGTTTCCAATTTACAGTTTCACGTTAGTTGAAAAGCTGTGCTAAAACGATCGGTCGGCGAGAGGGCCCAAGGTGGCAGAAGTGGGATAAGAGACAATCAATGACGTAATTATTTGGTGAGTCGACTTTACACCTGCACTGATTACGATTTTGTTTATTTATATAATTAATTTAATTTTTAGATCACTCTCTTTTGTGTTTCTATTACAAATGGCTCTTATAAAATGACAAGTACGCACTTTCTGACAATGGTTATTGTTTTGAGTATTTCACAACCTTTCCGATTCGACGATTAGTTATCTACTACTTCGTGTTTTGATGAGTGATTAGTTATCGGTTAGCTGGATAAACGCATCTATAGTTTGTAAAGTTTAGACACTAATTATTGCTAATGATCACCCAATTACCAAAAGTGAACACATACTCGTACGAATCATTTGATAATTGTCAAATGTGATAAACAGCTGGAGCCAATTCTCATTTATTTAGTTTTGAAATTAATACTATCATATGGTGTGGACCAAAATAAAGAAAGTGACACTTCTGACAAAAGAAGAATCAACTCGTGTTTCATCATACAAGAATCTTTTCCTAGTTTTCACTTGGCCATGCCTTAGATTTTCGCCACTGACTCAACCAATCAGAACGATCCACGTCATCTTGTGTTGAGGATAAGGATCTTTTTATCTTCTCTTTTGCTGAAAATTTAGCAAACTGTGACCATCGATAAAACCCTTTTTTTTGGGTTCCCTTCACGATAACATGGATTGAACTTTTGGTTATTCTTGTGGTTTATTGTCATTTTTAAAGTGTAAACACCAAACGTTTTGCAATTGACCACAGAGACTGCTCGTGCACACATCAAACAAATGTTTTGATTAGGAACTAAATTGTCTGAATCGCGGTTAATAGTGACAAGTCAGCTTGACACGGCCCAAACTAGTGCAAAGGGACCAATTAAGTTATAAAAAGATTTGTGATTATAGCATATTCGTAATCGAATATCCATTTCCTATTCTTCGAAAAGTTGTGATTAGCCTAGCGCATAGAATTATGATTAGTTCATAGCAAGGGAAAAAAAGCATTGTGATTAGTCTATGCGGGCTGTAGTGGATTGTAGACGTATATACAGATTAGCAACAATCTTTGAGTTGGTTAGCTGCTAGACAGTTAGAAGGTTTAAGAGAGTAATTGTTAAGTGTAGAGATTCAATAGTTTAATCAAGTCTTGAATCGGTTTGGATCCTATTAAGACATGTAACTCCTAAACAAAATCTATGCATTTTGACTTTGCAATAATATAGAGTCTGTAACAGTGGTCAAGAATCTCCAAATCAACTCAACATTCCAGGATCTATCAAGTTACTATCAGTCTTATCTCCACGGAGTAGCAACACACAAAGATTGAGGATTGGGATTAAGTACACCATCAGGGTCATTTGGTCTCTTTAAAGACGTTGGGGTTTAATTAAAGGATTACAAAATGTAAGCGGGTCATTTGTGCTATTTTAAAACTCTCAGGGCTTTATTTACAATTATTTGAAAACATGAAACAAAAATCGATTCGAGAACATAACGATATTCAAAATCGAGCGAAGTGAATGTTGAAGTCATCATCATCGTCTCTCTTCGCGAACTCGATTCTCCTTCACCGATGGAAGACAATGTCAGAGCTGAGCAAAACGCACGCCCTTCTGATCACACTCGGTCTCTCCGAGGAAGAACCTTTCGCCTCTCGAGCTCTCTCCTTCTCTGCTCTATCCTCCACAGGCGACGTCGATTACGCTTACAGATTCTTGACGGGATTACCAAATCCTCCGGCTTTCAGCTGGAACTTTGTGATACGAGGCTTCTCCAATAGCAAAACCCCGAGAGAACGATCCGTGCTTATATCCAAATGCTGAGAAACGGGTTCTCACCAGATCACATGACTTATCCTTTCCTCCTGAAATCGACTTCACGTCTCTTGAATAAGAAACTTGGCGGGTCGTTGCATTCCTCCGTGGTGAAAAATGGGTTCGTGTGGGATTTGTATATATGCAACTCTCTTATCCATATGTATGGTTCGTTACGAGATAGTGTTTCCGCTCACAAGGTGTTCGATCAAATGCCTGATAAGAATTTGGTCACTTGGAACTCGATCTTGGACGGGTACGCGAAATGCAGGGATGTTGTTTCTGCACGAAAGGTGTTTGATGAAATGAGTGAGAGAGATGTTGTGTCGTGGAGCTCTATGGTAGATGGGTATGTAAAGAGCGGCGAGTATAGCGAAGCTCTTGAAGTTTTTGATGAGATGATGAGAGTAAGTTCAATAAAGGCTAATGAAGTCACTATGGTTAGTGTGTTGTGCGCTTGTGCTCACTTGGGTGCGCTGAACAGAGGAAAGGCGGTGCATCGGTATATAGTGGATAAGCATTTGCCTTTGACAGTTATGTTGCAGACGTCTCTTATCGATATGTATGCTAAATCCGGTCGATAGGAGACGCTTGGGGGGTGTTTTGTGGAGCAAACGTTGAGGAGAGAGATGTATTGATGTGGAATGCTATGATTGGAGGGCTTGCGAGTCACGGTTTCATAAGAGAGTCGCTCCAACTGTTTCACAAAATGCAAGAATCCGAGTTTGAACCGGACGAGATAACATTCTTGTGCTTGCTCGCTGCTTGTTCACATGGCGGATTAGTGAAAGAAGCGTGGCATTTGTTTAAGAGTCTCGAGAAAAGCGGAGCGGAACCGAAGAGCGAGCATTACGCTTGTATGGTCGACGTGCTTTCCGTGCCGGTCTGGTTAAAGATGCATACGGTTTTATATCCGAAATGCCGATGAAGCCGACCGGTTCGATGCTGGGTGCTTTGCTTAACGGGTGTATAAACCATGGAGACTGGGAGCTTGCGGAAACAGTTGGAAAGAGGCTTGTAGAGCTGCAACCGGATAATGATGGACGATATGTCGGGCTAGCTAACGTTTATGCGATCAACAAGCGGTTTGGCGGCGAGGTCTATGAGAGAAGCAATGGAGAAGAAAGGAGTGAAGAAAGTTGCTGGACACAGTATAATTGAATTGAATGGAATACGGCATAGATTCATAGCTCATGACAAAACTCATTTAGACTTTGAGAAGATCTACGCAGCGTTACATCTGGTTGGTACTTGGATGGATCTCAATGTCGACAATGACGATAGTGGGAACTATAATTGTATTTGTTCATTTTAACATCATGATGTTTTATTCATTTTAATGTGACTGCATGTAGTTTGTCATCTAATTTCATAATATATTCAATTTTTCATTTGGCCCATTACCAGTATATCCAGAGCCCATATTAGTAGAAAAATCTTTTATAATAAAGTTAAAATATTTTCTTGTTATATCTGCACTAAATTAATTATTTATTGAACCAATGATTAGGTTTATAACTTTAAGAACTTTATTACCAAGACGTTTTACATGGAGCCTAACATTGTGGACCTAATCTATGGAAGTTTCTCATTCACAGAGTAGCCAAGCATTAATGGACTCTGAAAGTGAAGTGGGATGTGGTGAGAGTTTCAGCCTCTTTTCAAAGAAGCAGCAAAATATTAGGCAACTACTAGTATCTTCTTCTTTTAAGTTCAAGTCCCTCCACCCCCACTGAAAACATTAATGCAACTTGTTTTGTATACACACAAATGAAGAAAGAATGATGTAGGCACAGAAACAATACCTGAACCAGAGGCTAACCAGATGCACCATTCAGCCAACCGAAGGACCAACCATGATATGTGTTCAGTCAAAACGTTGTATCTAATCAACCAGGAGGAATTTTTCCATGAAACAAATTTTCATGCATTCTAGACTCCACAAGGAGTCAGGCCCAATTGGAAGAATCATCAAATCTACTCGGACCAGGAAGATATGAATTTTACAAACCAGAAGTTCTTCAGCCCGTCCATATGCGAGTATCCAAGTTTAGAAATTGTCTCAAGCCAAATTAAGAAGCGTTAAGACCCAAACCAAATCATGGAATTCAATATGGATCTCTTAGATTTCCAAAAAGCCAAGAATCAGGAGAAAAGTCCACGGAAATATGAAGTTATGGTCCAATCACCAAAACCGGCTAAACCAACTCTACACTTACCTAAATTGGAAGATTCAGGTTTGACATCAAACCAAACTCAATTTTGGAAACCAGGAGACTTTGTACAGCTTAAAGAGGTCCTCAAGACTATCTTAGGAAGCACAAGACCACACTGAATCAGGCGGATCCTTGATGAATCAATCCAACCAAACCAGAGCCGAATATGGAAATATTTGGCAATCTTTCGGTTTAATCCTTTCCAATTCAATCAACTCCGACCAGAAAACCTTCAGCCTAAACCAACACTTCCAGAAGACAACTACAATCATTCAGAAGGTCATTCTATCAGCCTACAGTGGACCAGCAACCATAGGATCATGAGGATCTACATTTGGCCACACTTGCCTTATTTGGAGTCTCAAGCCATTAAAATCCAAACAGCTCTTTCCCCATTCAAATGTGGACGTGATCAGCAACTTCCAAGCAGTAAAGAAGGTTCTTAGAAAGCTCAGCTATCCCTTAAAACCGTCCAGATTCAAGATTATTCAAATTCCTCCTTTGCAAGCCACAATCCCAACAATCTCTTCAACGGCTAGTTTCCGATTTTGTTGCTTATTTGATTTGTTTCCTTTCTTTTCTTTTATGGCCGTTTTGAATCTTGTGTCTGAGCATTATATAAGCTCATTGTCGACCTATGTACAAAGCATCTTTCAATCCACAAGTTTATTAAATAAGAATTCAGGTTTTTCTTCAAAGAGTGTCTTTGAGTATATTGTCTTTAGTTTCATTTGAGTGATTCATTTGTTGCTATTGATTCATAGTTCTTAGGTTGTTGAGAGATTCAACATTCCCTGGACATCACTGATTGAGAGAGTCGATCAAACCCAAATATTTAGAGAGTTAATCATTATCTATCCCACATCATCGATCATCATCTTCTATCCATCAAACCATTCCATCCATTTATCTTTTAGTTTCTGTTCTTATTTTAATTATTTATAAACTCATTGTTCTTCATTTGTTTTCAGGTTAGATTGGACTAAAAGGGACAACAAGTCGCCATCTTCACCACCAATCACTATCTCCATCGATAAGACATGTGAACATGTGTGAATTTTTTACAAGCATTTGGAGAGATTACTATAACCCTCATGGAAAGACATTTTGGTGACAAACAATGTGTGTGAATAATTTCCTATGTTTCTAACATCATGTTCCACTATTGTTTCCTTCAAGTCATTGATTATGCAGTTCAGCTTCATCTGACTTTTTGTCATCGTCTGTTAAAACACAATAACAGTAAAATCATCAACTAGTTTCGATAAATGTGACGAGACCTAAATCAAATTCATACATTTTCAGCGGCCTTTTCAATGAGAGCTTCCATGTAGGTTCTGAATTTGGTTCTTAACAAGAGTCTAACCTCACTTAACTACTCTCCAAAAACTCTGTTTTTTTTTTAGGATTTAAATCGCTACTCTATTTTTGGTAAAATGCCAATGAGTATTTTCATTGAGTTCAGAAGAACTCCAAGCTGAAAATTTACCAAAATCGCGTTATTGTCTTCTTCTCTTACACATCCAAATAAAAACGATTTCAAACCCCTTCCTTATCAACAACAAAACACAAGGAAACAACACATTTTAAAAAACAAATCTCTCAAACAAAGTAATTTATTCTCCCTAAATTCACCTGATGTATCAAAAGTAAGACCAACAAAATACACTTAAAATCGTTGACTCTCTACCAGAGTTTCCATGTAACACAATCTAATCAGAATAAAGCCACAAACCTCCATTTTCAGATCAGTTTAAGGACAATAATGATTTGACTATTTAAAGCTCAAATTGGTTGGTACTTAACAGAGATCGATTGCAAGGATCGCCTGAGATATTGAATCAAGAGCTTGATGAAGATGTGAAATCATATTGCGAATGAGAGGGGAGAGATAGAATCTTCAAGGAATCTTTGTTGAGTTGTGGTGTTATGCAAGAGACGTCGTCGTTTCGTTGAGTTTTTGACATCACTCGCTTGTATTTAAAAAAAAATTGAGAATATTTCAAAAATAAAGAAAGTCAAAAGGATATTGTTAACGAAAAGTGAGCGGTGTTTTCACGCGCTCTTAATGAGAATGGTTCTTCTTAAAATGTAGTTTTTGATTAGTAATATTAACTTTTTCAATTTTTTATAAATATGATTATATCGTCACATTCTAATAGTTAGAAACTTTATTTATCAATTTTGAAGACTTTGAAATTTTAAAATTTGTTGATCTAAGAGGAATCATACTATTTTATTTCATTTTTGACATCTTGCTGCTGTTTTATGCATTTTAATGGGAACTGCGTGCCGTTTTATACTATTTTTAAGATCATGGTGTGTTATTCACTTTAATGGAACTGCATGTAGTTTGTCATCTTAGTGGCTTGTGCTCTTCACTAGGCCTGGGATTTTTATCCATAACCGAATACCCGAACCGGAACCGACCCGAAATGAACCAGTTCGGTTCGGTTTCGGTCCTAGACAATTTATCTGATGGGTATTAGTGTTAATTATCCATGGGTATCGGTTCGGTTCCGGTTTTAAAACCAGAGCAGTGCCGTTAATCAATTCTATGCTTAAAAAACATAGATTTGTATCTTCTGAGTGTCGAACCCGGGCTTGATAGGCAAAGCAACAACTGTAATACCACTAGACTAGTTCAACTTTGTTGTATTTAATACATGTTACTAATATATATATACGATTTCTATTTACTTTTCTTTAAAAAAATAAAATAAATAAATAAAAAACTGGTATATAATTATTTTATTTTGCAAATATTTATATAATTCACATAAGAAACGGGTACCCTGAACCGACCCGAAACCGGTAGTACCCGATCCGAAACCCGAACCAAAATCTACTAAGTACCCATTGGGTATAGAATTCATTTATCCAAAAAACCCGGACCCGATCGGTTCCTATCCGAACCCGAACCGAATATCCGAAGTCCCAACCCTACTCTTCACTAAGATTTATTACTTTGTGAGTACAAAACTGCAAGAAAGAAAACCGTTAAGACTACAAAAACCATTTAATTCATTACTTATAAGACCTAAACTTCGGATTGGATTACTCAATATAAAGAATCACCAACTCTTATTTCTTGTAGTGGAAGTTATCATTAGACAACGGCCTAAAATAATATCTTGTAATGAAACTTCAAAGCAATTTCAATTTATTCAATCCGACATGTAAACAAAAGCTGTTTTATCTTCTCATTTGTCGAATCTTTTGAATATCTTCGAATTAGAAAAACAACCCCAAAAGAATGTGCGGTTGATGAATTGGGGTTTTCTTGTTTGTTTTCTTCTTGAAGGTTTCAAGAAGAAGGAGCTAGTGAGTGTGAAACTCAACTTCACTGCTTCAAAAGACCTCTTTCTTTAAAGAGATCATACATTGCCGCTCCTATCTTAGCCGGTGATTCAACAACCTTCACTCCTGCACCATTTAGACTCTTAATCTTGTCCTGAGCTGTCCCTTTCCCACCGGAAACAATAGCTGCAACAAACAAAAACCAGAGAAGCAAATGAGAGCAAAGAACCAAAAGTAGTAAATCCGGTTTAGGCATTAGATGGTTTGCTTATGGAAAATACCTCCTGCATGACCCATTCGACGACCAGGTGGTGCAGTGAGTCCAGCAATGAAAGCAACAACAGGCTTCTCAGTACCACTTGCCTGTTTATAATCATCAAACAACCAAAGTTGAGTTGCAAATAGATAGACCCCGACCAAAGTGAAAGTGAAAGAGATTCAAAGTTGGTTATATTGCCTTTATCAAAGCTGCAGCATCTTCTTCTGCAGTGCCTCCGATTTCTCCAATGAGAACGATACCTGAAACAGCCATCTGTGTCTACTTAGTTTCCATCTTTCATGAACAATAGGGAAAATCTTTCACTTGAGCTACTAACTAAATTTTTTTTAAAAGAGAGAGGAACTAAAGGAATCCAAAGCCTTCTAAGACAAGAATCTTGCAGTCTCAAGTGATCAGGTGAGCTACTAATAGATCTTTAAGGTTAATCTATTAAGAGTTCAGAAACATTACCTTCTGTCTGAGGATCAAGAAAAAACTTCTCCAAGCAGTCAACAAAGTTTGTTCCGTTAAAAGGATCTCCACCAATTCCTACACAAGTAGATTGGCCTAGACCAACGGCAGTTGTTTGGAAAACCTGCATGGAAGTAAGAAACGAAAGCAACAAACCCATTAAAGATTGAGAGAGAGAAAATAATAAACCAAACGCAATACAAGTAAAAAAGAAAAGAGCTTACAGCTTCATATGTCAAGGTTCCAGAACGAGAGACAATCCCAATCTTGCCAGGCTTGTGGATGTATCCAGGCATAATCCCAATCTTGCACTCACCAGGCTTGATAATCCCAGGGCAGTTTGGACCAATCAGCCTAGTTTTCGACTGGCTGTTAAGAGCATGCTTTACACGTACCTTAAATAAGAAAACACCACAAAGATCCCAAGTCAGATTAGTCTAAAAGAGCCAAACCACATGAGTATCCTGTATCCAAGCCTATGTAACTTATGATGATGGCAATTTACCATGTCATGTTGAGGGATTCCTTCGGTGATGCAGACAACAAGATCCAACTCAGCTTGTATACCTTCCATAATAGCAGCAGCAGCGAAAGGCGCAGGAACGTAAATCACAGAAGCGTTGGCTTTGGTCTCAGCCTTGGCTTCAGCAACAGAGTTGAAAACAGGGAGACCTAAGTGTTCTGTTCCACCCTTCTTTGGTGTCACTCCTGCCACCTATATTACACAACACACAAACAAAATTAGCATAAAGTCGCAACCTTTAAATCAAATTGTCAACAATGTCATCTCCAGGATCAATAAGAGTTCCTTCTCAATTCGAATTTTAAAGAAGAAAACTTTAAAAGGTGAAGACTTTTTACCATGTTGGTGCCGTACTCAATGGCTTGCTCAGTGTGGAAAGTCCCGTTCTTTCCGGTGATGCCTTGACACATCACTCTGGTGTTTTTGTCTACGAAGACAGCCGCGGGAGGATCCGACGCGAAGGAGCGAGATTGAGTCAGCGAACTGAGACTCTGGCGTGACGGAAAAGCTTCAGAGCCGCCGCCGTTTGAGCAGCGGCGAGCTTTTGACGACAGAGATCCGATGAGCCTTGCGACTTGCCTGGACATGATTGTCTAGTTCTTCTTCCACTTCTTGATTCTCTCCGATCTGGATTTAACGTGTGGAAACCTAAGCTGTGTGAAAGGCGAAATCGGAAATGAATAGCAAAAGAAATGTCAGCGAGGTTGGTTTGTTCGAAGAATCAGCCGATCAAAAGCCGACAAAACAGGCTTCTTTTGTGTAAGGCTACACTTGTCTGAAATTTTAGCCCATACCCATTTTTTTTTAGATTATGGACTTTGTTTTTGATAATATATTAATTTCATTAATCCTCTACTTAAAATTTTATTATAATAATTACTTTAGTTTCGGAAACATCCATATTTTAAGAAAATAATATTTCAAAAAGATACATTTTATGCATTTTGAATGTATTAGTTTAATGGTGAATTGTAAATTTCAAAGAAAATAATTGTGTATACTAAAATTTTATTGGTTAAAGCTGTTAAAATGACTAATTACAACAAATAATATATTGTTAATCAAAGTTTAATTTGTTAAGTGTAAAAATTCTAAAAACCTATAGCATTTTGGAACAGAGATTATTATTTTGGTTGGTTATAATCAAAACAAGATGCTTTTAAAAGTTTAAATTTTCTCCTGAATTAATCGAACATAAGTAAGAAGATCACGAACCTTATACTATACAGGTTAAACATAGACTCATTCATTTCAGTGATTCATGTTCGAAGATACTGCAATACATAAATGGCAAACAGCCGAAAAGAGTAAGCAAGAAGGAATCACAAATCATCAAAGCATATGTATGCAACAAGTTCATAGGATATTTCAACTGACCATAACCACTCCACATGAAAGAGTTTTTTGATCCAATGTTTTTCTGAAACAAACTCCAATGTGTTGGGGTTAGTAGCGGTATTTGGTGGAGTAATCTTTAGGAGCAATCACTAGCCCACGACTAGAGATGTCAAATGGGCGGGCTATAAATGGGTGGCCCGTGTCCAAATCGATATGGTCCAAAATGAATGACAGGATTAAACCATAATTAAAATTTGTCAGATGGGTGAACCCAATTATATTCATGGACAATATTGCTTTAACCACTTGACAACGTTACCAATAAACTTAAATGTCTGGGTTTGAAAATTGGGAGAAAACACAAATCACCTTTTTTCTTCCGTCTCACTCTTGTGTTTTTCTTCGTGTTTGATTCTTCCTCTTGAATCATCGTCTTCGATTTTCCTCTTCGAGTCCTCGTCTTCGATTCTTCCTCTTCGTGTTCGATTCTTCTTCCTCGTCTTCGTTCTTCTTCAATTTTTTCGATTCTTCACCAACTTCGATTTCATCATCTCTTAAGATTTGATTTTTCGTGATTTGTGTTATGGGTTTTCACTATTAGCTACTGATTCAGTATCATCTACTAATATTGTGTTATGGTTTATGTGTTAAATAGATCGGTGATTTGTGTTCATAACGAAGTTGGTGGTGAGTCTGGCGTTTTTCGTTTCATGGTCGAGACGAAATTACAATTTTTAAACTTATCTTGAATTTTTATAACTTTGAAACATGAAGTTTAAAACTTAAAGTTTAAGTATGTGACATCTTTAAAATTGAAAACTTAATAATCTTTAAATTTTAAACGAAATTATGTTGTTTACATTAAAGCGTGATGGGTCATCTACTGATAAATTTAACAAATCATTACTTTATTCTATATGGCCTCATTTGGACATGGTTCTATTTGGGCTTCACCAAAATGTCCAACAAAAATGAAACCCATTCGGACACACCCAAACCGCCTAACCCGCCCATTTGACATCTCTACCCACGACCCTTCCTTGCACCACGGAAGACGGTCTCAATGATATCAATAAACTCTTGCTTGTCCTTCATAGCCCAATTGATCTTGTTGTTGTTACCAGTCCCGAGATCGATCATAATGTGTTTGTTCCTGAAGAAGAACATGACCGTCGATGGATCATAGAGCTCGTACATGGTGTTGAAGTCTGGAACCTCACTTATGTCCACCAGATATATCACCGCAAAGTTCTTGATCGTCTCAGCAACTGATGCCAACACCTCGTCCATCTAAAATCAGATCAAAATCATTTAATCAGACCACAACACTAACACAAGCTACACAACACACTAATGGCTTAAAACTAAATGTAATCAAATAATGAATCATACAACAACACGAACACACAATATAACCCCTAATAGTTCCAAGCTAAAGAAGACACTAATAGCTAAAAATTTCAAGCAATTGAAACAAAAGATCGTAACTTTATAGAACAAGAGTATATGATTCGAAATTAAGGAACCCAAATAGAATCAAATTGAAGATGGAAGAAACAATACCTGCATACAGGTTTCATCCCAATCATGGCCGAAACGTATGACCACGAGACGCTCTTCCTCGGCTAGAATCGCCTGATCGACAGCCCACCCGGAATGCAAGTGAGGTAGAAGGTACGACATCGTCTCTTCTCTCTCTCTCTCTATAGAAACTACGATTTCAATCCGTAAGGGTATGGACGATATACATTATGATACTAATGAATTATATATTTCTTTTAACTCACGCTTTTCATTTATTTTTTGGTTAATTGATTATTATAATTATTTATTAGTTAAGATATACAATTATATTATAATATATATACATAATTACTCATTAAGCGTAAAAAACAATATTAGCCGTTCTAACTATTAAAGTGAGAGTTTCGTTGAAATATATTTTGTAAATAATAATATTGATTTTTACTTTACCAAATAGTCAAAAATATTGAATATATGACAAGAACACAAACAATTATGTTTATGACATTATTAAAAGTTAAAAACATTAACAAACATCCGCGCGGACGCGCAGGTCAAAAGCTAGTCTTTTATTAACGACGATGACAAACTATTATGACCCGACCCGACCCGACCGAGCACAGACTAATATGGTGTTAGCTGTACGCTTTTTAGTTAGGCCCAATAAGAATGAGTCCATGAGATTGATAAACAGACGGTGGGAAAAGATCGGGTTCGGATCGGCAGATCCGGATATTTCAGATATATAAAAATTGGTACCGATCTAATATTTACTAAACTTGGATCGGATTCGATTTGGTAATTTCGGATAAATCTGAAATAACCGTACAAAAATCGATTGCAGTTTGGATTTAGCTGTTTTTATCTGAACAGATTCAAAATGGATGCTTTTTACCCGACTTATCCAAATACTCTAATCAATTATAAGAGAAAAGACCAATAAATATCAGAATTCTGAAATTAAATAAAAATAGATTTGAATAAATTCACAAGAGAATAAAATCATTCTTGAACAAACTAAAACCTACCTTTATTTAATGAGTCTATAAACCAAAAATCAGATATGTCGGATAATTGTTCGGATCTTGGATAATACCTGATCCGATCCGGTACCCGAAACATAAATGAAAATATACCCAATCGGGTATTTCACCATATCTGGATCCGACCCGAAACCCAATTTTCAGATCAGTACCAGTTCGAAATTTCGGATCCGAAAAATATGTTCCGTGATGATTGGTTGGAATGTAACTATAGAAAATTTACTTTAGAATTTAGTCTGTAGGATTTTTTTATTTAGTTTTAAGTAATGTAACTTTAGTTTTATATAGACAAAAAGATGGAACTTCAGAAAATAAGACTTTTACGTCTATTTTTTTTGTTTTTTGGGCTGTAGCTTTAATTTTTTTTGTCTTAACTTTAAAAACTATATAAAGTACGATAGGTGGTTTTTTGTAGCTTTAATTTTTTTTGTGTTAACCTTAAAAACTAATACATAAAGTACAATGGGTGGTTTTTAAGTCTGCAAATAAAAAAGAAAGTTAAAGTGACTGCCCAACCAATCACTCTCGTACACTCATAAAAGAACCGTAATTTGGGCTTAGGCCCATGAGATAGTTAAACGTTCGCGCGCCTAATAAGTATGAGTCAACGAGATTTGAAAAATGGACGGTGGAAAATGTATCAGACCACGTAACTCTGGTATGGATTACCGTAGACGATTACATCGGCAAAATCTGACTATCCTATCCAAAATCTTCGTAGAGATCAGAAGAAGAGCCATCAATTCTCCATTTGAAGCTCACTTTCTCTCTTTTCCCTCTAAATCTCTCTCCAACGATTCCAAATCTTACTTCTCTGAGCTCTTCGGAACCCAATGGATATCTCTACTTCCTCTTTCCATCGAGCTCACAAAGTCTCTCTCTTGCGTCGTCAACCCTCTTCCCCGGTCAACTCTGTCTCCGTTATCGGATTCTCGCTTCCGCGGATCAGCTCTCCTTCTCTAGATAAATGTCTTTGGAAACGGAGATGTTCCGGGCTCGTTAGAGCTTGTGTTGCTGTGGAAGAGAAGACACGAACTGCTATCATCAGAATTGGCACAAGGGGAAGGTAAAAGTTTCTCTCTTTATTGCTTCTCGTGTCGTTCACTGAATCTGTGAATGCTTGAATGCTAATGGGTTAGCCTTGGTTTCCTAAATGCTGATTCAAAGTCTCGATTTTTATCAGTCCTCTGTTTTGGATCAGCTTCCTGGGGTTGAGTGAGTTAAAGTGTACAGTGTCAATCACTTGGCGTGTTATGCCAATCTCTGCTTTGCTTTTTTTGTTTTTTTAGAATTGGCACAAGGGGAAGGTCAAAGTTCTCTCCTTTATACTTCTAGTGTGGTTCACTGGTCTGTTCTGAGTCTACGGCCGCTTGATTGCTAATGGGTCTGCCTTGGTTTCCTTAATTATGATTCAAAGTCTCGATTTTGATCAGCCCTCTGTTTGGATCAGCTTCCTTGGTTTGAGTGAGGTATAGTGGAAATGTCTATCACTTGGCTTGTTTATGTAGATGGTTTAGAGATGAAATGTAGTGCTTGTGGTTCTCCTTGGATAATCTCGCATCGTTTTTGTGTTTCTAGTAGCCAAATCTTGTCTTGTGATTAGTTTTGCATTAGTGGTGAATTGATTTTAGCTCTGATGAGTCTTCGTTTTTTTCCTGTGGACAATGTCACTTCTTACCATGTAGATGGTTGGGTGATTTAGGGTAATTTTTCTGGCTAGAGATGAAATGTGGTGGATTAGTATTGTGATTCGGATTGCATTACTGGTGGACTCAGTTTAGCTCTGATGTGATTAGTATTGTGATTAGTGTTGCATTACTGGTGAACTTAGTTTAGCCTCTGATGTGTATTTGTCATCTTTGTTGTTTCTGCTTATATCTCTCTCACTGTGTAGGACAGTCCTTTAGCACTTGCTCAAGCATACGAGACACGAGCAAAGCTCCAAGCGAAACACCCGGAGCTCACTGAAGACGGAGCCATCCACATCGAGATCATCAAAACCACCGGTGACAAGATCCTCTCTCAGCCGCTTGCTGATATTGGTGGAAAAGGTCTTTTCACCAAAGAGATAGACGAGGCTTTGATCAACGGTCATATCGACATAGCTGTGCATTCGATGAAGGATGTCCCTACTTATCTACCCGAGAAAACCATTCTACCTTGCAACCTTGTGCGTGAGGATGTCAGAGACGCGTTTATCTGTCTGACTGCAGCTTCATTAGCTGAGCTTCCAGCTGGAAGCGTTGTGGGAACAGCTTCTCTCAGGAGAAAGTCTCAGATACTCCACAAGTATCCTTCATTAGCTGTAAGTTTTCACTTGGTGAAAGGGACTGATGTTTCTTATTTTGTTGTTTCTTATGAGTTTTGTTGTCTCTGCAGGTTGAAGAGAACTTTAGAGGGAATGTGCAGACAAGACTATCTAAGCTACAAGGAGGGAAAGTCCACGCTACTCTATTGGCGTTAGCTGGTCTCAAGAGACTCAGCATGACAGAGAACGTTGCATCAGTCTTGTCTCTCGATGAAATGCTCCCTGCTGTTGCTCAAGGAGCAATTGGAATCGCCTGCAGAACCGATGATGATAAAATGGTTAATGTCAAAGCTCTCTGACGATGTTTACTTTTGGATGTGCATCTCTGATATGCTTGTGTACATATGTAGGCAAGTTACTTAGCTTCACTGAACCATGAGGAGACAAGGCTAGCGGTTGCATGCGAGAGAGCGTTTCTTGAGACGCTTGATGGCTCATGCCGTACTCCTATCGCTGGATACGCTGCCAAGGACGAAGAAGGCAACTGCTATTTCAGAGGGTTGGTTGCTTCCCCTGACGGTACTCGAGGTATGAAAACATTTCTATAAGTTTCTTATCTGAGAAACATTATTTATTTCTTATCTTTTTAATCTTTGGTGACAGTTCTTGAGACCTCAAGAAAAGGTCCGTATGTGTTTGAGGACATGGTCAAGATGGGGAAAGACGCTGGGCAGGAGCTGCTTTCTCTTGCTGGTCCTGGCTTCTTCGGAAAGTAAGCATTCAAAGAAGAAAAAGAAGAAAAGGAATGGCTGTGATATGGACAGAGTCTAGGGTTTAGGAGTGTTTCCTACGTCAGTGACACCTTTTCTTCCACCTAAATTAGTTGTAACTTTTATTATCTTGAGAGAAAGATAAGCTTGTTGTATTGATTGTTTGTATTTAGATTAAATTCTCTTGCAATTGTACCTTTTTTATCTATAGAGGAACAAAAAAAAAACAGAGACTTTTTGCGCACTGAAAGGTCAATACTAGTTTGTGTTCAAAAAAAAAAAAAAAGAAAGGTCAATACTATATTCCTAATATAATCGCCAAAATTATCAAAATATGAAGACAAATGTATAAAAATTCATTCCAACTAACGCAATGTTTTTTATTGATAATTCGAAACTGATTGTAGTAATTGGGTACATAAGTGTACCAAACGACAGTTTCGAAACATAACAACAACTTGCCATATAACTTGGTGGCGGTAATGATCAGAAACGTTTTGAAGGCAAAGGGGTGGAAGAAAGGAAGTGAGAGAACAAGGAAAGAGATTGGGCTGGAGCAAAGACCGGAACCTGATGACCGGCTCCTCTCACGGTTGCAAATGTTAATCCTCCGGCGTAAGTCTCAACCCATCCAGCTACTTGACTCTTGTGGAACCATGACCTCCATGGTGACTCCACCTTAGGTCTCATCTTCTTTATGCTATAACGTGTAGATGTTACTGGAACTCTCCCATCCGTATCTCCACTATATTCAAAATCAAACCAATAAAACTTATTAATAAGTAGAGTGATTAACCAAGTATATTGTATATATATAGTTGTTATAGTTTCTTCTTCAATTTCATCTAGAATTTCTATACATTAAAAAAGTTGTGTTCTAAAAATAGGTATAGGCAAACACCTAGACGGCATAAGCAAAAACGCTTAGTCCCCCGTCGAGACGCTAATCTTTTATCAAACGTATAGATAATATACCTATAGATCCAGATGCGGAGGCCGCCTGCCAAAAGCTTCTGTATGATGGGAATCACGGTGGGAGGAGCATCGTTCCACCTCCTTATTACCCCGCTGAATCACACACACACGGACATACATATAAACTGTGTTCATTAGATACGTTTCAAACTATAAACCGGATTGTCCATCTTTACTAAAATAACTTTTTTTGTAACTGTATATACTAAATAACTTATAGCGTTCTAAAGTAAAAACGAGTAGAGTTTCTAGCCATTGTTAGTACTACGCAGCGTAACTAGGGCTAACCTGCATGGAGTGTACGGATAAGGAAGGTTTGTAACGTTCGCATGAAGTGCAACCTGCACATCTTTCCGGTTAAAATAACTTTCAGCATAACCTTCAGTGCATGGATCATACCCAGCCGGCAAGCTATCCCACAAGTCCTGACCATTCAAAAACATTGAAACTAATCAAGTTTGAGAAGGAAATAAAATGAAAGATGATCGTTACGCTACATTATATATTATTACTAAATCTTATTACTAAATTTGCATAGTACATGTATACGTACGTGTGAAGTTAGGAGACGAGGAGACACGATGAGTTTAGGTTTTCTTGGAGAAGAAGACGAGGAATAAGAGGAGAGGCAAACGGGCGTATAGATGCTGTATATATCGATATCGCTGTAAGCTTCCATGAAAGCTTTGAAATTGTCGGTACATTCTACGGTCTGGTTGCTCGTTTGCTCTTCCTCAAAACGGCACATGCCATGGATGTTGCTGTGGATCTCGTCAGATACTATAGCGTGGCTCCATGCGTAGTCCACTAGTCCTGCCATGTCTGTTTCCTCATTGATCACCGCGTTACCAATCTGAAAAACCAGTCAACTAACCATAAGTACCTTTTATTTTACTTATATATTGCAAGAGAAGTTTTTTTTCCCTTGTGTCCGCGAGTGACCTTACTACTTAATTTGTACATACCATGAAACCCTTGAGATTGATGTGCGAGCCTCTTGTAACCTTCTTGTTCCTGTCGTAAATGGCATTCGCAAGTTGTGGAACGTAGTGACCTAATTAAGAAAAAGAATATAATTTCATATACATATTGATTTTGGAGAACCTTAATCCAAAAAAAAACCTCTGATAAAAATATAGCGACCTAATGATTGTCTTCATTATTTTCAGTGTGGAGAAAACAGTTTTTTTTTATTTATTTTCCTTTATTTCATATGTTTAAATTTATTATATTATATGTAATGGTTTCAGACCAATTTCGATAAAATAAAATATTAAAAAGATTAAACTCATAACAAACCGGATTAAGCACTTACCGGCGTAACTCTCTCCGGCGATGTAAAACTCGTTGGATCGGTACTCGGGAAATTTCATGAACCAGTTGATCAAGAAAGCAAGAGAATCCTCTGCACTAACTTGATCTCCAAGCTTATGAAGATCCATTGAGTTATTGGTATACGAGAACCCAACCCCAACCGGTGCTTCCAAGAACAACATATTGGCCTCTGCTTAATTAACATATTTTTAAAAATGTAACCAACTTCTAATACTGTATACTTACATACGTGTATTCATTATATTCAAATGCAAGTATCATGCATATTATAAATATGATAATTTAATTCGATGCAAGTACCTTTGTTCCAAGAGAACTTATTGAAGGTAAGGTTGCTACCGCTGGAGCGAACAAGGAAAGGGCCTAGTTCTTGTGCAGCTCCATAGGCTATCGATGAACAACCAGGTCCTGCATATAGTATAATTTTAGTTTTAATATTGTAAATGCTTTTAGTTTGTAGTTAGTGACTGAATTGCTTAGTATAATTAAGAGTGTTACCATAATGTAACTTTTAAACTTTATTGTGAAATTTGGCGAAAAGTTTCACAAAAATATATTTGACTAAAAGACATGCAAACTAATTATTTATTGTCACGGGTTGGAACAAAGACGTCGATATATTGTCACGGGTTGCTGTCGATGGATACCAAAGATGAATACAACAACGCAATCATTCATATAAAAGCTAAGGCCGCTATTCTTGCATGCCTACTTAAAAGTTTTTTGTAGTAAAAATTGAATTTTTTTATACTTTTAGTCTATTTATATACTCCATGTATTTGAATATTGAGCATCTTATCTTATCCATATCACCATTTAAATATACGAGGTAGATATTTCTCGTGTTCCTAAATATCATAATATTGGAATGTGAACCGTGTGCGGAAATGGACAAACAGTATCCAGTACTAAATTCGTTGAATTAATGAACAACTACCAAGGATGTGGACAGAAAGTAGATAAGGACAAAACAATCTAGAAACAAGATTTGGAGTTTTGCACATTGAATGTTGAGTGGGGAAAACACAGGCACTGAATGGTATAAGTCCAAATAATTGTCAGAGAGCCAGACCATTATAAGTACATACGTCTCCGGTAAGTTAAAAGGTTTTACCGGATATGAATCAGGGTGGGCAAAACCTAACGAACTTTGGGCCCCCAAAAATTTTGGAAAAAATTACATAGAAAATAACGTCCAGACCCCCAAATTTACCAAAAAAAAATTTATAACTGAAATTTTTTTAAAACTGCCTATAGCCCCCTAAATCTTAGGGTCAGCTCCGATATGAACCGGTCTAAAAATACAATGCTGATTTTATAGTTTATTGAGACCTGTAAAATTATTGCAACATGATTGCTAGTTTTCAACAACTATCGATGTACTGATTGCAACATGTCGACAATAGATCATTTATGATTCTAATGTGTTTGCAACGGCCACAATATATACATATGTATATAAATACGAACAATTTTTCAATTTCACATTAATAAAACTTTGACTATAACAGTGTCCTAAAGAGGCAATAGAGTATTAAAAGCTGTTTTACAAATAGTATTAAGGTAAACCAAATAAACAATATACATACACTTTTTGCTAAAACAAAACAAATTGTACCTTCTTTTTTTTTATCAACGATAAATTTTATTAATTCAAATAGTGTAAGGATGATACAAATTGTACCTCGTTATGAGTCTTACGACTGAAATCCACAATTAAAAACCATTACAAGTTTTTATTATCAACTACGTCAAATAATTTTTTTTTTTTGTCAAAGAAATGTTGTTAGTGTAGAGAAGAGAGTGAGAGAGAAACTGACCTCCGTTGAGCCAGAGGACAAGAGGACGACCTGAGGAGTTTCGTTGGGCTTCAAAGAACCAGTAGAAAAGTGCCTTTTGCTTCTGTCGTGGCCCGAGATTCACGTAGCCGGCGTAATGCCTGAAGTTAACCAGTGGTTGGCCAGGCAAACCGGTTACCAGGTCATCTTCCTTCCTCCCGGACGAAGCCGTTGCCTTCTTCTCAGGATTCCTGCCCAAGGCTATCGCCGGTAACACCAGGACGCATAGTAGCCAAAGTGCGTTCTTCTTCATCGCCATACACTTTCTCCTCCTCTTTCAGAAAGACAGACTATTAATGATCTGATGAAAAATGCCCCCACTAGCTCTTTTTATAGCGTTTTAATTTTATTGCACGTCTTTAAAAGGCACATAGTGAATTATTATTTTTTAACCTTCTGTTTTTTATACAGGAAAGTTGGTTTAAGCCTTGGTTTTATTTTATTTCCTTGAGGCACATAGTGAATTTTTAATTTTCTAACCTTTTGTGATATTTAAAAGAAAACATTAAAAGTAGAAGACAAAATTACTGTTCTGTAAACTTTGGTAAAGAGATTTCCTAACTATGTGACTCTTTGAAACTCATGCGAGGCTTTCAATTCAATTGTGTATCTAGTAAAAGTAGGAAATTTTTTATATCAGATTCAAGTATTGACTAGATACTTCGTAGGAGAAAAGCATTCACATCTTCGAAGTTATCATTTCCTGTTAATGGGCCTCAGCAGGCTACAATATTGATACGTCTGCTTCCTCCGGCATTAGGCTCAAGACTCTCAACCCATCCAGCTACTTGATTTTTGTGAAACCATGACCTTCACGGCTCCACGGTGACTCCACCTTAAGTCTCATCTTCTTTATGCTATAACGCTTAGATGACATAGATGTTACTGGAACTTTTCCATCTGTATCTCCGTTACAACCAAAAGAACCAGTCTTTTAAAAAGTTAAAAACTAACTAGCAATAAGTAATTAATGATTAACTATGTATACTTAACGTGAACCAAACTCAAATACACCAATGTTACTGATTTAAGGATCATATTCTATATTAACGTACTTAATTGCATTTAAATAACATGGAAATTTTCGCTTATATCTGATTGATTTTGCTATGAACATGTTACATGTAGCATTGACCTGCAAGCTGTGTACGGGTAAAAATATTTGTGACGTTTGCATGGAGTATACGTTCTGCACACCTTTTCTATTGAGTCTTAAACTTGTATGTGTTTTAATATTATACTAGGTGATAACCCGTGTCTTGCGCGGGATGAGATTATTAATTTGGTTATTTATAAGATAAGAAGACGTTATTAAGTGTGTTTAATGTGGATATCGATTTGGTTCTAGATTAGATTTTTTTAGACTTTTTATTGGCCACAACTTATGTGTAAAGGTTTAGGATATATGAGTATCAAAGGGTTTCTATTCAGTTTGAACAAAAAATAATATAATCTAACATAATATATATATACAACATTCATAACTGTTATATAGATTATGGACCATCGGTTTTATTTTTTTAATCATTTAGATTTTTCACTAATAAAAAGTAATAGATAATATTTGATAATTAATCTTGCATTTAGAATTTTGGACGAAATGATGTCAATTTGATTTGGTTGGTTTCTCTTTTATGAGTTAGAGGCTATTTTGTAAAATTTGAATAATGTGAGGTTTTTTTTTAATATTTTCTTTTGTCTTCGCTTCGGTTTAATCAGACAGAGCCGCTTGGAAAAGAATAACCAAACCGATTGGAATAGAAAAAGGAGGTTAAAAAAAATTTACGTCTAAAAGTTTGGGGTTAAAAAGCTTATGCCTCCGTTCCGATGGTTAAAAACTTTTACCAGCAGAAAAAAAATCTCAGAAATAAGGTCGAAGAAAGATGTTGCAGAGCAAGGTTTTCAATAAGAAACAAGAGGAAATGCAAATTCAATTTACGTCTAAGAGTTGGCCACAACTTATATGTAAAGGTTTAGGATATATAAGTATCATAGGATGTCTATTCAGTTTGAACTTAATTTTCGGACAAAAAAAAGGATTGGAGGCATCACAAAAGTGTTGGAGGTTAAGATGAAGAATGTTGTAAAATAATTCTTATAATCAAAAAGATCGATTTTATTAAGATTCATAAGTATAAAACTGATATAGTAAATAGATAGCTACCAAAATTCTGAAAGGCAAAACAACATTATTAGGTAAAATAAAAATATGGCATTAAGCAAACGAAAAAGACTTCAAGCATGACCAACTCTCCAAGTCTGAATTCTTATCCTGCTATAGGAATCCTGTGACAGCATACAAACACAAAAATATAGAAATTAGCATAAATTATAATTAGTTTTGAGCTAACCAAAAAATACATATGCAATTATTAACTTAGTATACTTACTTCGATTTGAAGTTTTGTATTTGTGTCATGTTAGGATCAAATAAGACTTTAGAACAACCTTGTAGGCTGGTTACAAAAGTGAAGCCACCTAATTAAGAAGCATAAATGTTACGATACTAAAGAAATAAGTAAGAAATTTTTAATCTGCAATATTATATTGCTAACCTAGTCTCTGAAAAGTTGACAGACACGCAGTTTCTTTGGTGTTGTGTTATCATATAATTAAAAAATGTGCTAGGTAATGACTCAAAGCAGTTAGAAAATTATTAACTATTAAATGGAAAAGACAAAAAGGTAATACTCATATTAAAGATCATGAAGAAAACGTTATTCCGGTTGATAAATAAAAACGTTATTCCAAACAGACATGGACGTTGAAAGAATGGAACATATAACTGTTTTTTTGTCATCCACACGACATGGACACACATAAGATGAATGTATATACTGTGATCACCATGAAGAGTATTGAGATCAATCTCAAATCTCCTTTTAGTCTCGACATGGCTTGCCAAAAGACTCATTTCGAGAAGCAGATTCTCGACTTGAATAACAAAATCTCCAATCTCAAGAGCCTTAAACTTTCCAAAAATGTCGACAATTTGTTCCAACAGCTCATGTCCACGTGCTTGCCCACGGAGACAAATATCGACGTTGAAAAGTTGTGCCCAAAAGTCCAAAACATCAGAACCAATCTCATCAAGCTACGTAGTGAAGCTATAGGGTATTCAGAGCAACACTACTCTACGGTCTTGGAATCTCTCGAAAACAACCCACTTCACCATTTAGATCTCTACCCCTGCTTACTACACTAACTACCTCAAACTGAGCGCGTTTGTGGGCTCCGGTTCGTTGCCCTTCACATCCATCATCTTAGATACGTCCACCTCCCAAATACGACGTTCCACAACTTTGACATCGACCCTCAAGCCAATTGACTCGCCTCCCAATTTATCTCACGCGATATTGATTTTTTTAGTTTTAAGTTTTAACGTATCTCATGTGTTTTAGAATTGAAGAAAATAAGAAAACAAATTGTGAGATGGTCTATCTAAGCGACACGTGACGAAGGTGGTGTGAATGCACTAAATTCAGTGCTTCTCCTTTAATATATAAGGATATCATATAGTTTCTTTTAATTCACAAATCTATATTCTCCATATCGTAATATGGTCTTTAATGGAATGATGAAATGGATCTTCGAATGGGTACAGGTAAAAAGAAAAGACAGAAAAAGGAAAATCTCCAATTTCTCCATATATTTTATTGTACTGAGTATGACTTTTGAAAATTGCTAAAATATATCCTGATTTATTCGAATTGGTCATCCGGAACACATCTAAACGAAGAAGTCCGACGTAGAAGTTGGGAACGTGGACACTACGATACTTTTTTCTTCTTTTAAACCTTACCTTACTTTGGTTTTATCTTTTTTATTATTAAATTAATCTTATCAACATGAATATTTGTCCAATTTTTTTCACTGTATGTTTTTCTTACTATTATTGTCTTTATAATTATTTTACTAAGTATGGTTCTTTATTGTAGACGGTTTTGCTCATATATCGTCTGAACTAGTGACGTAATAAATAAAAGACAAGACACTGTCACTATTTTTGAATATTCTAACTTATGCAGATTACATTTATGTATAATCTTAAATTTGGAATACCAATTCCAAAAGGCAAATGAAAGTGGACATTCCTTTATTTCTCACTTAGTATTTTTTTGTTGAAAGATAATAATGTGTTCTTAAGATGTCTTTTTAGAGGAATTTTTTATTTTTATTTTTGCTTGTGTAGTTTTATATAATTAGTTGTTAACTTTCATGTGTCTGTTGTCTTTTTATTTCTTTACTTCATTTCCTATGTATATTTTTGCCATATTTGTCATCTTTTTGTCTTTGCGATACTATACAACTCACTGTACAGTAATTTATTCCAAGTATTCGTTCAAAATTTGTAATAATTTATGCCACCGTGATATCTCCGTCGTATCTTCGAAATCAGTAGGAATTATTATTTTAAATGAAATTAAAAAGGGGATAAATTCCAACCGCTCGGAGCGATATTTCAAAGTCTTAACACGAATGCACAACGACCCTTTCCTTCAGTTCGACTTCAATGGCGAAAACCGAGAAGAGAGCCAGAGAAAGAACCGGGTCTTCTTCGTATTTTCTAGGATGTTTTGGACTCTCCCGGAAAATATACTCCGACAAGGCGAAGGTTGCGGGGGAAGAGGGTTGCGAGATGAAGAAGAAAAAGAAGCGAAGTCGCTGGTTTTTATGTTCTAAGTTTCGCTCTAAGAACAGAGAGATCAAACCGGCGCCGATCGAGAAAACGGAGATAACTACTCCAAGTGTAGAAGATGAAACTGATAAGAAGAAGCCCGTTTCACTGATAAGTCGTTACACTACTGATCGTACGCATGTTCTGGCTGATGATAAGGCCGTGAATCAGGAATCCAAAGAGGTATCTCTCCGTACAATCTCAAAAGACTTTTAACTCACTTTATTGTGTCAGAAAGTTATTTTCAGACAATTTAGTTTATTTTCTGACCAACATGATTTTCTCTTTTTCTTTGATTTCTAAAAGAAGTTAAAATCATATTTGTGGATCTACCGATGTGATAAATCGTACCGATGTAATAAATCGTTTATTGAATTTTTGAAAATTTATTGTTTGTTGTTTGTTGTTTGTTGTTTGTTGTTTATTCATTCAGACAAAACCGAAGGAGTTACGAGACGTAACCACCGACCGATCAAAACCCATTGAACTGTTGGCTTCCTCTAGAGAAGACACGCGTCCTGAACGAATATCCAACATGAAACCGTCTCGGGAAACAACCGGTTCACGGGTCAGAAAGTTTGACCCGGTTATTGGAATTTCGGTCATTATATTGACGCTGGTGATCATGTTAGTTTGGGGTCGAGTCTTTGCGATTCTCTGTACATCCGCTTGGTGTTATTCTCTACCTCGTCTCAGAAACGTGGCCGCGTTGGTAAAACGCAGCGCTAGCGACGGTTCTGCACGTTTGAATTCTTAGTCGTATTAAAGAAAAGTCGTTTCGGACGTGTTTCTTGGACGGCAAAATCGCGTTTCGTTGTAGTGACGATCGATCTTTTTTTTTATTCGTTGTTTTCTATATATTATAATTGTGTCATCACTTTTTTTTAAGCGATGGATAAACGTTGTCTCCGTTTTCGGTTGTGAATGGATACATCAAATGAATAATATATTGTCTGTGGTTTTTATATAGAAGTCAATATTTAGCAGCCTATTATATGAATTTTCTTGGTTTTATAGCGTTTGGATTGGTCCGAGTGGGATATTCAGTGATGTTACGTGATATAAATCAAGGAGCATGAGCAATAGTGTATTTTCCTGTGTATATTTTTTGTTTTCTTTTGTTATATACGTACAAGATTTTTTTTTGTAGCTAGCTAGTCGTCGAGAAATTTAGAAATTTGGACTTCCAACGATTGTCGATAATAGGTTTATTCATGGGACACGCTAAAGAGTTTGAACCCGTGTTTTTTTTTTTTTGTGAATTCGTTATACTTCACAAATATTATAAGCACTTCTATTATTTTTGTTCTTTTTATAAACTATATATAGACAGTTAGTAGTAATATAAATACACAATTTCTTTGTTGTGTGATATTTATACAGCTTCACTAATATTGGCGAAATCATTAACCGTTTAGCTTAAAAAAAATGGTTTTCTCCAAATTATATATATCTACAGAAACAATGATGATCGCACCTATTAAATAACAAGAATCATTTAGTGCGCAAATAACGTTTGTATGGTTTTATATTTGTTATTTGCTGCCCACGTTTTTCCGTTCTTCGTTGATCATTAGATGTGAACCTCGTGACAATGACATCACCAATTGTATAACACTGTAATGCATCATGGGACCCAACCCAAGTTTCAGATATCAGCTAATCTTTGCTGTCTTTTTGTTTTGTTTTTTTGCCTCAAATCTCTAACTTGATCATATTTCTAAGCCCATTTTCCTTCTCCCATATTTAAAATCTATTTAGAGCATTTATATGGTGATTTCTGTATAAACGAACAATTCCAATGTGGTTCAAGTTCTACGGTTGAATAAAAAGGATACAACATCAAACATACCAAAGAGCCTTTTTTATATTTAACAAATACTGTATTGAATAGATGCATGAAAATACAATTCAGTATTGTGTGGGCAACGTTCATCGTCTTTAGAAAAAGAAAAAAAATATGACTACGCTAAGATGAAACCCCAATGGTACAAAATATTTGTATAACTTACAAAAAGAACCATCATTACATTCACTACCACAAGCTTTCTCCCCTCTTTCAGATTTTCTCTAATCTCTTTACTTCTATTTACTCGCATTAAGCCTAAAACAGCTTCTTCTGCTTTTGATTTGTATAGTTTCCAAAAAAAATGAATGGGACAGTTAAATAACAGAGAAACTGACCTTGTTTTTCTCAGTCCATAGCAGCCTTGTTTCTCCTCCCTGTTAAAGGCTTTGGTAATCCATCAAAGATTGAGCTTGTAATAGCCGCAGGTGTGAGCAAATCAGGTTTCAAGCTCCATTTAGAAGTCGGCCATAGAGACAGTGATGATGAACCGTTACTACCGTCTGGATCTTGTAGACTGGAAGCACTTGATGACTTTCTTACACTGCTGAAGGTGTCTGAAACTGGAGCATCCATCAAGTTGATTGGTACAGGATTGAAATTACTAGTAGTCTCAGATTCTGCTGATGATAGACTAGTTCTGCTTGAGGCTTTTGATCTCAAGGCTAGGCCTTTCCCGGCTATTGATAGGAACCCTCCATTGCTGCTGCCGTTCTCTTCTTTCAACAGAAGTTCTGGAGTCCGGGATGAAAAGTCGGCTACAGATTTTCGACGTCCTCTTATAAGCTTATCAGAACTTGAATCTTGATGGGTAGTGTTATCAGGTGACTGGTTGATTTCTTCTAGAAGTGCATTGACTAAGCTTCTTGATTTCCTGTGGTGGTTTAAGGGAGTGTTTGTGGATGGGAAAGGTCTAAGGTGTTGACTATCACCGTTGTTTTCTGACTTGTAGTTTCCCATCTCCAAGGACCCTCCTACAGAGACTGTTCTGTTTGCTGGTTTCAGCCCGTAGTAACCTTGGAGTGAGTTCATGGCTGGAGAAACTTTCTTTTCAGAAGATTTCAATCTCAGAGAGTGGAATGAGTCAAACACGTCGCCGTTGCTATGGTTTGGTGGTTCCAGTTCGTGGCATGAACATCCCTCTCTGCAGATAAGATCCCATGTGTATTAGAGAAATGAAAATAGGATCAATTGATAATGAATATGCAGCTTCAGTCCAACACAACCAATGTGAGATGAGAAACAGAGCTTAGGCAATGTATGTAAACTGCTCAATAATAATCCATGACTCGAACTTAAAGCTAGCTATGTGAGACAATAAACAGAGCTTAGTCAATGTAAACAGCTCTGCAATAAGAATCCATGACTCGAACTCAAAGGTAGCTAGCAACCAATGTGAGATAAGAAACAAAGCTTAGGCACAGTGTAAACTGCTTAACAATCCATGACTGGAACTCAAAGTTAGCTAGCAACCAATATGAAACAAGAAACAGAGCTTAGGAAATGTAAACTGCTCTACAATAAGAAACCAAGACTGCAAATCCATATAGTATTTATAAATCCAAGTAAAATATGCAAATCCAAAGGTTTTCCCTCGGATTTAAGTCTTTGTATTTTTAACTAAAAAATCCAAACAAATCTATTCAAATCCATTATAAAATCAAATATATTAGTAAATCCGTACGATTAAATAACACTTGATTTGATATAGAATTTATGAATCATTAAACCAATAACACATGATTTTAATACAGATTTGAAAATCACAGAACCAATAACACTAGATTTAGTTCGGATCTTCAAATCCATTAAAGTACAACAACCAATAAACCCTACTAAAGCTAGCTTGCATATCGAATCGAATAAGAATATAGTTACCCATGGTTTAAGGAGCCATCTGACAAACAAGGAGAAGGAGGATGTCTTCCAGGTAACGGAATCTGAAGAGACTTGAGAGCAAACATTTGAAGATCAGTCACAAGCCCATTCATCTTCTTCACATCTGCAACCTGATGCAGAATTAAAAAAAATCAGACATCAAATCAAAAGTATACACCTTTTTCCTCATCTGTTCATTAATTCAAATTCTACCCTTTTTTTTTTTAATCTCTAATTAAAATACATTTGAATGTCAATCTAAAGCAACAACCATGGCAAAAGTCGCAAAACATTCTGAAGCTGTAAAGATCGTTAGAACTGTGTTACCTCGACGCCGTACTTGATGGCAATGCCGGCGAGAGTATCGAACTTCGACACGCGGTGCTCGATATAGCCACGCTCCGGGGATGAACCGGAAGGCGGAGGAGGAGGAGGAGAGGAGGTCGGCGAGGGGATCCGGAGGATGTTCGATCTAGAAGGACTCTTCGCTGATCGATCTAAGAATCCTCCGCCGTAGCCGTTATTATCGTCGCGGAATTTGCCGTTGGTGTATTCAGGAGGAGTCCTCATCGTCCCATTGCGAGCAGAGAGCCTTCTCTCTCGATCCATAAACATCCTAAATCTTAGATCTGATGATCAGAATTCAACATCGAATGAACGGTGAGGATGGGAAGAGAATACAGAGGAGATGATGATCGATGATGATGATGATGAAGAGGCGACGGGAGATTAAGGAGATCTCTCTCTCTCTCTCTCTCTCTCTGTGCTCCTCCTCTCTCGTCGCGGCGTGTGGAGTTTTACCAAATTGTGTTTAATTATCTTTAATTAATAATAGACGAATTAACTCAATCGGATCCATATTAATTGCATTTTTAAAGAATTTTAAGTGTATGCTTTGAAAAATAAAAACACTTAAAAAAATTATTGCATTATAACATTTGCTTTAACAAGATGATTCTTATTTTCATTATACTTTTAAAGTCAAGTAAACAATTTTAAAAAGGAAAGGATAACTATAAAAAAATGTTCGAATACTTTAAAAATTATCTAGTTATGGATAATAAATCCTTTGCTTCTCTACAGGATAAGATAACAGGTTTTAAAGTCAGAAGCCAAGTCTGTAAATTTGACAAAAAAGGTTCCGTATAATGTCGGCGGGGGGAGGGGGAGGGGGAGGGGGAGGGAGAGTTAATCTAAAGGAATCTATCTTCTTTGCCTTAACTTAATTAGTGAACTAAATAAATGCAACAGTCTATATTAGAGAGGTATGGTTTTAATTAAACACCTCCCTAGAGGAGAGTGGTCCATCTCCTCAGCTGGCTTTAACTGCTTGGTTTGAGAAGATGTTTGATATTTTATGTGGAATACAGAGATCTGTGTACTGTCGGTGATCATGACAACAGTTTGCTGGAGCTGTATTTACATCCAACAACTTCCAAATCTTTCTTCAAGGATCTCGCAGTTGTTCAGTTTGATGTTCAACAATGAAGGTTGGTTTGTGTGGTTTGCAAAGATGTGATGGATATGGGAAGCAAAGCGTTCGGTTGCCTTGTAATCATAGAGAAGGGATTCTTCTGTTGCCATGTTTGTATTTTCATATTGGTAATTTAAACGTTTGTAATTTTGTTATATTGTAAACTTATAAAAAAAAATAGTAAACAATATATGATTAAAACTTAATTCATTGATTTTAGATTAAAATACAAAGTTTGATATAATATTATAAAAGTAAATTTTTTTAAAAAAAATCAAAAATTTAAAATTTGATTTTAGATTAAAATACAAAGTTTGATATAAGATTATAAAAGTAAATATTTTTTAAAAATCAAAAATTTAAAATTTGAAAGATTAGAGAACTTTAGAGAAAATATCAGAAGATAAAAATCATTTCTGCCTCACTTCACTGATAGTAGAAGTATTTATAGCAGAAGATGCTTCCTTAGTGCCTTGATACATGTCTTCTTCTAAATGGTGCCGACATTTAGATTGATATTTTTGTCATTTTCTGAGTGGTGCCGACACTTTGAGCGGTTGATTGATGTTAAATTTTGTTATTTTATTGCAGAAGTCTTTGTTTGGACTCCTATATGTCGATCATCATATGATTGTTGAGTAGTTTTTTGTGTACTTGTAGGGATATACTCTGTATATTATTTGTCATGTTTGCCATATAAGATCGAAATTCTATTGATTAGATTGAGTCAAAACTTTTTCAAAGTTGTCTGTTTTTATCTTGTATTGCGTCTCATTGTGTGAGCTATGTGCATGTATAAGCTTTACGAGGACAGCTTTCCACAAAGGAAGATATGTACGTGCATTTTTGTTTGCATTATCTCATTTAACTAAAGCTTGGAGGAGGTTTATGCATGTTCTTGGTAGAGAGGAGATATATACCGTTGGTTTGCGTTTGATTAAAGAGAAATTTATATGATTCAGTCATGAATTTTTAGGTCTAATACGATCTGTCACTGCTAAAATCACATGAAATTCTACCAAATTATGTCCAACTAAACTATTTTAATATCTTGACATGCAATGGGGATGTAGCTCAGATGGTAGAGCGCTCGCTTAGCATGCGAGAGGTACGGGGATCGATACCCCGCATCTCCATCTTTTTTTAGAAAAGGGCAAATTTCTAGTCGACCCTCTTAACAGACCACTCCTCACATATATACTCTGTGGAGCCTAACTAGAATCACTTTGGGAAATAAAATTTGCTGATCATACTATATAGTTATGTTTACGTAGCTTCTCATCCGATTTTCGTGGTCAATCTCGAAATTCAATTTGAAAAGGAATCTAGCATTTTAGAACAATCAGCTTATAAACATAATGAATACGGATCTGTATCTGAGCACGACAGATGCAACGACATAAGACAAAATGCTTACTAATTACATCTGAATCACACAAGTGATTTAAGAAGAAAAAGACAAATCTAAGTTAAAACGTAAAAAGAGCATATCAACACCAAGACAACAAACTATTGCACTTTACAGGGAAAAAAAAGGATAATGTTAAAAATAAAAGGATTCTCCCTTCTTCTTGATTAGCTTTGCAGACTTGACTGTTGTGTACCTAATTGGTGAGGAGCTGAAACACCTCGGCCATGTTCGTTTACGTGTCGCACGACCTACGACCTACGACTAAGATTACGTTCGTTTACGTGTCGCGCGACCTGCGACTAAAACTATGTTCGTTTACGTATCGCGCGACCTGCGATCTGCGACATGCGACCAGTCGCGCGATCAAAATTTTCTTAATTTTTTAGTCGCTGTATTTTCGGGCGACTTGAATGGAAACCCCGCGACTGGTCGCGCGACTGATCGCGCGACATCAAAACGAACAACAATCTACGACTTGCGACATACGACCAATCACAGGTCGCATGTTACGCGACAGCAAAACGAACAACAACCTGCGACCTACGATCAGTCGCATGTCGCATGTCGCAGGTCGCACGACACGTAAACAAACATGGCCCTCCATTCATTCTAGCTCGATCTTCTGTAAACATTCTCTGTTGCTCCGCTGCTGCCTCCTCTTCCGTCATCTCTGCGCTGGTGTTCATCTTCACACTCCTCTGTGAATCTTGCTGGCACAATTTTGCAAAAAAAAACCCAATTCAGAGCTTTTAGATACATTCTCAGACCTGATATTAAGTAAAACAGGCGTTATGGATCTTACAATGGTTTCGTATCTATGTTGCTCATAAGCAGCGTAGACTTCTTCGCCGTACATGCTCGGGTGCGATTGTTCGTTTATCCTCTTTGTTACAGACTTCATTAGACTCTGAGGATATAAGGTTTATGAACTCTGCAATATAAAAAAAAAACCAAAGTTAGAAGATAGAGAGAGCAAGTTTGAAACGATGATCAAAAGAGTGAAACAAAACTTTATCAACACAACACTCGATGAGAAGATCTTGAGCATCTCTAGCAACACGTACATCTGCTGGTAACATCTCCTTTATAATCTTAGTCATCGTAGCTGAAATGATTACAAGAACAAAACGTATTGTTAGCAGATTCCATCATAATCATAAACAAAACGTTTTCGATGGATTTGAAAAACCTGGAGATTTTAATAGAGCTAATTTTACAACATTTTATTCGAGATCATTAATCGCAAATGAGTAGAGAGTAAAAATATCAAACGTTTACAAAATCAATGGATAGATAGATCGAAGAGGAAGAAGAACCTTTTGGAAGCGAAGCATCTTCCTTAGATTTTCCAACTATATCCATCGGATCCATCGTTTTTAACTCTACGGAATCACAATTCAAAAAGAGAATCAGATTAACGAATGTTTACTTGTACAACGAATAAAATGAAGAACAAAGAGATAGAAACTAACTTAGTTTGGTTGACTTATTCAAACTTCATCACTCTGTTTTTTTCTATTTTTGTTGTTGTTTGTGTATATTCACAGAATTTACATAATATCACACTCCTCTTTTATCCTAGAGTTTATCACTAGATGCATGTCTCATGTTGTGTTTTATATATTTGTACGTTATTATCTTTTGTTGTCCATTTGTTTTTTGTCTTGGTTAATGAGACAATGAAGATCTAGCTATTATTATTACTTTTGACCATTGATTTTTATATATCTGACTCTATTGTTTGTTTCATATTGGTAAAGTATCTTTTGTTTCCATTTCACTTCAAAAAAAAGTTAATTTGATGAAATTGCGAAGAAAAATAAATAAAATAAAAGATATTGAAATAGTGGCTAATCAATATTTATTGATAATTTTTTTTCTCAAATTTTTGAGTGCGCGTGGGAATGAGTTATAATCTCAAGAAGAGTATATCATCATCTCAAATGAAAGTAAATATTTTGAAATATTAAAGGACTAGAAGAGATAAAATAGTTTGGAAAGATTAAAATTGAGCTATAAATTATCACAAGAGTTAGGATCTTAGAAGACTGGTAGAATAGTTTACCATCATGTTAAATCTCATATCCTTCATCTTTAATCTTGTGAGATCTTACCAATAACATTCCAAGTTAATAGCAAATCAAAAAGAGATCAACATAAGAGATTGCCTACTTACCTAGATCATTGTCATTCAAAATGCTTTTGGTTATATTTTCACCAAATAAGACATCATTTTTTTCTTATGCTACTGCTTATTCAAAAAGAAGTTTGTAGATCAATGCACAATAATTACACTCAAGTCCTACAAAATAAGATAAAATATATACAGTTTTCAAAAACACAATTTACAAACAAACATTTAACAAAGTACACCCTCTTTAGAAGGTTGAGATTCTGGATTGTTTTGAGATCATAAAGTTTGACACATCATAGCTAAAAATACTTCCATAATGGATATAAGCATATAAATATAAACAATGCTATTTTTACAGATAACGAACTTCCATCTACAAAATCTCCGTTGAATACATGTTGATTTTCTTCAGAAGGAAGACCATTAAGCTCAAAAATATGTAGAAGATCATAGAACTGCAATTATATGACATTGATTAATTTATATAAAAATTTGAAAAAATAGAACATAACATATTTCAGCTTAATCACTTGGCCGTGAATATCTCCACAAACTGATACATATTTTCCATTTTTTTACAGAAACATCAACTAGAGAAGGTAAGTAGAACCTCCAAAATATGCATTGTTTGCATGAGTATGGGAACAATATCTCCAAAAGACTCAACATTGATACAATATCTGTTTATACTAGTTCGGTAGTGATTTGGTTCCATTTTTACGACAAAATTAGTTGACAAGCAAAACATAAAAAAGTTGTTTTACAAATACCAAGATAAACATGTGTGTAGGTTATCAGTGGATCGGAATTCCGCTTATTTAAAATGACAAATTCTCCTTCTGTAGAAGAATAAAATTTGAGAAAACAATTTTCAAGTTGTTTCCTCCGTGCCACTTAATGTAAATATGATAATGTTTTCTTCTCTCGGAACATTGCACATAGCTTTAATTCAAGTTTGTATCCCAGTAATGAAAAAGATCTATTGTCAATAATCTTATTTTTCTCACACCACTAACAATCACAAATGCACCTTGATCCATCCTCATCATAACAGGAGCTCCTAACGTCAATGTTTAGTTGTTTACTAATGTGAATTTGTTTTCTGCTTGTATATTATCATCAACTAAACAATAAGTCAGCCGGACCTACTCTATAAGCCTTAAATATCGTGGCCCATAGAATCTAATCGCCGCACCTACTCTATAAGCCCATTTGAACTTAGGGCTTTCTATATTTTGTTTCTTTCACTTCTATAAAAAAAACCTTTCGAGCTTATCGTCATAAACCCTACTTGTTTTCCGCCATCTTTTAACTCAGCCGCTACTTAAATATGGGAAGCGATACAGAAGCAGAGAAATCGATTCAAAAGGAGAAGAAGAAGGTCATCTCTCTTGCTCCGATCGCTAAACCTCTTGCCGGCAAAAAGCTTCAGAAGAAGACATTCAAACTCATTCAAAAAGGTAACGAATCAAGTATGTTTATTATCACTATCCAACTGTGTGTTTTAATATCTCTCTTTAATTTGTCACAGCTGCTGGAAAGAAATGTTTGAAGAGAGGCGTGAAGGAAGTAGTTAAGAGCATAAAACGTGGCCAAAAAGGGTTAGTGTTACAGTTTAATGCAATGTTTTGTGTGTCTTTTAATGATTCCGTGTACAATTAAGCCGATGCTCTGGATTAAATAAAATGAATGTAGCATGGTACTGTACACGAAAATTGAGTTATGGATCGACATGTCTGCCATCTTTGAGTTTAATATATGATTAGACGGCCTGGTTTAGATCCACATTTAATATCTTTGTGACCATCTCTAGTATGCATATGTCTTGATAATACATTTGTAATTGCACCTATACGTGTACAATTAAGCCGATGCTCTGGATATTTAATTGAATGAAGGTAGCATGGTACTGTGCACGTAAATTAAATTGGATCGACATGTCTGCCATCTCTGATTTAATATTTGATTAGACGGCCTGGTTTAGATCCACATTCTTGTCTTTTGTTTGGTACATGAGATCATTAGTTGAACATCAGTGGTTGAGTTCATTAATATAATTGTTTGTTTGCGTAGAGTTAAGTTTCACATTTTAGTTTTTTTTTTCTTAATTTAAATTTGTGTACAATTAAGCCGATGCTCTGGATGAACTAGATGAAGGTAGCATGGTACTGTGCACGTAAACTGAGCTTGTTTGCGGATTGATATGTCTGCCCTCTCTGAGATTTTTCTTTGATTAGAGGGCCTGGTTGAGATCCACATTCTTTGTTTTTGCTTGTGATTATGTATTTATGTTTATGTGTGATCCGTGTACAATTAAGCCGATGCTCTGGATTAAATATAATGAATGTAGCATGGTACTGTACACGGAAACTGAATCATGGGTTTGAAATGTCTGTGCCCTCTTTGAGAACCTAACTGGTTCTTTGATTTGCGGGCCTGGTTTAAACCCACATTTATCTTATCTAATTTTTTGCATAAAATGATTACTTGTTTCTTTAATGCTACTCTAGTTTTTATTCTAATTGAGGGTTCTTTGTTATGTAGAATATGTGTTATTGCTGGAAACATATCTCCCATTGATGTGATTACACATCTTCCAATCCTGTGTGAGGAAGCTGGTGTTCCTTACCTCTACGTTCCTTCCAAAGAGGTAAGCCAATGGTCTTCATTAAATTCTAATCTCTCTTCTTTAGGAGATCTGTCTAGAGTTCTAAGACAGTCGTTAACTGCATGTTTTGTGTAATGCAGGATCTTGCGCAAGCCGGTTCAACAAAACGACCAACTTGTTGTGTCCTTGTCATGCTCAAACCGGCTAAAGGAGATCTAAGTGCAGAAGATCTTGAAAAGCTAAAGACAGACTACGAACAAGTCGCTGACGATGTTAAAGAGCTTGCCTCTGATGTAATCTGATTAGAAACTAGAAACTTAACATGTGTTTGTGTCTTCTCCTAGTGGTTTTGTTGGTTGATGAATATGATTAGATTTGAAGGCCTTGAAAATTGCTTTTCACATTTAATCAATTTTGTTGACGCCATTGTTGTTTCTAATTTGTGTCGACTGTAATTAACAGAACATAAATTACAATTAAAAATTTTAAGACATGAAAAATACGGTAATTACAGAACAGCTTAAAATGTTTAAGACAAGGAAAAATGTAAAAAATAAAAATATCCCAACAACTTTTGTTGTGATTCGCAACTTGGGTCGAGATTCTGTTTATGGTTGGTAGCAACCACCAGGCCCACCACCAAGTAAAGTTCTAGATTCTGATTCCATCACGACACTAGAGGTGGGGTCCGGAACTGGGAATGTTATAGTCGTACAGTAAAGTAATGGGGTCCAGTCGTAAGAAAAACATAACTACGTGGGTCTGGTCTTGTAATAAGAACCTTGAAAATAACTAAATAAGTACTAGCAGTTAAAATATTTGACTTTCCGCGTTCTCTCCATCACTCACACAGAGATTACCTGGGGGAATGGAGGAGTCACGAGAATCGCCGCCGGCGGAACACGGCTTCTACATGCCGGCGGAGTGGGAGCCTCATGCTCAAACTTGGATCGGCTGGCCTGTAAATCTCTCTCTCTATCTCTCTTTTCTCTTTTCGTGTAGAGAATATTCGTTCATAGACGGCGGTTCCCTTAAACCGAATTTCGCTGTTCAAGCTTACACACACAACCTTCGTTTCAATTTATACTTTTTCATCTCCTCGTAATTTATGTAGTTTTGATTTGCTGTCTTACGTTTGTTTGATGAGTTCTCTGTTTTTTTTTTTAAAAACCATTGTTCGTTCGTTTCGGAGTTTCCAATGAACTGATTTTTTTCCTGAAGGTTTAGCTTCTAAATTATGATCTGATGAGATCTTGTGACATAAGCCATGTTCGTTTGGTTGCCGCTGTTTTCGGCGTCGGCGGCGAGTAGCGTCATCTTAGTTTGATTGTTGTTCGTTTTGTAGGCGGCGTCGGCGTCGGCGCCGCCGCCGAGCCGGTCTGGCGCTGATTGTTGTTCGTTTGCGAAGACGGGCCAGCCGGGCGTTGGCGAAGCGATTTGAGTTGTTAGTTTGGCGAGGCAGCTGCGGCTATTTTTATTTATTCATATTTTATTTTTAAAATTTGTAAAATTGTATTTTAAATAAATAAAATGCAGTTTAAATATATTTACATCCATAAAAATATTATGTTTACTTGGTAATAAATTTTTGGTCAAATATACAAATATAACAATATTTTATATCATAAATCATAAACCAAATTAAAACAAAAAAAAAACGTCAAAATATTTATCACGAAACAAAAGCTAAATATAAATGTTTGATATTATTAAACAAAAAATAATAATTATAATTGTTTTATATTTTTTTAGGCATTTTGAAGTTAGTACTCTAGTAAAAACTTCAATTGAAAGCATAAAATGTTTTATCAACAAAAGTTAACTAGTTAATGGAAGGCTTAGTGTTTCTTTTTCTAAAACTCTACTAATCAAGGTCTTAAACATTTTTTTTATTGTGAGACCACGATTGTTAAAAAAGGTATACAAATACAGTAATATATATATCTAATTGGCCAACAAATAATTCTTTGCTAAAAAAAAATTCAGCATTTTACTACAAAAACTTATTAATTTAAATCTTGTTGTTTTGTTGTGAATTATATGTATGATGAACAATCTCACATGTCTGAAATATTAATTTGAAGAAGAAAAAAAAAAACAAAAGTTGGATACGAAACATAGAACATGGTGATGATGTGTAGTGTTTGTGTAGGCTTAACTTAGAAAAGCAGATAAGTAACAAACAAAAAAGTCACAACCATTTTCTCCAACTAGTTGATCTAAGCTCACCAGAGAACAACCTTGGAATGCTCAATAAACTATTAACCCTCGTCAAACCTTCCAAAGCAGACCACTCTTCATCATCCTGTGCAACCGATATACATCCAGCAAGTGTCATTGTCGTCATCATCTTTGACTCAATCCCACAACTCTTAGAGATACTTTCTTCTTTAACCTGAACAATCGCGTCCTCCTCCTCCTCCTCCTTGTTACTGATACTGACACTCTTCTTTGTGCGAATCCTTTACCAGATTGCCTGCATCTTCCATGTCATCTTGTAGAAAGAGGCAGACTACAGTACAGTCGTCGTTCTTGGAAGTTGGATACTTTATCCTCCATGATCTAACCGCTGTGTCCACTAGAGCTCTAGCTGCTGTGCTTCGACTAGGAGCTGAAGCTACACAAGGAAAAGCATTAACCTTTACGAATGAAGCAAGCATAGAAAGCAAAGCAAAGAACATGACCAAGCAAGCATATAAAAATACTAACTACAGAGTAGAACATCAACAGCATCAAGCACAACCAGTAAAATAAACCAACCAGTAACTTTAGAACAGGATTGGCACATGGACAAGTCGAAATCTTGGTACTTCCAGGGAAGCAAGGAAGGATCCAAGAATATTTACTTACAGGAAGACAAAGAAGGCACTAGGAGCTCTTTTGGGTTTGTTAGGGTCCTTCTTGGCCTTCTTCTCTTTACGAGTCTTCCTCTTGCTAACCTTCTCACCCGGTGGTGCCTTCCTCTTTCCCACCTTTCTGAAAAATTCAAAAAGCTTTCACCGTTTATATTTTTAAGACCAAATCACAAAAGACAATGCTTAAAAACCCACTCCAACCTAGATGCTTTAAAGGACGACGATTCGGTAACAAAGTTATTCCCTTTAACAACAAAAAAAAAACAGACAAGCTCTTAACAGAAGCATTCTCTTGGATCCCAGTCAGAACAAACCCATTCACAGTTTCAGAGAACAATAAGCAATAACACGCACCAGTGAGAGAGATGGAGAGAGAGCTCGAGAGAGATGAAAGGGATGGGTTTGGTCGAGTCGAGAGAGATGGGTTTGGTCGACGAAGCTTGGGAGAAGATGGAGAGCTGGAGATGGAGACTGCCTGAGAGAGCCTGAGACAAAGCAAACACACAACACATTCATAACTAGTGACCGTTGAGCTTAATACAGAGACAGAAACAACACAACAATCATCAACAAGCTAATATACATAATTAGCGTAAGATGGGTTACCTAAAAGAGATAGAGCTCGCGATGGGTTTGGAGAGAGAGCTCGCGTCAGAGAAGAGTGAGAGCTCTCGTCGGAGAAGAGTGAGAGCTCGCGGCGGAGATCGAGAGAGAGAGAGGGCTCGAGCTAGAGAGAGATGGAGAGAGAGCTCAAGCGAGATGGAGAGAGAGCTCGAGCGAGATGGAGAGAGGGTTCGAGATCAAGAGAGATGGTGAGAGGGTTCGAGATCGAGAGAGATGGTGAGAGCTCAAGCACAGATTGAAGGATGCGTCGATGGAAGACTGAGACTAGCTGCGTCAAAGAACGAGAGAGCTGCGTCAAAATCAATTTAGGGTTAGGTATTTTTGTAAATAATGAAATTCATTAAGGGTAAATATGTAAAATAAACTTTAGACGCTGATTTTTCATCGCAGACGCTGATTTTTCATCGCAGACGCTGATTTTTCATCGCAGACGCTGATTTTTCATCGCAGACGCTGATTTTTCATCGCAGACGCTGATTTTTCATCGCAGACGCTGATTTTTCATCGCAGACGCTGATTTTTCATCGCAGACGCTGATTTTTCATCGCAGACGCTGATTTTTCATCGCAGACGCTGATTTTTCATCGCAGACGCTGATTTTTCATCGCAGACGCTGATTTTTCATCGCAGACGCTGATTTTTCATCGCAGACGCTGATTTTTCATCGCAGACGCTGATTTTTCATCGCAGACGCTGATTTTTCATCGCAGACGCTGATTTTTCATCGCAGACGCTGATTTTTCATCGCAGACGCTGATTTTTCATCGCAGACGCTGATTTTTCATCGCAGACGCTGATTTTTCATCGCAGACGCTGATTTTTCATCGCAGACGCTGATTTTTCATCGCAGACGCTGATTTTTCATCGCAGACGCTGATTTTTCATCGCAGACGCTGATTTTTCATCGCAGACGCTGATTTTTCATCGCAGACGCTGATTTTTCATCGCAGACGCTGATTTTTCATCGCAGACGCTGATTTTTCATCGCAGACGCTGATTTTTCATCGCAGACGCTGATTTTTCATCGCAGACGCTGATTTTTCATCGCAGACGCTGATTTTTCATCGCAGACGCTGATTTTTCATCGCAGACGCTGATTTTTCATCGCAGACGCTGATTTTTCATCGCAGACGCTGATTTTTCATCGCAGACGCTGATTTTTCATCGCAGACGCTGATTTTTCATCGCAGACGCTGATTTTTCATCGCAGACGCTGATTTTTCATCGCAGACGCTGATTTTTCATCGCAGACGCTGATTTTTCATCGCAGACGCTGATTTTTCATCGCAGACGCTGATTTTTCATCGCAGACGCTGATTTTTCATCGCAGACGCTGATTTTTCATCGCAGACGCTGATTTTTCATCGCAGACGCTGATTTTTCATCGCAGACGCTGATTTTTCATCGCAGACGCTGATTTTTCATCGCAGACGCTGATTTTTCATCGCAGACGCTGATTTTTCATCGCAGACGCTGATTTTTCATCGCAGACGCTGATTTTTCATCGCAGACGCTGATTTTTCATCGCAGACGCTGATTTTTCATCGCAGACGCTGATTTTTCATCGCAGACGCTGATTTTTCATCGCAGACGCTGATTTTTCATCGCAGACGCTGATTTTTCATCGCAGACGCTGATTTTTCATCGCAGACGCTGATTTTTCATCGCAGACGCTGATTTTTCATCGCAGACGCTGATTTTTCATCGCAGACGCTGATTTTTCATCGCAGACGCTGATTTTTCATCGCAGACGCTGATTTTTCATCGCAGACGCTGATTTTTCATCGCAGACGCTGATTTTTCATCGCAGACGCTGATTTTTCATCGCAGACGCTGATTTTTCATCGCAGACGCTGATTTTTCATCGCAGACGCTGATTTTTCATCGCAGACGCTGATTTTTCATCGCAGACGCTGATTTTTCATCGCAGACGCTGATTTTTCATCGCAGACGCTGATTTTTCATCGCAGACGCTGATTTTTCATCGCAGACGCTGATTTTTCATCGCAGACGCTGATTTTTCATCGCAGACGCTGATTTTTCATCGCAGACGCTGATTTTTCATCGCAGACGCTGATTTTTCATCGCAGACGCTGATTTTTCATCGCAGACGCTGATTTTTCATCGCAGACGCTGATTTTTCATCGCAGACGCCAAAAAATATTACCATGTGATTTTCTGGTTACATGAATCAAACAGTGTTAGTTCTAACCTGAAACATGCTTAAATGGCTGCAGGAACGGCAAGATAACTGGAGGCACAACGCTCTACCAGCACAACGAGTGTTTGTAGATGTTGCAAAGGCTATCTCAATGTTCGAACCTGTTACAGTCTGTGCAAGCCCCGCTCAGGTAAGTTTGCAATCATCATACATGATGTATATAAAAAACAGTCGTACTAATTAGTTTTTTGCTTCCACGAATGTTAGTGGGAAAATGCACGGAAACAGCTTCCAGAGGATATTAGAGTTGTTGAGATGAGCATGAATGATTCTTGGTTCCGTGACTCTGGACCAACTGTAAGTTCTTGGTTATACAACTTTCTACCATCTCTTTTAATCTCACTGAACCGCGGTTGCTTTATTCTCTCTCTTTTGCAGTTTGTTGTAAGGAAAAGACCATTAAATATCACTTCTATTAAACGAAACATCGCTGGAATTGACTGGAACTTCAATGCCTGGGGAGGTAAGAGTTTGTGGAAACATTTTCTCTCTTCTCTAGCATTTATTTTTAGTAACTGCTTGCACAATTTTTGGGCTTTTCCAATTGCAGGAGCTAAGGATGGCTGTTACAGTGATTGGACTCATGACCTTCTTGTTTCCAAAAAGGTAGCTATATATTAACTCTCAGTAGCATGTTACAAATACTGATTTGCTCTTTTCTTTCCAAATATCCATTAGATTCTCGCTGTTGAGCGGATTCCAAGGTTTCAACACTCGATGATTCTCGAAGGAGGCAGCATCCATGTCGATGGGGAAGGTTTGTATACATTTCATAGCAACCTTGGACCATCTGAGTTTATTGTTCACTGTGTTCTGCTATTTCAGGAACCTGCCTTGCAACTGAAGAGTGTCTCTTGAACAAAAACCGTAACCCTCACATGAGAGAGAGCTCGAGCGAGATGGAGAGAGAGCTCGAGCGAGATGGAGAGAGAGCTCGAGCGAGATGGAGAGAGAGCTCGAGCGAGATGGAGAGAGAGCTCGAGCGAGATGGAGAGAGAGCTCAAGCGAGATGGAGAGAGAGCTCGAGCGAGATGGAGAGAGGGTTCGAGATCAAGAGAGATGGTGAGAGGGTTCGAGATCGAGAGAGATGGTGAGAGCTCAAGCACAGATTGAAGGATGCGTCGATGGAAGACTGAGACTAGCTGCGTCAAAGAACGAGAGAGCTGCGTCAAAATCAATTTAGGGTTAGGTATTTTGTAAATAATGAAATTCATTAAGGGTAAATATGTAAAATAAACTTTAGACGCTGATTTTTCATCGTTCTCTTGAAGGTTGTGGGGATAGAGAACGCGAGAGATTGTTCTAGCTGGAGGAAACATACATTGCATTACGCAGCAGCAGCCGGCGGAGCCTAGTTCCGTCGCCGACAACGGCCACTGATGGTGTTATTCAGCTGACTGTCGTGCCATATGAATCCTGGCCGTTAGTTTATTGTTGTTATAGAAGATTTGATTCATGGGAGCAAACGAGAACCGTACGATCGTTACATTTGTAGCTCGTTGACTAACGAAATTAATGTTTATTGGTTCTAAATTCTGCTCGGTCAGACCATTCCTGTCGGTTATACTATGATAAAATAATTCTTACATTAACAGCAAAACAGTTAAAAACATTGTCCTTCTAATTACAAATTAATTTTATAATTAATGAATTAATGAAAGCAAACGAGATTTGATTCATGGGAGCAAACGAGAACCGTACGATCGTTACATTTGTAGCTCGTTGACTAATGAAATTAATGTTTATTGGTTCTAAATTCTGCTCGGTCAGACCATTCCTGTCGGTTATACTATGATAAAATAATTCTTACATTAACAGCAAAACAGTTAAAAACATTGTCCTTCTAATTACAAATTAATTTTATAATTAATGAATTAATGAAAGCAAACGAGATTTGATTCATGGGAGCAAACGAGAACCGTACGATCGTTACATTTGTAGCTCGTTGACTAACGAAATTAATGTTTATTGGTTCTAAATTCTGCTCGGTCAGACCATTCCTGTCGGTTATACTATGATAAAATAATTCTTACATTAACAGCAAAACAGTTAAAAACATTGTCCTTCTAATTACAAATTAATTTTATAATTAATGAATTAATGAAAGCACGGAATGATGTGTCAGTCTCTTATTCGTATAACTGACATGAATGCTTCAACTCCGATCTCTTTCACTTTCATATAATTAAAACACGCAGAGAAGAAAAAGGAAAAAGAGACACGTGGCAAAACTCGAGATCTGAAGTATTTTTCATCAGATCGAAAAGGTTTCTCCTTCAACGTTAGTGTGATTGATTGGTCGTGAGTATAATGGGGTGTTCGTTGTCGGGATTGAACTCGCTCTACGACGCAGTGAACGGAGGAGGCGACGTGTGGATCAACGAGAATCGTTTCAGGATCGTGAGGCAGCTCGGGAAGGAGGCTTCGCGTTCGTCTTCTTGGTGAAGGAGATTGTCTCCGATGCTTCCTCCGGTGGTGGTCTGGCGAATAAAGTCAAGGATCCTGCTCATCTCTCCGGTTAGAATTAATAATTGCTGATTTGCTTAGCCCCTTGATCTGCGTTTATCTCCATCGAATCTGATCTAGGAATCAAACTAAATCAATGTAGGAACCGTATGTTCGTTTTAAGACAAGACAGTTTCGATCTTGCGTAGTTATGTCTGAAATTCTGGTGTTCTTGATCTTGTTTTGTGAGTTCTGTCTGAAGAATTAATCGAGCTAGGCAAAGACATAGTGTGATTGCAGTGAATCCGTTTTGCATTAGTTTGACTTTTGAATCAATTAATTTTGATCCTTTGGCAGGTGATGATGACACAAACGGCCACGTTGACAACATGTGCTGCTTTGCTAAACCGGGAGTTGTGTTACTCTCTTGGACAGACGATGAAACCGATCCTCAATACGAAAGATCCGTCGAAGCTCTTTCGGTTTTCTCAAACTCCGTTGATGCTCGCGGCAGGAAGATTGAAGTCATCAAGCTCCACGTCCCTGGACCGCTTTATATGACCGAAGAAGAAGCTTCTGGGATCGTTCAGGAAGGCGAAGCTAAACCGAGGATCGCAGGGACGAGACTCGCAGCATCGTACGTGAACTTCTACATAGCTAACGGAGGAGTGATCGTGCCGCGGTTCGGTGACGCAAAACGCGATGAAGAGGCGATTCGTGTCATCTCGGAGACGTATCCTCATCACTCGGTAGTTAACAATCTCTATGTTTCATAAAATGAAATTGTTAAAACTTTAATCGTTTTGATTTTGATTTTTTTCTTCGTTCTCTTGAAGGTTGTGGGGATAGAGAACGCGAGAGAGATTGTTCTAGCTGGAGGAAACATACATTGCATTACGCAGCAGCAGCCGGCGGAGCCTAGTTCCGTCGCCGACAACGGCCACTGATGGTGTTATTCAGCTGACTGTCGTGCCATATGAATCCTGGCCGTTAGTTTATTGTTGTTATAGAAGATTTGATTCATGGGAGCAAACGAGAACCGTACGATCGTTACATTTGTAGCTCGTTGACTAATGAAATTAATGTTTATTGGTTCTAAATTCTGCTCGGTCAGACCATTCCTGTCGGTTATACTATGATAAAATAATTCTTACATTAACAGCAAAACAGTTAAAAACATTGTCCTTCTAATTACAAATTAATTTTATAATTAATGAATTAATGAAAGCAAACGAGATTTGATTCATGGGAGCAAACGAGAACCGTACGATCGTTACATTTGTAGCTCGTTGACTAACGAAATTAATGTTTATTGGGTTCTAAATTCTGCTCGGTCAGACCATTCCTGTCGGTTATACTATGATAAAATAATTCTTACATTAACAGCAAAACAGTTAAAAACATTGTCCTTCTAATTACAAATTAATTATATAACTAATGAATTAATGAAAGCACGGAATGATGTGTCAGTCTCTTATTCGTATAACTGACATGAATGCTTCAACTCCGATCTCTTTCACTTTCATATAATTAAAACACGCAGAGAAGAAAAAGAAAAAAGAGACACGTGGCAAAACTCGAGATCTGAAGTATTTTTCATCAGATCGAAAAGGTTTCTCCTTCAACGTTAGTGTGATTGATTGGTCGTGAGTATAATGGGGTGTTCGTTGTCGGGATTGAACTCGCTCTACGACGCAGTGAACGGAGGAGGCGACGTGTGGATCAACGAGAATCGTTTCAGGATCGTGAGGCAGCTCGGGGAAGGAGGCTTCGCGTTCGTCTTCTTGGTGAAGGAGATTGTCTCCGATGCTTCCTCCGGTGGTGGTCTGGCGAATAAAGTCAAGGATCCTGCTCATCTCTCCGGTTAGAATTAATAATTGCTGATTTGCTTAGCCCCTTGATCTGCGTTTATCTCCATCGAATCTGATCTAGGAATCAAACTAAATCAATGTAGGAACCGTATGTTCGTTTTAAGACAAGACAGTTTCGATCTTGCGTAGTTATGTCTGAAATTCTGGTGTTCTTGATCTTGTTTTGTGAGTTCTGTCTGAAGAATTAATCGAGCTAGGCAAAGACATAGTGTGATTGCAGTGAATCCGTTTTTGCATTAGTTTGACTTTTGAATCAATTAATTTTGATCCTTTACAGCTGTTTGATGATCAACTATGTATCTGACATTATAGTATTCTTGAGCTCTGTTTCTCATTGTTACATTGGCACTAGAAACTTGACTAATTGAGCTTGCCTTGGTTCTGTTAACTTCTTTCATTGTAGCTGATGGAACATATGCTATGAAGAAAATTCTGATTCAGAACAAGGAGCAACTGGAACTGGTGCGGGAGGAGATTCGTGTTTCGTTACTGTTCAACCACCCTAATTTGCTTCCTCTCCTTGATCATGCCATTATTTCCGTTAAGGTAGAACTTTCAATGGCTGTTTTTTTTTTTTTTTGTAGAGTCTGGTTTAGAAACTGTGTTGCTTTTGATATGGTTAGGACGGCCAAGAGGGAGGTTTGAAACACGAGGCCTTCTTGCTGTTTCCTGTTCACCTGGATGGGACCTTGCTGGATAATTCCACTTCCATGAAGGCTAAGAAGGAAACATTCTCAACAACTGAGGTTTTGCATATATTTCGTCAGGTATATCAAACTCTCTCTTTTTTTAATCCATCTTTGGTTTTCTCCTTGACAGAGAAAAAAACTTTGGTTTTATGCAATTTTTTTTCTTATGAAAAATTATGTGATTAATAGTTTACCCTTGTGATTTATTGTATGATTAGTCCTGAGTTGCAAGTGTTTTGATTGCTGAAAAGTTATTCAACTGCAGCTTTGTGATGGACTGAAACACATGCACTCTCTGGACCCACCGTATGCACACAACGATGTCAAACCTGGAAACGTGCTTTTAACACGTAGAAAAGGACAGCCTCCTCTTGCGATTTTGATGGATTTTGGCAGTGCTCGTCCTTCACGCAAGCAAATTCGCTCCCGTCAAGAGGCCTTACAGTTACAGGTCTCCTATGTCCTTCCCTTCCTAATTGTTAATATTTATTCCATTTCTAATTGATATTGAACTTCTTATGTCTGAATATTTCTAAAAGTTTGTCTTGTTATGTTCTTGATTTTTATAGGAATGGACATCTGAACATTGTTCAGCACCTTTCCGAGCTCCTGAGCTATGGGATTGTCCAAGCCATGCAGATATCGATGAGAGAACAGATATCTGGTCACTAGGCTGCACGTTATACGCAATAATGTAAATACATTTTTGTAAGATTAAACAAGTCATGTGTTTAGTTAATTCTAAAGGGAGTTTTTATTTGGCAGGTATGGTGTGTCTCCATTTGAATATGCGCTTGGAGAATCTGGCGGAAGTCTTCAGCTTGCAATCGTGAACGCTCAGGTAAAATGGCCAAACGCAGGACCAAAGGCTTCTTATCCTGAAGCTCTTCACCAGTTTGTGACTTGGATGCTCCAACCGCAGCCTGCGGTTCGACCAAGCATTGACGCTATCATCATCCACGTTGACAAACTGATCGCAAAATTCACCAAATGATTCCTAGTTTTGGTGGTTTTCTAAAGAGGTGAAAGATAAGAACTGAACATAAAAGGGTTTATTATATACATTGCCTTGTCTTGTTTTTTTTTATATATGTTTTAGCTATTTTGAAAAATCCTATATTAGATGCATATTTTGACAGTCGTGGTTATGTTGTCTCGTGGTAATGTATTTTGAACAATTAGGATTCTTTTTTTTTCTTTTCCGGTGGGAATCAATAAATTTACTTGAGAACATCTCATCGATAAATTTCACAAATCAGCAAAAAGAATTAGATGTGATCTTTTGTTGTCAACAACTACAGCTTGATTGACATTCAATATATTTATCATATGTAGTAGTACATTTTAAAGGACTTTCACTAGGCACAGTGGTACACATAAATACATAGACTCATAACATGCCGAAGGAGTTATTCTATGCTCATTTTAAATGAAACTCTCTTTTCTCTTCTTATATAAATGGACTAAAAGACAAATTCCACATTATTTGTGTACGACCTTTTACTTTTACGGAGTTGAGTTACTTCAGAAGAAACAAAAGAAATAAATAACGTAAGTCCATTTCATGGAAGATAATGTCTCTGATCACTATTTATTTCACTCAGTAAAATCATAAATCGAAACGTAACTTCTGTCTTCTGTAACTCGAAAGTGAATAGATCTACTGTTCTGCACTTCCCTATCAAAATTATGATCATGCCTTATATGATATACCTATATATTTCCTTTTTCATAAACTTCTAACAATCAACCAATAATAGTATAACCCCAACATTTATCTAATAAAAAATGACGTTTGGATATAACATTATTCTAAAAATCAAAATATACAAACGTTCATCATTGTTAATAGAGCCGTGCTCACCATAGTAGAAAAAGGCGATCGCCTCAGGCCTCCCATTTTTACATCAATATTTGGGGCCCCATATATTCAAAATACAGTAGTGGTTTATGAAGTAAAAGAAGAATAGCGTATACGGTATACACATATTTATAAAGAGCTTGTTGTCTAAATATTTTGTTTTCTGCAATTTAGTTTGATCCCTTTTGAATAATTTTTTTTTATCATAGACATACTTAGTGTATCTACAATTTCAATTATTTTTAGAAAAAAATTATGAAAACCTATTTGTTTTAAAAATAATTAACCTTAGACCCCCAAAAGTGTAGGCACGGGAGTGATTGTAATGCAATGGCAATTCCTGTTTTATAACTAAAATAACAAAGTTAGTAACGTCATAAAAGGCTTACAAGTTGTTTTTAACATCTCAAGATTGTCGTTGTAAGAAAACATTCCACAAACATTTAATTAGAAATTCCAGTCATCATCGTTTAAGATAACATAATAAGTATTTTATAACTAAAGTCATCTGTTTAAATTAATATTGAAAATTATCCTTACATTGTCATGAATTTTCAGTATTCTCAGTTTTTTTAACCGTCCATAATTCTTTTACATGTCAGCATGATCCTGTAACAACAACAAAACAAAACATTTGAGCCAAAATATACTTGTGAAGAAGATAGAATTAAATTAATCCTGATATGGTTAAACTTTCTGCATATTAAGAAATACTTATATACATATAAGTATTTAATTTGCTGTTGTGACAAAGGAAGAGAGAAATGTTTGAACTTTTGAGGAAGAGAAAAGGCTTCATAGCAGTAAATTAAAGGAAGACAGAACAGTGCAAAGTCACAGGGATATCATTTTTGGTACTCCTTATCATGGGCGGATCTACGTTACGCAGCATGGGGGCAGCTGCCCCCAGTAAAATCTCTAATTAAATTTAAATACACTAGGAGAACAATGTGTTCTGCTGCCTTATTGGTTAAAACGTTTTTTCTGCCCCCACTAGACCATCGTTCGAACCCATCTGCAACCTTAAATAGTGCTATTTTTATCTTTCCTTTACTTTTTTGGTTTCTTTTTCTTGACCACGTGTTTCATTAGTTTTCTCATGTTCTTTTTTCCTTGTTCCTATGTTGGTTTCATTCTAAATCTTTTGTTTTTATATATTTTGAGTTCAAGTGTGTTCAAAAAAACAAAAAATATATATGTATATATACATTTTTTTTTAATTCAAGTATTTTTTTCATATCATTTTGTTAGTATATTCACTATTTTTCTTCATTTATTTTTTAGTTATATTATTTCACAAATTTATTTTTCTTCTAAATGTTATTCTTATTGAAAAATATTAGAACACATTTAAGGAATATTATTGAATAATAATTAATTTATATAATAATTAATTAATTAATTATGCCCCCACTCAATATATTTTCTAGATCCGCCACTGCTCCTTATTCAATGTTCACTACACATCTTCCAATATTTTCACACCAGTTATAAATTATTCTTCCCCAACCATACTGATTCAATTGGAGATATCAATTCGCAAAAACAAAAATTTGTAATAATAAAAAAGCTTGGAAACATTCTTCACTTGCACTTTAATTCGTTCGCTATAAGTGTTGTCCTGCATTTCTACTTTCATAACTCATATTAAAATCTAAAATAACTTTTGATCAGTATTGGTACATTGTAAATGTACATACTATTACTATCTCGTTTGGAATATAATATTTTATAGAGCAACCAAACCCTAGAGGCATCGAATCTACAAACTAGTCATATTACAATCATCTACCGGTATAAACCATCTCTAATGTTTTCAACTTTTCATGGTGTATGTAGAAGAATGGTTATGCATTTCTATAAAAAAAAAAATTCAAATTTAATAACGTATCATTCTTTGTCGGGCAAAAAAAAAAGATTAAATTCTCATTAGTGATCACTCTTTGTAACAGATTTCACTATCTCTCCTTCGCGGCTTCTAGCTGGTCTCTTGATGTTCTCATCAACTCTCTCAATTTATGGCACACACACTCTCTCTCTCTCTCTTTCTCTCATCTTGTTTTCGTAAGTCTATTTTTGCTGAGATTTTTCTTGTGAATGTGTGTTTTTCTTTGGCATTCTTACCAAAACTTTAACTACGAAAAATACATATATATACATATATGAAAAGTACATATATATGAATGATAAGAGTCTTATTATGATTATGCAAAACCAAATCAGCTTGAGTAAAATAGTTTTTGGTTAGTTGAACATATAGTTTCAGTTATGTAAACACATCACTTTGTATTTTGTAATGAATATTCTATATAAACTAACATGTATTTTAGCAAGAATTGGATTTTTTTTGTTTGTCGTCTATTTAGAAATTATATATGGACTGACCTGTTTTATCTTACTTTAAATTAATTATTAGTTCAATATTTCAATTATAATCTTTGGCTCTCCAAGCTCTAGTTTGATTCTTTCTTTTGCTACAATGTTTTCTATTTTTTATTTTTATTTTGAAAATAATTATTGAATGGGTATGTTTGTCACTTGTCCTATGTTATTTAATTTGTATATAAATTCGGGTTGTGAGCTGTAATTTGGTCAGAAAGAGGATGAGAGATAAATAGCATTTCCCAGGTGTTTTAAATACAATCTCTTCTCCATCTCCATCTCCATCATTTCCACCCAGCACCTCCCCTTATCTTCTAAGAAGTCAGCCTCTAACTATCTCTCAAATTCCGAGAAAAATCAAGCAATCTCCATTTCTCTTTCTCTTTTTTTATGACAGACTATCCCATGTTTTTTAAAGCAATATATAAATCTTAATTCTTAGGTCGTTTTTGTTTTGGTTTTTGAAGAACCCTCACATTTTGTCTTTTACCATCAATGCATATACTTACACACATGCTTATATGCTTTATAGACGCGCATATATATATGTACATATATTATATATATGCATGAATCTATATATACATGGTTATAGGATTGTTTACTAAATATCTCAGCTTCTTGTTGTTCTCGTTTTAGGGTTTCTTTTTGGTGGTCTTTTTTAGATTTGTTGGGTCTCTTTGTTTCTTCTTCTGCTTGTTTATTATATATAGAGACACTAACTAGAGTTGTAACTATATAAAAATGGATTCTGGAAAGATCTTTGGATCCGATGAGGATTCTCGCAGCTGTGGTGAATCTGGATGGACAAAGTATTTAGTCTCAACCCATGATCATGACTATGATAATTACTCTGATGATGGAGATAGCAGTGGTGGTGATTCAATGGATTCTGACGCATCTTCTGGTCCAGTGAAAGCAACACCATGTCTCAAGCTTCCTCAAGAGACTACGGAGCCAGACTGTTTGAAGAAAAAGAAGGCTACCGAAGAGAAGGTTTTGGTGGAGACTAGGGTTCACAACGACAATGATGATGATGGTGACAACCATGATTATGATGATGGTGACAATCCTGATTATGATGATGGTGACAATCATGATTATGATGATGGTAATGATAGTCACAGTGCAGTTCATAGTTACGTTGGTTCGGTTTGACAAGACGGGTTACTTTGATTTTATGTTTATGTTAAATTAATAATATGTTCCGGTAATGTTATGTCGTTGTGTCGTTAATTATGTTTGTATTCCAATGTTGGAAAAGTATTTTCTACATGATGATTTGCTAATTATTTATTATATAGAGTCTATATAGTAATTATCATTCACTATGCTATTATATTAGAGAAGTTTTAAATATTTCAACGAGATCATAGCTAGTACTACTGATACAGTGATGAAGGTGATGATATGTAGATAGCTTGGGTCTCCTTATATGTTCATCAGTAGATTCCATTATGGGTTTCTTTGTGATCACCATCGTACCCATTTTGAAATACATATATGACATCTTACTATTTCTATTGATAATCTATATATAAATGTAAATATACTATGAAATTCTACATAAGCGAGAAGAGAAATGTAACGAACCGAAAAGATTAGAAAACCTAATTTTGAAACATTAACTACAAAAATAAATAAATTTGTAATTGTTATTCATATACTGATAAATTAAACTCTAACCATTTACTTTGACTTAGCTAAATTTGTTTTGGTCTTTCGATTTTTTTTTTTTTGCGTGTCTTGGTTTGACCTAATTCAGAACAGAACATGTAGAATAAATTGGAAAACAATGTTGCATAGAGTTGGATCGTAACTATAGACTAGCACACACACGCGTGCACACCGATTGATCTTTGGTTGTATCTTTGGCACAGACAGTGAAACATGTTTGTGACCATAGGAAACACATCTCTTCTGCACGTGTACACCTCTGCAATTCTTTTTACTTTTGTCCTTTTACCCACAATTTCTTGACATTTGTTCACATGCACCCTCTTGGAGTTACTACATAACTACGAACTGATAGTTTGATACTAACGTCGTCGAATCAATTATAAAACCCACAAGATTTGTTTCTCAACTTCTATGTATAGTTTGACATGTTAGAAATGCTTGTATAGTTCCAATTAAGTGAATTATCACAATCTTAGCTTACAAGACGTACATATATATATTTGTTGTCAACTAATGAAAGATTGTTTAGTTTGTTTTGCATGTTTTCAGTCTGTTTGTTTTTTGAGAAGCTGAAAACACCGTTTCATCTAAGAGATCGAGAGCTTGTTCCAGACTGGTGTTGTGATGTATATTAAGACGTTTTATATTAAATTGATCAAATACCAATCTAAAACACACACATACATGTTTTTAAGATAATATCATGTAGATTTATGTGGACATTGTTTACTATTACATATCTCGTCATTTGTCGTTAAAAGATTAAAAAGGAAGTGAAAACGTATACGATACTAATAAAATTCAACCTTTTCTCTCATGCGGATTTTTTTTCAAACTAGTCACTTTATTTTATCATGAAGCTTTTTGAAAATTGGAACCCAAGAAAAAGAAGAAATATGAAGCTAGATAGAAACATAGCAAACATTGTAAACATAAAAAATAAATGTCACAAACTTATTCGCAAAAAAAAAAAAGGAGAGAGAGATTCATGAAGCAGTATATCCACAATTATTCTATATATTAGGTGATATAGAATCCAGTAGATAGCTGAATAAATAAATGAGCTAGTTACAGAGAAGAAAATGGTCAACAAATCAGTAACAAATCATTTCAAGTCTTATAATTGTTTTTGTTTTTACTTACCAAGTTGGTTGATGCAGATATTGTCTGAGTTATATCACAATCAATGTTGTTTCCTGGTAACACCATCCTGTCTTCCATAAAGTATTGATGAAAGTAAGAGAGTTTCTCTTCGAGCTGTGAATTCTCATGCAAGATCTGACGAGTTTTCTCCAACAAGCTAATAACTTTGTTATACAAGTTATAATTCGACGTCGTGAGCTGTTCAACATGCATTTTCATCTCTTGGATCTGCTTCCTCTTGCGCATCCTCAATCTTCTCGCTGATTCTCTATTAGATACCATTCTTCTTAACCTCTTCTCTTGATCCATCGCAACACTCGCTTGAGGATGAGTACAATGGTCATGAACATGCAAGCCTTGATCATGATTATGATCATTTTGTGGGTTTTGTAGGTTGAAATGATCGTTTTGTGATGAGTCTCCTTCGAAAAGATTGAAATAATGAGAGGGTGTTGATCTTCGGCCTCCATGTTTGGTTTAGCTAAATGATGGAATTTGAGAAAGAAAGAGAGAAAAAGACAATCTAATATTCTTTTAGATCAAATAAAGTACAGATCTCTTGTCTTGTTGGTAGCTTAAGCTTAATAGATATTGATGTCCTTTAATTAATAATATACTGTACATAATTGTTTTAAACAGAATTACTCCTTCCTACCATTTTAAGTGGTGTTTAAACATTTTTTTTTGTATCATAATAAGTGATGTTTTCACATTTCTAGATAAAATTTAATGTCAATTGAAATTTGCAACCAATTACAAAATACTACATGTTTTTCTTATTGGTTAGACTGATTTTATTTAGTGCAATTTTATGTAACCAAGATAAATTGCATAAAAATTTGTATTTTTTTAATTTTTGTGTAAAAACCTTAAACACCACTTAAAATGGTACAGTAGCAATTAACATCAACGTTCTTAATTGGGTTTTCTTGTTAAGCCCGCTTTATACATTTGAAAAAAATTTCTAGTTTTGAGTTTCACATCTTTGTCAAAGGTTAATATGCATAAAAACACGAACACAAGTAGGCCTCGGCGTTCGGGTCTTCGGATCGGGTTCGGACTGGTTCCTTTTGGGTCCGAGTCTTTTCGGGTCCTAAATATTTAGATTCAATAGGTACTTAAAAATTTTCGGTTCGGGTTCGGGTCGGTTCTTCTCAGGTCCGGATCGGTTCGAGTCTATAATTAAAATACCCATAAAATACCCATAATTTTTCGGGTACATATCGGGTCCGGGTCGGGTTCGGGTATTTAGGATCTGAAAAGGACATGATATACCCAATTCCATCAACTTTAGTTAAATATTTGTCATATATATCTAAAATTTTACAAAATAACTTAAATGAAAATATTAATAATTAAAATAAAACATTTTAAAACTCTAAATATTACATTTTAAAGCTTTATATTACTTAATAAATGTTAAAAAATAATAACAAATGTTGTTAACAAAAGATATTTCAACTAAATCATAAAATAATATATATAAAATAGAACACAAAACATCATAGTTTTAGATATACATGTTTTTAAGTCGGTACAAATCGGTTCTTATCGGTCGGGTCTATTCGAGTTGGTTCCTTTTCGGTTCGGTTCGGATCGGTATTTTGGATCGGTTCGGTTCGGATCGGTATTTTGGATCGGTTCGGTTGGGTCCATGTTAAAATACCCAGGCCTAAACACAAGGCACGTTTCAAATATAAATTTTCATACAATTAACCTAATATTATTGAATATAGATAAATGTCTGTAACACATTTTAATATTATTATTATCACACTTGAATAAAGTTTCTTAAGGATGCTGCATACATGTAAAAACCTTAAACACCACTTAAAATGGTACAGTAGCAATTAACATCAACGTTCTTAATTGGGTTTTCTTGTTAAGCCCGCTTTATACATTTGAAAAAATTTCTAGTTTTGAGTTTCACATCTTTGTCAAAGGTTAATATGCATAAAACACGAACACAAGTAGGCCTCGGCGTTGGTCTTGGATCGGGTTGGACTGGTTCCTTTTGGGTCGAGTCTTTTCGGTCCTAAATATTTAGATTCAATAGGTACTTAAAATTTTCGGTTCGGTTCGGATCGGTATTTTGGATCGGTTCGGTTCGGATCGGTATTTTGGATCGGTTCGGTTCGGATCGGTATTTTGGATCGGTTCGGTTCGGATCGGTATTTTGGATCGGTTCGGTTCGGATCGGTATTTTGGATCGGTTCGGTTCGGATCGGTATTTTGGATCGGTTCGGTTCGGATCGGTATTTTGGATCGGTTCGGTTCGGATCGGTATTTTGGATCGGTTCGGTTCGGATCGGTATTTTGGATCGGTTCGGTTCGGATCGGTATTTTGGATCGGTTCGGTTCGGATCGGTATTTTGGATCGGTTCGGTTCGGATCGGTATTTTGGATCGGTTCGGTTGGGTCCATGTTAAAATACCCAGGCCTAAACACAAGGCACGTTTCAAATATAAATTTTCATACAATTAACCTAATATTATTGAATATAGATAAATGTCTGTAACACATTTTAATATTATTATTATCACACTTGAATAAAGTTTCTTAAGGATGCTGCATACATGTAAAAACCTTAAACACCACTTAAAATGGTACAGTAGCAATTAACATCAACGTTCTTAATTGGGTTTTCTTGTTAAGCCCGCTTTATACATTTGAAAAAATTTCTAGTTTTGAGTTTCACATCTTTGTCAAAGGTTAATATGCATAAAACAGAACACAAAACATCATAGTTTTAGATATACATGTTTTTCTTATTGGTTAGACTGATTTTATTTAGTGCAATTTTATGTAACCAAGATAAATTGCATAAAATTTGTATTTTTTAATTTTTGTGTAAAACCTTAAACACCACTTAAAATGGTACAGTAGCAATTAACATCAACGTTCTTAATTGGGTTTTCTTGTTAAGCCCGCTTTATACATTTGAAAAAATTTCTAGTTTTGAGTTTCACATCTTTGTCAAAGGTTAATATGCATAAAACACGAACACAAGTAGGCCTCGGCGTTCGGTCTTGGATCGGTTCGGTTCGGGTCCATGTTAAAATACCCAGCCTAAACACAAGGCACGTTTCAAATATAAATTTTCATACAATTAACCTAATATTATTGAATATAGATAAATGTCTGTAACACATTTTAATATTATTATTATCACACTTGAATAAAGTTTCTTAAGGATGCTGCATACATGTAAAAACCTTAAACACCACTTAAAATGGTACAGTAGCAATTAACATCAACGTTCTTAATTGGGTTTTCTTGTTAAGCCCGCTTTATACATTTGAAAAAATTTCTAGTTTTGAGTTTCACATCTTTGTCAAAGGTTAATATGCATAAAACACGAACACAAGTAGGCCTCGGCGTTCGGTCTTCGGATCGGTTCGAGTCTATAATTAAAATACCCATAAAATACCCATAAAATACCCATAAAATACCCATAATTTTTGGTACATATCGGTCCGGGTCGGGTTCGGGTATTTAGGATCTGAAAAGGACATGATATACCCAATTCCATCAACTTTAGTTAAATATTTGTCATATATATCTAAAATTTTACAAAATAACTTAAATGAAAATATTAATAATTAAAATAAAACATTTTAAAACTCTAAATATTACATTTTAAAGCTTTATATTACTTAATAAATGTTAAAAAATAATAACAAATGTTGTTAACAAAAGATATTTCAACTAAATCATAAAATAATATATATAAAATAGAACACAAAACATCATAGTTTTAGATATACATGTTTTTAAGTCGGTTTCATCGGTTCTTATCGGTCCGGTCTATTCGGGTCGGTTCTTTTCAGGTCCGGGTCTATTCGAGTTGGTTCCTTTTCGGTTCCGGTTCTTTCGGATAAAAAATTTTTAGACCCAAAAGGTAATTGTAAATTTTCGGTTCGGTTCCGGATCGGGTATTTTTGGATCGGTTCCGGTTCGGGTCCATGTTAAAATACCCAGGCCTAAACACAAGGCACGTTTCAAATATAAATTTTCATACAATTAACCTAATATTATTGAATATAGATAAATGTCTGTAACACATTTTAATATTATTATTATCACACTTGAATAAAGTTTCTTAAGGATGCTGCATACATGTAAAAAACCTTATCCAAGCTTTAAATAAATTGAGAAAACAAGCAAATATTATACATACACATGTTCCTCCGTGTAAAAGCTAGCCTACTAAAGCCTAGACCATCACATGGGTCACACAATAAGACAATACACAAAGAGATATACAACTAAGAAAAAGCTCGACTCAATCCAAACATGGAATATACACACATTCTTCAATATTCAAAAGACAAACCCATATATACAAAATGTTAGCAAACCAGTTTATCATATAGCATCCCTACTTGTTCTTATATGGCTCTTCCTTCGCTCGTAGTCCACATCATCTGTAGGCAACTCATAACGACAAACAGGACACGTGTTCCTCGTTTCGAGCCACGGTACAATGCATTCGCCATGGTACTTATGATTACAAGGCAACAGAAGAACAACACCTTTGCTCCCGATACCCATCTCATCTTTACAAACCGCACAGTCATCGTTCTCAACACCCACCTGAACCACCACTGGGAGGTTCTTGACGAAAGCTTCAGAAGCTGGAGGAAAACGGAGATTGGTAATCCCAGCTTGAGCAAACTGTTCAAACAAGAGATCATACTGATCACCACCAACAATGTACAGCTCTCTGTTCTCCGCATCGAAGTTGATCTCTAGAGTGTGAGCGTTCATCAAAACTTGCCACTCAAGATTCCTGAGCCATCTCCTCTCGTCTCTAGCTAAATCTCCTAGAGAACATCGGTGACACGTCAGCACCACCATCAACTTCTTCCCAATCCAGTTCAACGGCAGCTCCTCCAAGATCTTCTACTTCGAGTGAGTGTATAGTCACACTAACATCATCATCATCTGATTCATTCAGATCGATTCCCCATATCTCCCTCTCATCCTCAGGATCATCATCAGAACCAGATTCGACTGTAACTAACCTAACATCGTGAAACTCAATCCCAGAATCGTCATCGGATTCAGCAAAGTCACAGAGGTTGTTAACATCAGAATCACTATCATGATCTATATTCTCGATAAAACAGCTTCCAGATTCCGATTCTAATTCCATAACCGCACCAAGCGATTCCGTAACCTCGTTATCGTGAGGAAGAGTTACCTGAGGCTGGTGCGACGGATCCATAGCAAAGGTTGCGTCTGCGGAGATGATAAGGAGAGACTATGGATGAATCGGAGATCAATTTCTTCGCCTGAAACAACGGACGGCGGAGAGTAAGAGTAATCGGTGACGGAGAAGTTACGAGGAATCTAAGCAAGGATCTGAGTCACCATCATATCTTCTGCGTCGGTGTGAAACGGCGTCGCTTCATTCGTTTTGTCCTTTTCTCCTTTACTGTATAAGAAAAACACTTATACCTGGGCTCATAAAAGCGGTGATAGGCCGAGTAAATAGGCCCAAGTTAAACTATTTACCCGTTACGATGACCTTAAAATCTCCACTCACGTCAACGCAGAGGCTAGCGCTGGGCATTCGGTTTTGGTTTGGGTCAGTTCGGTTTATTTAGTTTTGACTTATTTGGGTTGAAATGTTTCTTAGATTGGTTCGGTTCGGATAGTGTCAAGTTTAGATCAGAATTCTATTTTTTTATAAAACTTGAAGTGGAACCGAACTATAAATAGTTCGATTTGGTTCGGTATAAAGCCAAAAAACCAAAAAATCCAAAGATCCGAGTTAATCCTGAAAAAATATTCGGTAACACGGGTAGTTCGGCTTTTCTTGATATTTTTATTTATATTATATATATATATATATATCATTTAGTTAAACTACATATCATATAAAATACAAACCATATATTGATAGTTACATTTAGGCATGTGCATTTCGGTTTCGATTTGGTTCGGTAAGGCTATTTGGTGTCGGGTAGTTCGGGTAGGGTTAGAGGATTCATTTACTACTTGACATACTTTTGGTTGGTTTGGTTCAGATAGTTTCGATTTGGTTCGGTTCGGATAGTAAAATTAAACCAAAAAATACCAAAAATCGGTTCTCATTTGGTTTGGTTCGGTTGGGTAGTTGGATAAAATATCGGTTATTTAGGGTAAAATATTAAAAAATAGGATGATTTAGATAATTTTTAGATATTCGGATTACTGGATATTTGGATAATACTATTGAGATAGTTTGATTTCATATATTTTTAGGTAGTTTGGATACTTTATAATAATTTAGTTATTTTCAAATATTATTTGGTACTATTAATAGATTTTTAAATTATAAATATATATTTAGCTATGTTATATGTATATATAATTAATAGTGTTATATATCCGGTGGGTTTTGGTTCTCGGTTCGGTTCAGTTTGGTTTGAATATATAAATATAGGAACCGTTCGGATATTGGGTCTCGGTCCGGTTCGGTTTAAGTATTTCGGTTAGGTTCTGTTCGGTTCTTGGTTCGGGTTTTTGCCCATTCCTATATGCATTGAACAAATATTGAGAACTTAACTAATATTTTAATTTTGAAATTTTCATTCAATTAAAAATGATTATAAATTACTAAAACTATTAGACATTTCAAATTAATTTTTTTATTAATGGTTTAAATTTTTTATAAGATAACAATAATCATAAAACCATATGATTAAAATTTTCATTTAATAAACAGCTTTACTAAAAATATATTTTATATCTATGTTTATCATTTAAATTTAATTATATAATATATAATGGATAAAATTGTTTTTATTTATTTACCATAAAATGATCGTAATAAACAAGAGTGATTATTTGATTTATATGTGCAAACCAGTTTAATTATATACATTAATATTACCGATTTCTCAATATTTCAATATATATTTATTATTTTATTTCATAACGGAGTACTATTTTGTTATTGGATTGTCTTGGTAATGACATTCTTTCTGTGTGTGTATGTAGCAAATGTTCTATACAATTCAGTTTAAATTCACAGCTTAAAATTAAAATTTACAAATTTTATTATAAAAATGAATAAATTTGAATCTTGAGGGAGCAGCAGTACATACGCGCTCACAACTGCGTGCTGTACAATGTATTCACCAAGGGAATGATAATATACTCACGACAGGATCCACAAGATTACTTTACCTCGAACTTCTAACCCTGATACTGTTTGTCAGAGTGAAAAGTGGGTCCTAAGTTGAGTAACTTTTTTCACGTGATACCATCCACGAGAAAGCGACCAGCCACCACCACTTCTCTTTCTTGTAGGCACGTGCTCTCACATCTCTCCTCTCCTACCCATTATCTCGTACCAAAAAAAATCTCACCAGCTTTTGCTAATCTCATACCTTCACTGAAAACGATAATTTAGAAAAGGTGAAAACTGGTTCAATTTATGATTTGTCTTAAAAATTTCACCATTTAACCTCTGAGTTTTTATTCTCATATTTATTTTAGCAGACGTTATTTCGGATTTTAAATAGAAACATATGAATACAAATGACATTTTATTAGTTAACGGCAACGTTTGGAGTTTAACGGCGTCACGAGTTTCAACAGTGCGGCGACTACAGGAGATGTAGGAAGGAAATGTTGGGACCCACCGCACGCGAGTCGGAAGGAAGTGTGACCAGGTTAACGGCAGGGAATGGGCACACGTGACCATGCTGCTCCTCTCACATCGCATTCATTCACCTTCTTTTGTTTCCTGTTTTATTTACGGCCTATAACTAGTTTGTTATGATATTTTAACAATCGTGTAATCTTATTTGATAATCAAATCACTCAAAACTAAAATCAAATTCAGACAACTGGACAATGATATAATGAATGTTAAACTAAGAATATTAACGATCGTGTTAAATATGTATAAATATAACATGACCAACGTCCTAAATGACTCCCTCCTTACTAATAATTAAAAAGTAATATTTTAGTTAAGAAGTACAAAAAAATCTCGTTAAAGCAACCATATAGTTGTGATATACTGGAAAACAAACAATACACACCGAGCTAAGCATACGGTCTAGAAAATTTCAAAGCTTTTTTTTTTTTCAACTTGGTACCGGTAGGTAAGTTAACTATTAACCCCATGAAGGAGGCTCCTTACTTTGGAGCAGAGAAGGAATTGAACCCTTGATGCCAAGGTGAACTTTGTCACAAGGCATGACCACGGACCATGACCATCTCGTGAAAATTTCAGTTTAATAGATGTAGTTTCTAAATTGTTAAAAGGAAAAATAATCACCTATATATTAAAAGAGAAACATTACAACATTAGAAGCATGACACGTGTCATCATGAGAATGATTTTCGAGAATCCTTAGAAAAGTAAGTTGGTCCATCTAAATATAAACTATAGTTTTCATTAAACTCATTATAAAATTATTTATTAGTATTAAAAGTTATTTTTTCATTCTTTCCTTAAATAAAAGCTACGGAATTACCTAACGTTATTAAAATATATATATGCAATTAATGATTTCCAATAATAAAGATTTGCTAACAATTTGTATACACTCAATCATTTTTTGTTTAAATCTTTGTTATTAAAATAAATTTCACAATTGTATTAATCATATAATAAAAATTAGATTTTTTCAGACATGTTGTATTTTGAATTTTTAAAAACGAGTATAAATTATTAAATTGTTAAAAATCTCAAACAAATTTTTGTTATCAATGATTTAATTTTTTTATTATAATAAGATATATATAGTTATAAACCACATGAGTAAGAAGTATTATTTAATAAGTGTTTATATATATATATATATATATATATATATATATATATATATATTATTTTTTGGTAAACTTTTTAATGATGATATATTGATAACTTAATATAGCTCATTGCTCTTTTAAAAGCATGTTACACAATATATATACGGCTAAATTTGTGAAATTATGTTCTGGTATATTGTACATCGATCTCACTAAAAGTTTTGTTTTATGTAACGAACATTTTCAAGTATTTAAGCCAAGAAAAACTAAGTAAACATGCATGTATTATTACTAAACGATCTTTGTCATTAATGTTGAAAATCAATTTGTGTCCTGACTCTTCAGATTTTTCTCACGTGAGTTGCAGAGTCAATTCATATTGCCCCACTAGAGCACGAAAACGACATCACGACCAAGCTCTTCTTCTTCTCGTCTTTCACATTTGAATTGACCATTTATTTTACCATATCCTTGATTCCTTTTAATTATTTTGTAATACTTTTACTAACTACTAGAGGTTGGCGTCTGCGGTGTTATAATACATTAAAACTATTTTATACTAAAATATATTTTATATCTATGTTTATCATTTAAATTTAATTATATAATATATAATGGATAAAATTGTTTTTATTTATTTTACCATAAAATGATCGTAATAAACAAGAGTGATTATTTGATTTATATGTGCAAACCAGTTTAATTATATAATATATAATGGATAAAATTGTTTTTATTTATTTTACCATAAAATGATCGTAATAAACAAGAGTGATTATTTGATTTATATGTGCAAACCAGTTTATCATATAGCATCCCTACTTGTTCTTATATGGCTCTTCCTTCGCTCGTAGTCCACATCATCTGTAGGCAACTCATAACGACAAACAGGACACGTGTTCCTCGTTTCGAGCCACGGTACAATGCATTCGCCATGGTACTTATGATTACAAGGCAACAGAAGAACAACACCTTTGCTCCCGATACCCATCTCATCTTTACAAACCGCACAGTCATCGTTCTCAACACCCACCTGAACCACCACTGGGAGGTTCTTGACGAAAGCTTCAGAAGCTGGAGGAAAACGGAGATTGGTAATCCCAGCTTGAGCAAACTGTTCAAACAAGAGATCATACTGATCACCACCAACAATGTACAGCTCTCTGTTCTCCGCATCGAAGTTGATCTCTAGAGTGTGAGCGTTCATCAAAACTTGCCACTCAAGATTCCCTGAGCCATCTCCTCTCTCGTCTCTAGCTAAATCTCCTAGAGAGAACATCGGTGACACGTCAGCACCACCATCAACTTCTTCCCAATCCAGTTCAACGGCAGCTCCTCCAAGATCTTCTACTTCGAGTGAGTGTATAGTCACACTAACATCATCATCATCTGATTCATTCAGATCGATTCCCCATATCTCCCTCTCATCCTCAGGATCATCATCAGAACCAGATTCGACTGTAACTAACCTAACATCGTGAAACTCAATCCCAGAATCGTCATCGGATTCAGCAAAGTCACAGAGGTTGTTAACATCAGAATCACTATCATGATCTATATTCTCGATAAAACAGCTTCCAGATTCCGATTCTAATTCCATAACCGCACCAAGCGATTCCGTAACCTCGTTATCGTGAGGAAGAGTTACCTGAGGCTGGTGCGACGGATCCATAGCAAAGGTTGCGTCTGCGGAGATGATAAGGAGAGACTATGGATGAATCGGAGATCAATTTCTTCGCCTGAAACAACGGACGGCGGAGAGTAAGAGTAATCGGTGACGGAGAAGTTACGAGGAATCTAAGCAAGGATCTGAGTCACCATCATATCTTCTGCGTCGGTGTGAAACGGCGTCGCTTCATTCGTTTTTGTCCTTTTCTCCTTTACTGTATAAGAAAAAAACACTTATACCTGGGCTCATAAAAAGCGGTGATAGGCCGAGTAAATAGGCCCAAGTTAAACTATTTACCCGTTACGATGACCTTAAAAATCTCCACTCACGTCAACGCAGAGGCTAGCGCTGGGCATTCGGTTTTTCGGTTTGGGTCAGTTCGGTTTATTTAGTTTTTGACTTATTTGGGTTGAAATGTTTCTTAGATTGGTTCGGTTCGGATAGTGTCAAGTTTAGATCAGAATTCTATTTTTTTTATAAAACTTGAAGTGGAACCGAACTATAAATAGTTCGGATTTGGTTCGGGTATAAAGCCAAAAAAAACCAAAAAAAAATCCAAAGATCCGAGTTAATCCTGAAAAAAATATTCGGGTAACACGGGTAGTTCGGGCTTTTCTTGATATTTTTATTTATATTATATATATATATATATATTAAAATTAAAAATAATTAGTATTTTAAATATATATTCAAAATATTTGGATACCCATTTGGTTTTCGATTCGATTTCAGACTCATTTTTTCGATTTTGTTCCGGTTTGATTTTTAGGTTTCAGATAATATGCCCATGACTAGTAGAGGCATTTGGTCTAGACGACTCATAATTTAGCATGATTTACTTTTATTATATGACTAAAAAAAAGTTATTTTATAGGGAGATACTTTGGACCAACCAAAAAGAAGATATATTTTAAACACTTGTCGGATACTGAGTGGGCCGAGTCTTAATCTGGATCGCAATCAAATAAAATAAGAAAAAAAGGAGAAGCCCAAGTCCAGGCACGTGAGAGAGAGCCACGACAGAGAAAACAGTGTGGGAACAGAACAAAAGAAAACACATCTTCTCTTTTCTGAGTCTTCTCACGCTGATGGCATCTATATTAATAACTCTTCCACAGCTTTCGCTTTCACGTATTATCAATGGCCCATGAACCGACAGGTCACTTAAGAAAGGACGGCACATGCCATCTCCTTCTATTCCCAACATAATTTATCTTATCTTCCTTTTCTTAATGACCATTAACATAATTAGTGGAGTATCCATTTTTCAAAATTTTAAATCATCCTTACGATTTGATTATATGGCAGAGTTTATTATTTTATTTCATAACGGAGTACTATTTTGTTATTGGATTGTCTTGGTAATGACATTCTTTCTGTGTGTGTATGTAGCAAATGTTCTATACAATTCAGTTTAAATTCACAGCTTAAAAATTAAAATTTACAAATTTTATTATAAAAATGAATAAATTTGAATCTTGAGGGAGCAGCAGTACATACGCGCTCACAACTGCGTGCTGTACAATGTATTCACCAAGGGAATGATAATATACTCACGACAGGATCCACAAGATTACTTTACCTCGAACTTCTAACCCCTGATACTGTTTGTCAGAGTGAAAAGTGGGTCCTAAGTTGAGTAACTTTTTTCACGTGATACCATCCACGAGAAAGCGACCAGCCACCACCACTTCTCTTTCTTGTAGGCACGTGCTCTCACATCTCTCCTCTCCTACCCATTATCTCGTACCAAAAAAAATCTCACCAGCTTTTGCTAATCTCATACCTTCACTGAAAACGATAATTTAGAAAAGGTGAAAACTGGTTCAATTTATGATTTGTCTTAAAAATTTCACCATTTAACCTCTGAGTTTTTTATTCTCATATTTATTTTTAGCAGACGTTATTTCGGATTTTAAATAGAAACATATGAATACAAATGACATTTTATTAGTTAACGGCAACGTTTGGAGTTTAACGGCGTCACGAGTTTCAACAGTGCGGCGACTACAGGGAGATGTAGGAAGGAAATGTTGGGACCCACCGCACGCGAGTCGGAAGGAAGTGTGACCAGGTTAACGGCAGGGAATGGGCACACGTGACCATGCTGCTCCTCTCACATCGCATTCATTCACCTTCTTTTGTTTCCTGTTTTATTTACGGCCTATAACTAGTTTGTTATGATATTTTAACAATCGTGTAATCTTATTTGATAATCAAATCACTCAAAACTAAAATCAAATTCAGACAACTGGACAATGATATAATGAATGTTAAACTAAGAATATTAACGATCGTGTTAAATATGTATAAATATAACATGACCAACGTCCTAAATGACTCCCTCCTTACTAATAATTAAAAAGTAATATTTTAGTTAAGAAGTACAAAAAAATCTCGTTAAAGCAACCATATAGTTGTGATATACTGGAAAACAAACAATACACACCGAGCTAAGCATACGGTCTAGAAAATTTCAAAGCTTTTTTCTTTTTTTCAACGGTATGTGGGCCGTGGGTTAGCCTATTAACCCCATGAAGGAGAGGCTCCTTACTTTGGAGCAGAGAAGGAATTGAACCCTTGATGCCAAGGTGAACTTTGTCACAAGGCATGACCACCGGACCATGACCATCTCGGCGAAAATTTCAGTTTAATAGATGTAGTTTCTAAATTGTTAAAAGGAAAAATAATCACCTATATATTAAAAGAAACATTACAACATTAGAAGCATGACCGTGTCATCATGAGAATGATTTTCGAATCTTAGAAAAGTAAGTTGGTCCATCTAAATATAAACTATAGTTTTCATTAAACTCATTATAAAATTATTTATTAGTATTAAAAGTTATTTTTTCATTCTTTCCTTAAATAAAAGCTACGGAATTACCTAACGTTATTAAAATATATATATGCAATTAATGATTTCCAATAATAAAGATTTGCTAACAATTTGTATACACTCAATCATTTTTTGTTTAAATCTTTGTTATTAAAATAAATTTCACAATTGTATTAATCATATAATAAAAAATTAGATTTTTTCGTACATGTTGTATTTTGAATTTTTAAAAACGAGTATAAATTATTAAATTGTTAAAAATCTCAAACAAATTTTTGTTATCAATGATTTAATTTTTTTATTATAATAAGATATATATAGTTATAAACCACATGAGTAAGAAGTATTATTTAATAAGTGTTTATATATATATATATATATCATTTAGTTAAACTACATATCATATAAAATACAAACCATATATTGATAGTTACATTTAGGCATGTGCATTTCGGGTTTCGATTTGGTTCGGTAAGGCTATTTCGGGTATCGGGTAGTTCGGGTAGGGGGTTAGAGGATTCATTTACTACTTGACATACTTTTGGTTCGGTTTGGTTCAGATAGTTTCGATTTCGGTTCGGTTCGGATAGTAAAATTAGAAACCGAAAAATACCCGAAAAATCGGTTCTCATTTGGTTTCGGTTCCGGTTCGGGTAGTTCGGATAAAATATCGGTTATTTAGGGTAAAATATTAAAAAAAATAGGATGATTTAGATAATTTTTTAGATATTTCAGATTACTTTGGATATTTCAGATAATACTATTCAGATAGTTTCAGATTTCATATATTTTTCGGTAGTTTGGATACTTTATAATAATTTAGTTATTTTCAAATATTATTTGGTACTATTAATAGATTTTTAAATTATAAATATATATTTAGCTATGTTATATGTATATATAATTAATAGTGTTATATATCCGGGTACCAGTTTGGTTCTCGGTTCGGTTTCGGTTTGGTTTGAATATATAAATATAGGAACCGTTCGGATATTTAAGGGTCTCGGTCCGGTTCCAGTTTCAGGTATTTCGGTTAGGTTCTGGTTCGGTTCTTCGGTTCCGGGTTTTTTTTGCCCATTCCTATATGCATTGAACAAATATTGAGAACTTAACTAATATTTTAATTTTGAAATTTTCATTCAATTAAAAATGATTATAAATTACTAAAACTATTAGACATTTCAAATTAATTTTTTTATTAATGGTTTAAATTTTTTTTATAAGATAACAATAATCATAAAACCATATGATTAAAATTTTCATTTAATAAACAGCTTTACTAAAAATATATTTTATATCTATGTTTATCATTTAAATTTAATTATATAATATATAATGGATAAAATTGTTTTTTATTTATTTACCATAAAATGATCGTAATAAACAAGAGTGATTATTTGATTTATATGTGCAAACCAGTTTAATTATATACGTAATATTACCGATTTCTCAATATTTCAATATATATTTATTATTTTATTATTTCATAATACGTAGAAAACATTAAATAAATAATAATATATAAATATAGTTTGTATATAAAATATTTATTTCGCGCAAGATGCGAGCTTAGCCTACTATTAAATTATTACCAAATTATCTATATCTTCCAAAATCTTATAATCTACCTTGGATAGTACATGGCTAGTGGATTCGGATTTATGGAAATGTCAGTAGAATGATTTAACATTTTAACTTAATGCCTTTATTCATTAAAGTTTATCCTTGTGATTTCGAAGTACATTATTTTTGGGTTCACATCTTTCTTCCCATCAACAGTTTAACAGCTTTTTTCACTTTTGGAATCCATAATTACAATATTTTTAAAAAAAGAGTGGAAACGGGATAGCGTAAAAAAAGATTTGGGACCCGCAATAATAGAGAGGTGTGAGTTGGCCACGTGATGAATGGGAGGCTGAGTTAAGGGCAGCCAAAAGGTTTATCACGTGATACGCCGCGATTTAAGCGGCGCAACCGCCAGGTGTCTTTAACTTCGATCCCAACTCGTATGTTTATTTAGTTTTTAATTAATTTAATTTAATGCATAGTTATTTGTTAACTGATCCCTAAGAGGATTTCTGTGCAATGTACAGAGGAATGTCCTTAACGCAAATACATTTGTTTTCTCGAAATCCAGCTTCTCATTCTTCTTTTTCAGAAATAACTTATTCCTCTTTATTATTACCTCCGTTCCCTCGAAAATAAGATGTTTACTTTTTTTACTTGTTCCACAAAGATAGATTTTCTATATGTTTAAGGTATTTTTTATATTTTTAAAAAAAATTAAATGAAAATATTTGAATTGATTAAATTTTATTGGTGAAAAGTTATTGGAAAGTGTATAATAAAGTAAAAGAAAAACTAAATATAAATATTTTGAATTCTTAATAAGCGTGAACACTTTAGAAAATCTTACTTAGAGAGAGTATTATTAAGTTGAAATATTATTAAGAAAATAACAATGATTAGAGACACAACTAATAGCCCTCTTTAGAAGGAAATAAAGAAGAAAAGAAGTCATCTAATTCAGATGAGATGCTCGTCCATACAGTTTTATGTATGCTAAAATTTCAGAAATTGATTATTTTTATTAGGTTGCTGAAAAAGCAAAGGTTTGATAAACGGTATATATATATATATATTATTTTTTTTGGTAAACTTTTTTAATGATGATATATTGATAACTTAATATAGCTCATTGCTCTTTTAAAAGCATGTTACACAATATATATACGGCTAAATTTGTGAAATTATGTTCTGGTATATTGTACATCGATCTCACTAAAAGTTTTGTTTTATGTAACGAACATTTTCAAGTATTTAAGCCAAGAAAAACTAAGTAAACATGCATGTATTATTACTAAACGATCTTTGTCATTAATGTTGAAAATCAATTTGTGTCCTGACTCTTCAGATTTTTTCTCACGTGAGTTGCAGAGTCAATTCATATTGCCCCACTAGAGCACGAAAACGACATCACGACCAAGCTCTTCTTCTTCTCGTCTTTCACATTTGAATTGACCATTTATTTTTACCATATCCTTGATTCCTTTTAATTATTTTGTAATACTTTTACTAACTACTAGAGGTTGGCCCGTCCTACGGACATGTTATAATACATTAAAACTATTTTATACTAAAATATATTTTAATTTTATAAAACATTTGACAATTTACTTTAAACTATTTTTATTCTAAGATCATATATATTGTAAATTTTATTAAATTTTGTTGGTTTGAGTTGAAAAGACCATTCACATTTTTTGTTAGATACAAAGTTATTAAATAAAAATTAAGAATGATTAATATTTTTCTATTTTATTTCCATTGCAATTTGATAAATTTAAGAAAATCTAAAGTAAGAATATCAAATATTTTTTATTTCTAGTATCAGATTTTAATATTATTACAATAACTTATTTTCTCGCGATAGTAATACAAGCTACATCAATTGAAAATCAAATGTAATGTGATAAAATTATAAATAATTATATTTTAAAGTAATATATAAAAAGTTTTGTTAATTTCATAAATAATAATTAGAATATTTTATGCAACAAAAATTATGTTTTCAAATATATGTTTTCAGTTTATATTAGATATTCAAGTTATAATGAAGTTTTCTTTAATTTTTAGTGTTTAACTAATTATGTTTTGTAAATTATTTTAGCATTTTCTGAATTTTTTATAAAAAAATATTTATTGAAATGTCACTCATGCTATTGAAAAATATTTTTATAAATAATGTTATAAATTAATAAGATATTACATTTCTAATAGAATTTTACTTGAGTTTAACACTCTATCATAACAAATAATTTATTTCGAATAAGCTAGAGTAAACCAACCATAATTTAATCAAATAACTTAAATGTAGCGTAATCATTAATAATATGAAAATTAAGAGAAACCAAACAGCGTACAGATGTTTTCTGAAAATTGTTTTTCTTTTCAAAGACTAAAACCAAAAGAAGTAACTAAATCATTTAATCTTTTCAGTGGCGATGTATTGAATGTTTCTATGTAAAAATATATCATTCTCAGTTTCCACATAGTAACATAACATCATAAAGCATGTATACCTACGCAATTAAATGGATCAAAACAATATGTTAGGTTTATATTCGAGATCAAAACAATCGAAGAATATATCATCAAGAAAATAGTTATACACACCAAAACTGCAAACAGTTATGTATATACTTTGAATCTACACAAATCATGATTTATTTTTGTACTCTTGTACATTTACTTTGATTTTTTGTTATACTTTTTTTTTTCTTAAATTTGATTTAGATATTGCGAAAGAAGAAATAATTGACTCAATGTAATAGAGTTAGTATCTTAATTAGATACACGATATCTTCTGCTTTTTCTTATATGCAGAGTTGATTTTATAGTGGGAAGCTCGGGGAAGGTGAAGAGAACATTTGTTTGGTATTGGGAAATTAATGAAGAAAATAATGAAGCAATGTTGATGATTCATTGTTGTGGGAAAAAGGCGTTTCAACAGATAACGCAAGAACTATCGCCGTTAGAGTTTCCTTTGGCAAGACGGAGAAAAAAAAGAATTTGGACCGCGAGTTTAAATTGGGCTTCAAAATATTTTTCATGAAACTCACGTTTAGTATGCTGATGTGTAACTTTGATTGGCTCTAAATATTTGTGCTGATGTGACATGTCTAGAAATCTTCTAATTTAGTTACTTTTATATAGTAGAGACTATATATTTATATAAATAAACATTTCCATGTTAGCTAAATCAATTAATTACTTATGCCATATAGAAACCGAATCTTAACAAAATTATTTTAAAATACATGTCATCAAATATCCCTGAAGTTGCGAGTAATAATAATTCCCTATATATTAATTGAGAAGCATTTGAAAAATTAGAACCTTAATTTTGTATTAATTAAAAAAAACCCCAAATCCTAGGTGGCACTCTAAATGCCTTCTAAATTTCATTTCAAAGAATTCTAGAGCATCTAATATAAAGTATAGTTTAATCTAATGGTGTCACATTATTCCATAATTATATAACACTAAAGAACATTATATTAACCTAAAATATATGAAGTGTGTATTCTTTCCTTAAATAAAAGCTACGGAATTACCTAATATGATTTACATATATACGAGAATTAATGATTATGAATAATAAAGATTTGATAACAATTTTTGCATCCTTCTTCATTTTTGTTTAAATTTATATTATTAAAAAAACTTAAACAATCACATTAACCATATAATAAAAAAATTAGATTTTTTCTTATATGTTATATTTTGAATTTTTTAAAATGACTTTAAATTACAAAAATGAGGAAACCTTTATATGCTATATTTTTATAAAAGATTTTAAAATACAAAAATGAGGACACCATATATGTTATATTTTTCTTATATGTTAGAATTTTCTTATATGTTATATTTTGATTTTTTTTAAAAAGACTTTAAATTACAAAAATGTAAGTTTTCCTTAAGTATACGACTAAAAACATTAAAATGACATGTATCAATTCGATGGTTGATTTGAAAGCTTTCAAAACCATATGGAAGATAAAAGTCAAAATAATTCAACTGTGAAAACAATATTGTTCACTTTGTTCAAGAATGTGTTATTTGGAAAAATAAGGTTTTATGTCATATTTTGTTTAATGTCCACTATAGAACATTATATTAACCTAAAATATTAGAAGTGTGTATTATTTCCTTAAATAAAAGCTACAGAATTACCTAATATGATTTACATATATATGACAATTAATGATTATGAATAATAAAGATTTGATAACAATTTTTGCATCCTTCTTCATTTTGTTTAATTTTATATTATTAAAAAATAAACAATCACATTAACCATATAATAAAAATTAGATTTTTTCTTATATGTTATATTTTGAATTTTTAAAATGACTTTAAATTACAAAAATGAGGAAACCTTATATGTTATTTTTTTTAAAAACGACTTTAAAATACAAAAATGAGGACACCTTATATGTTTGATTTTTTAAAAGACTTTAAATTACAAAATGTAAGTTTTCCTTAAGTATCGACTAAAAACATTAAAATGACATGTATCAATTCGATGGTTGATTTGAAAGCTTTCAAAACCATATGGAAGATAAAAGTCAAAATAATTCAACTGTGAAAACAATCTTGTTCACTTTGTTCAAGAATGTGTTCGCTGGAAAAAATAAGGTTTTTATGTCATATTTTGTTTAATGTCCACTATAGAACATTATATTAACCTAAAATATTAGAAGTGTGTATTATTTCCTTAAATAAAAGCTACAGAATTACCTAATATGATTTACATATATATGACAATTAATGATTATGAATAATAAAGATTTGATAACAATTTTTGCATCCTTCTTCATTTTGTTTAATTTTATATTATTAAAAAATAAACAATCACATTAACCATATAATAAAAATTAGATTTTTCTTATATGTTATATTTTGAATTTTTAAAATGACTTTAAATTACAAAAATGAGGAAACCTTATATGTTATTTTTTTTTTAAAAAACGACTTTAAAATACAAAAATGAGGACACCTTATATGTTTGATTTTTTCTTATATGTTATATTTTGAATTTTTTTAAACAACTTTAAATTACAAAATGTAAGTTTTCCTTAAGTATCTGACTAAAAACATTAAAATGACATGTATCATTTCGATGGTTGATTTGAAAGCTTTCAAAACCATATGTAAGTTAAAAGTCAAAATAATTCAACTTTGAAAACAATCTGTTCACTTTTTCAAGAATGTGTTCGATGAAAAAATAAGGTTTTATGTTATAATTTGTTTAATGTCCAATCCGATCAACCCATGATGTATTAATTATAGTTTTGTTCCATTATTTTTAATAAAAATTGATCCGATCCATCGGAAAAAATTATATAATAACAACAAAAATATTTTATATATATAAATAAAATGATCACATATATAAAAAACTATCAATAATATATATATAAATAAAATGATCACATATATAAAAAACTATCAATAATATATATATAAATAAAATGATCACATATATAAAAAACTATCAATAATATATATATAAATAAAATGATCACATATATAAAAAACTATCAATAATATATATATAAATAAAATGATCACATATATAAAAAACTATCAATAATATATATATAAATAAAATGATCACATATATAAAAAACTATCAATAATATATATATAAATAAAATGATCACATATATAAAAAACTATCAATAATATATATATAAATAAAATGATCACATATATAAAAAACTATCAATAATATATATATAAATAAAATGATCACATATATAAAAAACTATCAATAATATATATATAAATAAAATGATCACATATATAAAAAACTATCAATAATATATATATAAATAAAATGATCACATATATAAAAAACTATCAATAATATATATATAAATAAAATGATCACATATATAAAAAACTATCAATAATATATATATAAATAAAATGATCACATATATAAAAAACTATCAATAATATATATATAAATAAAATGATCACATATATAAAAAACTATCAATAATATATATATAAATAAAATGATCACATATATAAAAAACTATCAATAATATATATATAAATAAAATGATCACATATATAAAAAACTATCAATAATATATATATAAATAAAATGATCACATATATAAAAAACTATCAATAATATATATATAAATAAAATGATCACATATATAAAAAAAACTATCAATAATATATATATAAATAAACTCACCCTGCGCAAAGCGCAGTTCTTATCCTAGTTCATCGGTTATTTGAAAAGAATAAGAAATAGAAAGCGTGTTAAGACGCAACCTAACAACTCACGGGACAAAGTGGAGGGCATGTATTACTGTTACTGTGTTTTGCTCTTTCCTTGTTTTGTATCATTTTCTTCTTCATGTGATCCAACACTATTTAACTATAGTGGTGTTAATATATCCAAATTAAAGAAAAACAAAAAGGGATGGGCGTGAATTCATTTCTAGCTCGCATGCAACGATGGGACGGTAATTTATCATGCTGTTCTTATGTATTCCGGTCCATCATATTTTTTTAAGTGTTCTTATATATTCTGACCCATCATGAATTTTTAAAGTTTTATGTTTGAATAAGTCAAAAAGTTAAATAAGCAATGTTTAAAATACTCCGCGTAGGAATATTAAAGTATTCGATTCGTTCAAATACAGACGGGCTATATGTATTTGATTTCTCCGAGTACCCAATACAAATCCTTCTGTTATACATGTAGTGTATGTCGTCATTACAATTTTTGAATATAAATAAGTTGGTGTCCTAACAAGTGGTACTCAACTAAATTTAAAATGGGTTTAATCAGCTCACATGATTAGAGTCTTGATTATGGGTCTAAGACATTTGTTAATGGCATTTCACAAAGGAAGAGCTGACTTTGTTCCACCTAATGCCGCATACATAGATCCCCACTCACACAAACACATAGAAGCATACACGTACAAAATTGTATTTGCACCCCTGCAGACCATCATACAGCATCATTTCTACTATAAATTTATATATTAGAATATGTTTAATGCAAGTTTCTTAGCTAGGTCTCTTACTATTAAAATATAAAAATGTAATTAAAAGTATGGAAGAGATATGTCTCTTATTTAAGACATCTCTTAGCTTAGTCTCTTATTTTTTCTCCACATGTTCTTTTTTGAATGGTTTATTTTATTTTATTAAAATAAATTTTAATTATATAATTATTTTATTAATAAAAATTACCTAAGAGCTCTATTGTGGGTATATACCATTGAACATGCTTTTAAGTATCATTACAAAGAGGAACATGCAAAATCAGCTGAAGTGCATGTCTATGAAATCGATTCAGGCATATGTGTCTGTGCAGCTCAATTTTCACATAGATTTTGGTGGGGCCGCTTATATAGTACCATGCATATGTCTTCTAGATAAATCAAATGATTTATAACGGCATGTCGCTAGCTTAGTTTAGGAAAATGGTGTATCACAAAACACTTGCTAATTTTGTGAAAACCTCGCAGCGGTCAGTTTTTAACTATGACCCGGAAAAAGTCTAAATAACTTGTGAGATAAATTTCTCAAATCCTAATTCTATAAACAAATTATCATCAGACATGGAGAACACTCGTCAATGAAGAAGCAAATGACCTCAAGAAGTCAAGCTCGCTCAACCAACAGTGTTTCTATAGTTTTTGACTAGTACTCATCGAATGTAGCTCACCCTTACGTTTAATTAGAAGATTAATTCTTAAGAGACAAGACATCGGCGATATATACTTCATTTTTTCGCGTGTGTCAGATAAAGATATACTAATATAAATGCAACTAGCTCTATTTTTTCAAAAAGTTGATGCCCAAAAGCAGACAAATCAATATAACAAAGTTTGATGTTTCACAAACAACACTTACGTAACTCTCTCTTAGTATGATTTTTAACGAGCAATATTAGTCACACAATTAACTGTATCAAGATTTTATAAACGCTAAAAGCACATATAGTGGAAATATCACCAACAACTATACGAGCTGTTTGATTGGAATATTAAATTATCAATTCCTGAAGATTTAATGTTCGCTATCGTCATGATTGTGGCATATCATGTGTATGCATGCCTATAAAAAGTTCAAATTTATAGCTGAATGTTAGTTTTATTTGCCGACAAAGAATATTGAAAATTTTATTCTAAGAAACGAATATTGAAAAATGACCGTCAAATTGTAGAGATGACGAAAATTAATGCTACATACTTTCAACATAAATAAATAAAAGTAGTGTTATATAACTAAAGGAAAGGTGCAGGCTTTCTCTCTCTTATCTCTCTCTGTATCTTTTAGAGAGAGAAAATAGCCGCATTGTGTCACCGGTTCTCCGACGTGATGTCTCCCATAGATGGGAGTCTGTTCCGGCATGGGTGGCTTCCTCATCACCTTTGGCTGGCTTTTGGCTCTGGTTAGTTCACCTCTCCTTCGGTGTTCAACTGGCTTTTGGCTCCGGCGACGGTCGCTTGTTCTTCAGCGGCGTTGCTGGCTTATCTCCGGATTCTTTCCAGATCTTGTTCGAGCTTCGCTTCCTTGATCATCACAAGTTTCCATCGACTCCTGATCTTAACATGCGTTAAGCGATGTTTGAAGATTGGTTGGTGGTTGACTGAAGTTGTTTGAAGCGAAGAATTTGGTCTTGGTTTTGGCGCGGCTCTGCACAAAAGTCGATTTTGCTAGGGTCCGTGTAACTCTCTGATGATGGAGCTCATGCGATTAAACCAATGGTGTTATGGCTCTTCAATTTCCTAAAATTGTCCGACGGGTCTCTTTTTCTCTGGTATCCTGTTTCCGGTGTGTCCGGTGGATCTACGGGGAGTTGATCCGGCGACGATTTTCATGTCGTGAAGATCGGTGGTGTTTCAGTTCTCGGGCACGTGTCTTTCCAACGCTAACAGAGAAACGCGTGGATGTGTCCGGATCGATTCACTTTTTTCATCTTGGGCTTTCTTTTTGTCTGGTTTCATTTTGGACTTTCTTTCTGGTCATATTGGGCCTTATGTTTGTTCTTGGTTGGGCCTCTTTGTATTTATTGGTCTTTGGCCTTCGGGCTTTTATAACTAAAGTACAAAATTTATATTAGCAAAGAAACTCTCTCTACATTCTTATATCGACAATGAAATTCCGTTTTGACTTACTCTGCAAAATTTACAGCTTTGATAATTATACGTAGTTGTAAAATTAGTGGACGGTTTGCCATAAATTCAACAATTTATATCACTAGGGTATAGCAAAACTCAATAGAGTATTAGAGCAACTTTATTGGTGAGTATGTAACTCAGTTTCCAAACAAAAATTAAAATTATTATTTAATAACATTTTACCTATTTAATTAAATTAATTTTTTTAAAGCTATAAACAATTTAATAAATGACATAACAGTATAGGTGTAGGGATATTTTCTCACGTCTCTTTCCTATTTTTCCTATTTTTTTTTTAAATGTTGAGATACCTTCGTCTATTAGACATATTCTTAAAATGACCGGTGTATTTATGTAAATATGCAATGATAATACACACATATTTTAAGGAAAATTTTAAAATTATATATATATATATATGAAAAATTACCCCATAACATATAATTAAAATATAATATGATTTTTTTTTTGACAAAACTTTATATTATAAAAATTACTGCATAACATTAATTTAATCTAAATACCTTACATTTGTGTACTGCTAAATACTATATTTCATTAATCAATTGCGCAGTGATTAATTAGCAAAATAAAATAAAATTGCGCAGTGAATTATATAAACTGATATAAAATATCAAATAATTTTGTCGAACACGATAAAAACAAAAGCATACATGGATTAAAAACAATAGAACAAATTAAATAATAATTTTTGTGCGTGTGTGTATTATTTTAGTTACCTTTAGCGCCGCTAAACGGATAAACCTCGCTGTTACCTTACACTAGAAAGCAACTAAACTAGAGATCCATCCATCAATCCACCACGTGACTCCGTCAGACCTAACGTCGTTTATATTGCTGTTATAACGGGAAGCGTTATAATGACTGTATAAAACATTTCCGCCTTCTCATTACCTCTCAAACCACAGAGAGAGAAAGAGAGAGAGAACTCTCTGGCTGATCGGTCTTTTTTTTATTCCGATCAGATCGAAGAGTTATATATATCGGTTGCTCTGTCTCACAATTGTCGTTGTATCATCCTTGACAAGGTACGCTCTTTCTACCTTAGCTAAAATCGAATCCGTTGTCGTTTTATTTAGATTTGACTTGGACTCGTGTTTTCGGATCTCCATGCTCACGAGTTGACTTGAATTATGCGAAATTCGATTGGTTTTGAACTATAATTCTACTGAATTATGGTTTAACGTTTTGGCTTTTGAATTGTTTTGTTGACAGATCTATCGATTTGTCTAAGAGGCTGGTTTACGCTAAACCGATCAGAATTTTTATCCAGTTTCTGATCATAATTCAACGACTTTCGAACTTAATTACCTCTTCAACAAAGCTTCGTCGTAGAAACATAACATCTACTTGAAGTAAGTCACTGTGAAAGTCGCAGATCTGAGTTGATAGCTACAGATTCCTGTCGGATTTCATATAATATCATAATTCAAAAAGACAAAACTACAAAGAACCGTAGAAGCTGCTTGTTGTTTTTGTTCATGGAGCTTCCTCAACCTCGTCCCTTCAAAGCCCAGGGTAACACTATTTTTCTGATATCACAGATTTTCGTATTTTTAAAAATAAATATAGAAGACTTTTTAGGATAAAAATTTATATTCACAGTTTATTATCTAATTATAAAAGGATTATTTTATTTTATTTTCGTTTAGAATTTTGATTTTTTAGAAGAATTTTGACAGGGAGAGAACCAACACATGATTTTTTATCGCTCTGCAGTCATTCAACTGTCCAGACAGATCCCAAGCCAACACCTTCTTCTTCTCATGGTATTTCCCGTTTTACCCTTTTCAGTTTTGTCTTAAAATTTTGATTTATTTATTTTATCAAAAGATTCTCTCTTGAAGGGGGTCACGTTTATTCCGCGCGTGCATCTGATCTTGACCCCTTTAAAACGAATGATCCAAATGTTGCAATTTGATCGGGGCCATATGGTCCCCAGCTATATTCAAAGCCCATGAAAATAAGGGACCGTTTATTAGGGTTACACATGTCGTAAAGCTCACGCATCAGAATATAGTTATGTGAAATAATCTTTATAACTGTCACATGTTGAGTACAATTTTATATTTTGCTTATAATAACATGGAGCAGGTAGCCACTTGAAGACCCATGATTTTCTACAACCTTTAGAAAGCGTTGGTGGTTCTAAAGAAGAGACGAGTAAGATTGACACAACCTCCGAGCCGCCTGCACCGTCCCCACCGCTGAAGCACGTGCTTCCCGGTGGAATAGGAACGTACACGATAAGCTCAATACCTTATTTCCATAATCATCAAAGAGTTCCTAAGCCGGAGCTTTCACCACCGATGATGTTCCCTGCTAGTGGTGGTGGTGGTGTTGAGAGAAACGTTGCGGACGCTGCTGCTGTTGCAAGCGGGTTTACTATGTGGGATGAATCTGGTTCTGGGACTAAGGGACAGACAAGGAAGGAGAATAACGCTGGGGAGAGAGCTAACATCAGAGGTAACAATAAAAATTGTCTTTATAATTATTACTAGAGTGTTTTAGAAACCACACGAAATGATGAAATAAGTTTTTTTTTTTTGAATGTTTAGCTGATGTTGCAACAACTATTGGACAATGGCCAGCACAGTCTTTGACAAATAATAACCCGTTGAGCGGTTTCAGTTCTCGTTCTTCCTCTCAGTGAGTCTCATCTCTTTTCTTTTCTCTTATCACTACGGTCTATGGACTTAAAAAGGGTTCTGAATTCTGATCAAATGAAGTTTTACTTTGGTTGCAGAGGGTCTGGACTCAAGAGCCAGAGTTTCATGGACATGATAAGATCAGCTAAAGGAACTTCACAGGATGATGATTTAGACGACGAAGATGATTTCGTCATGAAGAAAGAAAGCTCCTCCACTAGCCAGATCCCTACAGGTTTGTATTCAGTATTGTCTAAGATATCACCAACTTTGCATTTTCTAAACCGTTAGATGCTTAAGGAACCACAGACCCAGCTTTGAGATTTTGGAACTGAAGACTATTTAGTAAATGTTTTAATAATATATATATATATATATTTTTTGCAAATTGAGATATGTAATTTTCTTTAAAATGTTTGGAGGCAATAGGCTTATGTTTCACTGTTTATGCTCAGAACCGGCCCTGATGGTTGATTGTGTTCGTTACAGTAGATATGAGAGTAAAAGCAGAGGCGAGAGGGGCTGGCAATAACGATCCAAAGATGAACACGCTTAGGTCAAAACATTCTGCTACAGAACAACGGAGGAGGAGCAAGATCAATGATAGGTAAGTTACTCAAAATGTAGCAAAAGTCATACTTTGGTTCATAGAGACTAATTAAAACATTGTTGATTAATATTTTTGCAGGTTTCAAAAGTTGAGACAGTTAGTACCTAACAGCGACCAAAAGCGTGACAAGGCCTCCTTCTTGCTAGAGGTTTAGTGACCAAATGATTACTGTAACAGAACATTCAGTCTCAACTTTTACTAATCTTCGGAACTTCATACAGGTTATCGAGTATATTCAGTTCTTACAGGAGAAAACAAGCAAGTACAAGACTCCTTACCAAGGATGGAATCATGAATCTGCCAAGCTATTGAATTGGGTATAGATATAATCACATTTCCAAACCATACCTCAATCTTTTTGGTTTTTTGTTTAACCGTCATGTAATAATGTTAACCTGTGTGATCCATTTATGAATACAGCAGAGAAACAACCAGCAGCTTGTCCCTGAAGGAACCGTAACTTTTTCTCCTAAACTGGAAGAAGAGAAGAATAACATTCCGATCCTTGCAACAGCTGAAACATTGAACCGAGTAACTCCATTTCCTATGTTGGTTCAAAGTAACAGTCTTTTCTCTCCTGTAACTCAGTTGCACGCAAGAGTGGCATCATCAGAGACTGTAGAGCCAAGCCCGAGTTCTCGTAGTCATACACAGCCAATGAAAGAAGAAGAGGAAGAAGAGGAAGTTCATGAGGGTAACATCAGTATGTCAAGTGTTTACTCACAAGGGTAAAACTAAAAACAGCTCATCTCTTTTAACTCCTTTGATCTGGTAACAGTTTGAAAAGTAACAAAAGTAAAAACTATGTTGTGTGGAGCAGATTAGTGAAGAGACTAAGAGAAGCATTGGAGAAATCAGGAGTGGACTTGACGAAAGCAACCATCTCCGTAGAAATCGAGCTTGCTAAACGCTCCTCTGAAGTCAGTGAACCGGTTTCTCGAACCGGAAACGATGACGTCAAGCAAAGTCGGAGACCTAAACGGCTCAAAACGTGCAATACAAGTTAAAAAGAAAAAGAGCTAGCACCCAATTGGGTTAAAACACCAAAGTTATCATAGATATATTCATATCTTTTCTTCTTTTTTTTGTACATTTCGAAACTATAATCTCGTGGGGTCCATAATCTTTTGAGACCCGGTTATGCTAACCACATTTTAAACTCTAATCTCAAAACGTCTTTGGGGTTTCTTTTGAGAAATATCATTAGGAGGAAGGCTTTCAATGTTTTACGTAAGCTTCCTGTATTTAGCGAAGTCACACTTTTTGAATCATCATTATTTACATTTTTCTTTTCAATTTTCATTCGTAATAATACTTTTTTTTTATGTTATTGGCTATCTATAATACTATGATGAGTAGTTCTCTCAGATATCTATTTTTAAGTTTTTGTCACAAAAATAATCTTTAAAAAAAAATCAAAATAGTCTTTTTTTTTTATTTTTTAAATTTTGAAATTATATCCCAAAAACACCACCCTCTTAACTCTAATCCCTAAATCTAAATTGCGTAACCATATCATAAAAATATATTTTTACCATTTAATAAATTTTTTTTTTGTCATTTTCTTCTGGACCAATTTTGTGATAAAAAATAAAATAAAAAATTCTAGGGAATTTCTCATTGAGTATTTATTCAACATGGAGCTCAACATTTTTATGTATATATGTCTTATTGTTTCAGGCTGTTAGCCATCTTTCTCCCCTTTTTTTATCAGAAAATATTACCACAAAGGATTGCGGAAAAAATTCTTTGACCATTTTACTGCTATTTACAGCGACCTCTGAAAATTCATTTACTGAAAAAAGAAACAGAGAAACCTAATTACCTACACAGATTCGTCGGCTGCAATCAAATTCTGAACTTCATCTGCCAATTCTTGGGCTGTAGGAGTGGTCCACCAAGCTGCACACAAGTATCTAATACCCAACAAGATTCCCACAGCGATCGATATCCCCAAAGCAAATTCCTCTGATATGATCCCGACGAAGAAAACGAGACTCAGAAACGCCGCTGACCTGCTGACGTAATCAGCAAACACCCTGATACTGACGTGATCTTCAAGAATCTCTATCCACCTGAAGAACATGTAGACCACTGCACAGATTCCAAAACAGGTAGGAGGGTCTCATCCCAATCGCGAGTGCGATCTGACCGAAAACGATGGCTCCTCCGAGAGGTCAGAAGAAGCAAATGGATCTTCTCAGATCTGGAATCGACTGGAGCTTGTGGTGGATTGTTGTGGTTTCTCAGGTGTTTCGTCACGTACCACAGAGATACCAGTGCTATAGAGCAAAGCAATCCAAGCGCGAATCGAATTGACACGATGCCGACGAGAGAGGCGAGAGTGAGTATGTGGCTAAGCGCGTCGACGAAACGTTTGATCGACGAAAACCTCCACGATGAGAAGCACCACGTAAGCGACGGAGCAGATTCCGAAGTAGAGCGGGGAAACCACGTCGCTTCACCGCCCATGGCGAACACGACCTGCTCGAACCCCATGGCGAGCATCAGAACCGCCATCATCAGGTGATGTAGTCTCTCGAGAGAGAGATGATGACGTCAAGCAAAGTCGGAGACCTAAACGGCTCAAAACGTGCAATACAAGTTAAAAGAAAAGAGCTAGCACCCAATTGGGTTAAAACACCAAAGTTATCATAGATATATTCATATCTTTTCTTCTTTTTTTTGTACATTTCGAAACTATAATCTCGTGGGGTCCATAATCTTTTGAGACCCGGTTATGCTAACCACATTTTAAACTCTAATCTCAAAACGTCTTTGGGGTTTCTTTTGAGAAATATCATTAGGAGGAAGGCTTTCAATGTTTTACGTAAGCTTCCTGTATTTAGCGAAGTCACACTTTTGAATCATCATTATTTACATTTTTCTTTTCAATTTTCATTCGTAATAATACTTTTTTTTTATGTTATTGGCTATCTATAATACTATGATGAGTAGTTCTCTCAGATATCTATTTTTAAGTTTTTGTCACAAAAATAATCTTTAAAAAAAAATCAAAATAGTCTTTTTTTTTTATTTTTTAAATTTTGAAATTATATCCCAAAAACACCACCCTCTTAACTCTAATCCCTAAATCTAAATTGCGTAACCATATCATAAAAATATATTTTTACCATTTAATAAATTTTTTTTTTGTCATTTTCTTCTGGACCAATTTTGTGATAAAAAATAAAATAAAAATTCTAGGAATTTCTCATTGAGTATTTATTCAACATGGAGCTCAACATTTTTATGTATATATGTCTTATTGTTTCAGGCTGTTAGCCATCTTTCTCCCCTTTTTTTATCAGAAAATATTACCACAAAGGATTGCGGAAAAAATTCTTTGACCATTTTTACTGCTATTTACAGCGACCTCTGAAAATTCATTTACTGAAAAAAAAAGAAACAGAGAAACCTAATTACCTACACAGATTCGTCGGCTGCAATCAAATTCTGAACTTCATCTGCCAATTCTTGGGCTGTAGGAGTGGTCCACCAAGCTGCACACAAGTATCTAATACCCAACAAGATTCCCACAGCGATCGATATCCCCAAAGCAAATTCCTCTGATATGATCCCGACGAAGAAAACGAGACTCAGAAACGCCGCTGACCTGCTGACGTAATCAGCAAACACCCTGATACTGACGTGATCTTCAAGAATCTCTATCCACCTGAAGAACATGTAGACCACTGCACAGATTCCAAAACAGGTAGGAGGGTCTCATCCCAATCGCGAGTGCGATCTGACCGAAAACGATGGCTCCTCCGAGAGAGGTCAGAAGAAGCAAATGGATCTTCTCAGATCTGGAATCGACTGGAGCTTGTGGTGGATTGTTGTGGTTTCTCAGGTGTTTCGTCACGTACCACAGAGATACCAGTGCTATAGAGCAAAGCAATCCAAGCGCGAATCGAATTGACACGATGCCGACGAGAGAGGCGAGAGTGAGTATGTGGCTAAGCGCGTCGACGAAACGTTTGATCGACGAAAACCTCCACGATGAGAAGCACCACGTAAGCGACGGAGCAGATTCCGAAGTAGAGCGGGGGAAACCACGTCGCTTCACCGCCCATGGCGAACACGACCTGCTCGAACCCCATGGCGAGCATCAGAACCGCCATCATCAGGTGATGTAGTCTCTCGAGAGAGAGATGATGACTATAGTAACCGTTTTAACTAACTAACTAACTCTCTGTGGTTCGTGGATGCTTATAAGTAACGTTCCACACAAGAAAACATTCTCATTCCTCTGATTCTAATGCCATTGGGCTCAGCATCTTCTATATCAAGCGCTCGGCCAAGATATGATTATTCCAATGTTGATATAACTGCTAGTGATCTCATTAACCGGCTTTCTTTCCAGGTTAAAAAAAGATCCTTACTTGCTAAGGATGAGGGTGGCCTGGGTATAAGAGCGCTAAAAGATGTCAATATGGTCTGCGGGTTGAAGCTTATTTGGGGTTGATGGTGGGGAAATCTTTGTGGAGCAAGTGGATAAAGACAAATTTGTTGAAGAAGTGCAGCTTCTGGGAAGTGAAGCTTCTGGGAAGTGAATATAAAAACCTAAAATGGGTCTTGGATGTGGAGAAAGCTGTTGAAGCTTAGGGAGATAGCAAAGAGTTTTTATAGAAACGAAGTGGGTAATGGGCGCCATACTTCTTTCTAGTTTGATAACTGGAGTGATCGGGGTGTCATCTACGATCTTCTGGGAGCCTTAGGGTTCATAGACATGGGCATTCGTAGAGAAGCTACTGTCGAAGAAGCTGTCTTTAGTCCAAGAAGAAGAAGAAGACATCGGGTGGGGGTTCTAAATGATATTGAAGAGGAGTTGAGAACAATGAGAGATAATGTAAGTGGTGATATGGATGATGTGAGTCAGTGGAAAAGGGAGTCGGGTTATAATGTTTCTTTCTCAACGTCAGAAACTTGGAAACTGATACGAGAGACGAAGGCAAAATGTAACTAGGCTCGAGGAGTGGTTCTCTCAAGCAAGCCTGAAGTATGCTTTTATGGTTTGGCTGGCAAACTTAGACAGATTGTCTACAATGGATAGAATTGCTCGATGGAATTCATGAGTAGATGAGAGCTGTGTATTATGCAAGAATGCTTGTGAAAACAGGGGCCATTTGTTTTTTGAGTGTTCTTATTCAGTCCAGATTTGGGAGAGTCTTGCCAGAGGAATCATGGGGAATTCTTTCTCAAGTTCTTGGTCTGCAATTATGAACTTGGTTGAAGTGGGAGGTAATATGGGAAAGAAGAAGTTATTCTGCCTCCGTTATGCGTTTCAAACTGTAATATATGCACTATGGCTTGAGAGAAACAAAGTTAAGCATGGAGAGAATCTGACCCCCAGTAAATGTCTCGAAGAAATTGGCTAGGAATGAGAAACAAGTTCAGCCTGCTAAGATCTAAGGGTGTGAAGGGAATGGAAGGTGCCTTGCAATTTTGGTTTGAAGTAGTGGTCTTTTCTTTTGGGTTTCAATATAGAGAAAAGAATTAGAAAAAGGGGTGCAATCATTGTATAAAGGTTTGAATAAAATTTAACATTCTTTCAAAAAAAAAAAAAAAAAAGATTTAATTGTTATGCTAAAGATATATACAGCCGTGTTTTTAATGTTAATCCTGAAAATAATTGAAAGATTATAGAAACTTTTGACAATGACAGTGCTTTGACTTCTGTGTAGTTATTTGTTGACGTATTGATTGATCATATCCTCCCATGTTTGAGTGCTTAATCGTTTGTTTTGTTGATTGTTGGAGGCTTAAGGGTGCTATTTGGGGTTAAGCATCTAGCCTCATTTAGTTTAGGGCCTGTTTAAACGCAGCGGTTGCGGTTGCGGGAGTTTGTGGATGCGGGCGGTTGCGGTTTCTAGCGGGTTTAAGAGATTTGTATGACTGGTACTGCGGTTAAAAATTGATGCGTTTGCGGGTGACGTATGACTGGTTAACTACCAAATGCAGTAACAGTCAAATAATAAATTAACAATATTTACATTTAATATAATTATAAAAATAACAAAAATCATAAAATTATAATAAATATAAAATTGATATTTAGAAAATTATAATTTTAATATTTGAAAATTTCTTGAAACTGTTTTTATTATAAAATTTTATAATATTAATTAAAATATAATAGATATATTTTAATATTTTAATAATTTCATTTTTAAATTTTTTATGAAATATTTTTACTTTTGTATATATATTGTTTTAAAAAAAAATTTTTTACCCTCCTGCAACCGCAAACGCTAGCTGGAGCCAGCTTTTGAATTTATGAGTTTCGGAACGGTTTGAAGCGGTTTGAAGCGGTTTAGAGCGATTTGAGTGATTGTAACCGCCGACAACCGCTACCAACCGCAAAAGCTGCGTTTGCGGGTGGTAGCGGAAAAACCAGTCGCCCCCTTAGTTTTAATATAATCTACCAGCTGCCAGAAACAAAAATTCCAAATATTCTAAAAACAAAGATTCAAACTGGTCTTTTATATATTTTATATTATATATTAAAATAGAAGTCATGACTTTGTTCATGTGTGATTTTTTTTATTTAGACCATTTTCTAAAAGTTTATCAAATTTTACATAATTTAATCATCATATCTTTTAATATTTTTATCTTTTATTTAAAATACAAAAAATATTGTTTAAGAAAATTCTAAGAAAATCTTTTCAGAATCAGGATAAAAAATCTTTTCAAAAATTAATTAAATTAAATTTTAATTATCATAAAATATAATTAAAATTTCAAATTAAATTTATTTTTGATTGATAAACGAAAATTAAATTATATAAATATTTTTAATTATATTTTAGTGATAATAACCATTTAAATTGATTAATTTTCAAAATGCATTTTATAAAGATCTTTAAAAGATTTTGGTAGAAAAAAATATCCTTTCTGTTTCAAATAAAAATATTTACTACAAAATTATTTTGTAAGTACAATATATTATAGTTTCACTTTTAAAAATATTTTTTGTTGTTCTTAACAGTATCTCAAAATATTTATATATTAAAATAGAAATCATGATTTTGTTCATGTGTGATTTTTTTATTTATACTATTCTCTAAAAGTTTATCAAATTTTACATAATTTAATCATCATATCTTTTCATATCTTTATCTTTTATTTAAAATACAAAAAAAAATATTGTTTAAGAAAATTTTAAGAAAATCTTTTCAGAATCATGATAAAAAATATTTTCAAAAATTAATTAAATTAAACTTTAATTATCATAAAATATAATTAAAATTTCAAATTAAATTTCTTTTTGATTGATAAACGAAAATTAAATTATATAAATATTTTTAATTATATTTTAGTGATAATAACCATTTAAATTGATTAATTTTCAAAATGCATTTTATAAAGATCTTTAAAAGATTTTGGTAGAAAGAAAATCCTTTATGTTTCAAATAAAAATATTTACTACAAAATTATTTTGTAAGTACAATATATTATAATTTCACTTTTAAAAATATTTTTTGTTGTTCTTAACAGTATCTCAAAATATTTATTCTCTATTATGTAGTTCTAATTTAATTTAACTTCTATATATAAATTTCAAATTTAGAAATAAACCAGAAATTGTGTTGGTAAGTTCCATATATTCACAAAAGCTAATAATATAAAATCTGTGTAACTACTTTAATAATTATATAGTTTAATTTTAAATAGAATTATTATTATGCACTGATACATATTCAGTTATCGTTTATAAAATGAAAAATATATTTTATAATAATAAAAAATCATTTTAAAATAAACTATTATATTGAACTAAATATGATAAATTATATTAAATTAATAAATTTATTTTGATAAATATTAATATTTGTGTTAAAAATATAATGTGATGACATAACGGCTTAATATTCACAACCTATATAATACATGTATAAAAAAATTACATATCTTAAAATTATGTATATACAATAATATATTATCTAAAATGAATAAATGTAAAAAATATTGCTAAATGAAAATCCAGCTTTGAAGGACGATAGGTCAGAATTTAGTAAAAATTAAACACAAAATAATTTTCAGATATATTGTTTCATGCATATATTAATTTTTTCAGTAACTAAATGCAAATACAATAAGATAAATACATAATAAAAAGTGACAAATGCGTGTGATGATTTTAAACAATTGATTAATTATAGCATGTAAACTATGAAATTATTGTATTTGAAATAGTTATATAAATATTTAAATATATGATTAATGTTAAAAATGTAAACCACCAATGATCTAAAATAAATATATATGTATATGAATTGAAAAAAATATTTGCGCGGTTGCGCGGATCAAGATCTAGTTAACCCGTTAAAATTCAATAAATTTATGTATTAATTTATAGAGGTTCAGTAAAATTCGTTCATTAATTTGTTAACCAGGAAACATAAAGTTTAACTAGAGCTGGACCCGTCCGATCGGACGGGTACTTATTTTTATTTTTTATATATAAATGAATATTATTTAAATATCTATCGGTTTATATTTTTAAATATCATATTTCTAAATTTTTATAAACACAACGATCAAATAGTTTATGTACTGTAAAAATAGTAACCCGTGTCCGTTATTAAACTTTTGACAAATTAATATTGACCTATTGATAATTTGAGTAATATTTCTTGTAACATGAAATTGTTTGTCAAATGTAAAGAGAATTTAAATATTTTGATCATGTATGGATAATATGGTAAGATTTAATACATTAGAAAAAATAATATTTGGTTATAAACATTAAATATTGTTTTACAAGTAATTCAAAGATATTTAAATTTCAGTATTGAATTTTCTTGTTGAAATTGATAAACATATATTCTAGAAATTCTTGAAAAATATATAATCTTAGGTGGGATTTAATTATATTAAAATAATATTCAGTTACAAATATTTCATCTTGTTCTATAAGTAGTTTAAATATATTTAAAATCTTAGCATATATAGATTTTATTTTTCAAAATAATTAATGGTAAGTTAAACATATATTTTAGAAATATTCATAATATTGTTTAGTATCAAATTTAAATTTGATTTTTTTTTTCAAAATAATTAATGGTAATGTTATCCAAGTTTAATATATTGTTAAAATCGATTTTAAATATGAATATTCCTAAAAATCAACTAATTTATTTTAGGAAATATATTAAATACGAAAATTAAATTAAAATTGATTTAGGAAATTGTTTAATAAATAGGAAAAGACAAGATTACTTAAATATAGGTTCATTTAATTACTTCAGTGGCATACCATTGTAAATAAAAGTGAAAACTTAGGGACATTCTATATGTGTACTTCTGAATTAATAAAGTAGATATAAATCTAGAAAAAAAAATAGGTTAAATAAAGCCATATATATGGAAATAAGAGAACACTAAACAGCCTAAGAATCAACCATGAGCGGTAAAGGCTATAATAGCGACGACGAGGAACACCAAACTCGACCTGAAATCCTCACGCTCGCACTGGGATGGACACATTCTCTGTTCTACATTGTAATGACACACTTGCTCATTCTCGCCGTCCAGATTTACTTGTTATGGCCTCTATTACCAAATTTTCCCCACGTATGGGGAGATACTGTTGTAGGGAGGATGGTTATGGTTCAATACATTATTGGTTTCTATGGGTATGCTACGCCGTTGCCGGAAATCCCAGCCTTGTTTGGACCTCTTAGCCATGTGTTCGGTATGGCTGCTATCATCATGATTTTGGTCCACACTGTTTCTATCACCACATCCTTCTGTGGATTGCAATACCTTCTTCTTTATGGTTTGGTTCCGTTTTGCTCTTCAACTTGGTTAATTCAATTCGTGTCGTATGCTCGTTGAAAGATTCAACCTCATCTCAACATCCTCTTTTATGTTAGGTTTTCTTTTTACTTATTTTGTAGGTTTTTCTTTGATTTTTCTTAAACTCTATATATTATAATCATGGAAACTAGCATAAATTGAATAAGATGATTAGCTGATACTCCTGATTTCCATGCTTATATATTTTTTAAGATCGAATCGTGTAATGCCTTTGTGTGATTACTGGTTACAGATCATACTCCATGCTACATAATTCTACCATGGTCATAAAAACCAGCTGGTGAGTCATGATAGTGGCACCATGCATCAAATATGTTTTGATAGAGTGTGAATGTTCTCACGTCTAACTACGGTAGTCGATTTAGATCAATCATTTAAATTACAAGTATATTTGAGAAAAAAAATTGCATTGCTTTTTGGTTTATTGCTCAAAGTTGTTAAATGTGTAAGGATGGATTTGAAAGAATATTGAAAACGACCCCTCAAGTAATGTATTGGAGACAGGAATGAGATAAAACTAGTTAAATATCAGGAAGCAGCATCGGCCTCAACTAAGTAGAGGTGCTTCTCTCAGTGTTTAAAGCATTTTGATTGATAACTTTCAATATTCTTATGTTGCTAGTTAGATGTTCCCTTTTGTGGCTTATATAAACTTTTGACAATGATAGTGGTTTGTGTACTTATTTTTGATTGATCACCTCCTCACATGTTTGTCTGCTTAGCGTTTTGCTTGTATAGGCGTTTGTTTTCTCCATTGTTGGTGGCTGTTTAAGGGTGCTACTTGGGGTTTAGCTTCTAGCTTGTAAAGTTACTCTATCCTATTAATATAATCTACCAGCTGCCATAAATAAAAAGTCGGAATATTCTAAAAAAACAGATTCAAATTGGGAATTCTTGTACAAATTTTATTAAAACGAAATCTATACTATTAAAACATGATCCTATTGTCATAATTACCTTAGGGGCATGTTTCCTTCACTAACATTGCATGTTTCATTAAGGGCAATTAAGTAATATTAATAACAAATCTATATTGGGTCATTATTTTTGGATCCAAAATCAAATCTCTCTTGGGCCATTTAGGCTATTAAAAATCGATTCAATTCTCACCTTTTTTTTCCTTTGGACCATTGAGTCCAAGTTCAAATAATTTTTTTTTAACTATTCTTAATTATTATTTTTTTCTTTTCTTAATATAATTTAAGCATTCATAAAAATAATTGAATTTTTTTATTGAAAAGTATAAATCTTTATTAAAAGTATATAATTTTTTAATTAAAATATTAACCCCATAATAAAATTAATTTATCAGAGTTATACAAACTTAATTCATTAAAAAAATAAAGTTTAATTTTTTTAACATAAATAGTCATTTAAAATGAAATACGATAAATAAAGATAAAATTTTTGAGTCTTTTATAAAATAAAACACAAATATATGAAAATGTGACATTTACTAAATATTTGTCAATTGAAAAAAAAACAAAAATAAACCCGCGCTTTGAAAGCGCGGGTCAAAATCTAGTTAACCCATTAAAGAAACTGTTAAAATTCATTAGTTAATGTATGAAATAATATAGGTTCATTAAAATTCATTTGGATGGTTCGGGTTTTGGTAGAAACTAGCATAAACTGAATACATGATTTTGTAGATAAACTAACACATGCTCTATGCTACATCACAATATTCTAACATGGATAAGAAATTCATGAAAACCAGCTCATGACTCATGATGGTGGAACCATGCATCAAATATATATGATCGATAAGAGTGCGAATATTCACACGTCTAACTACGCATTTCTTTATGTTTATTGCTCAAAGTTGTTCAAATCAATTGGGTAAGGATGGATATGTATTTTTAAATAAAAGCCAAACGAGGATGATCATGAAAAATAATATTGATTTTGTCTAAATGTAACATGAAAAATCCTCTCCCTTTGATATGAAATCCATCCTCTTCTATGTTATAATTTATTTATTTTAAGAATGATGATTAGCCCATATAGATCTTTCAAATTTACAAAACCTTGCTACTTTTTTTGACGACCACACATGATGACCACACTTGATGAGACTTTAAAATAATATGCTGCCAGTCTCATATCCTCTATGAAATTGCACAAGTAATAGAGAAATTGGTTTGTTCATCCAATTAAAAGAATATAGAATTTCGTTTTGTGGTAAAAAGACTCTTCACACATTTCATAAACACTCGCTCAGTAAAAGCCGCACGTAAGGATGATTTTTGTTTGTTTGTTTACACATATTCTTGTATTCATCTTAAGCCTTCTTGTCTTTCCAAGGCTTGAGAACACCAACAACGATCACAGCAACAACAATGAGAAGGATGATGATTGCAATACACATCCATTTTCTTGAGTTCTTCTGTAAGCTCTTTGCTCTTTGAAGAGCCGTGTTTCCCGATTGCACGTGATCTACTGCACTTGACACCTATAATTTACCAACAAAAACTCATCATTATTTACTATTTATGTGTTAAAGAGTGCACTAACTTAAGGTCAACATATAGTTTTGAGACGTTATTACTCTTTTTATGAGTGTACCAACGCACCTGAGATTCAATGTTGTCAAGCATTTCTCCTTGTGCATCAACCAAAACTGCCATATCCATGAAAATCTGCAAAACAAAAGGGAACCTGATGATTCTACCTTTACCAGAATGACTCCTTACAATGAGTTACCATACAATGAGTAATAATAGATTGCATCAAACTTAAGTTCAAAGCTCTTCCATCTAGTGTAAGAGAATAATGAAAACCAACATACTTGTTGTAAGTCAAGAAGTTTCTTTTCCAAGTCTCTGACAGCATCATGACGTTCTTGAATTTCCGCCAAGGTGTCCATCACCTGGGAGAGAGAAGAAAATAAATAAACATCTTATAGCATGTTCAATCAAATCTTGGATTGTTTTTATACATTGGAAAACATATCAAACCTGTCCTCTTCCTTGCTCCTGAATCGCTTTCTGGAAGATCTGTTCGCTGTTTCCAGTTTCAATCAACTCATCAATTGTCTGTAAAAATCAAAAAACGGCAAGGCATTGAGTTTTTGTTCAAAACTCTGAGACTATAATAAAACACAAGACTCTACTTAGTATACTTACATCTTCATCCGCTCGCTGTCCAGTTACTAATGCAAGGAAAGCACACACAGAAACAATAAGCAGGAGATGTAAGAAAAGGAAAAGTAGATCAATCTCATAACATCAATAACGTACAAATACCTGTAAAAATACGCCTGTCAACAACCTCGCGGTACTCTTGTTGTATGTTCTCTCTTAGAACCTAGAAGAAGTCACACTATCAATCTGAGGAAATAACAGTTTCCTTATAGATATTGATAACTCACCTGAAACTCGGCCATCTTGTCTTTTAGCTTCTTCTTCAAGGAACTGTTGTTCAGTACAATAAGATTAATGACTGAGAGAACAAAAGGGGGTTCACAATAGATTATCGAACTTAAACATAAGAATACACTCACAGTGTGGTCGCTGTTCTTGATCGATCCACACCAGATCCTTTCCCGCACCCAGGTTTTTGTCTATTGGCCAAGTTCTACAGCATTTTGAATGAACATTAGTACAAAAGAAACTAATAAAACCAACATGATTTGAGTGACTCTACCTCTCTGTCCAGCTCCTCGAGTTTCCCCTTTATGAAACGAGCTATACTTCCGACTTCATCAACGTCTTTTTCCATTTTCTTCTTTATTGCTGTTCATTACATGCGGAGCAGCAACACCAGACTATATGTAAGGCTAAGGGCAAACCATTAACACTAATTCTAATACTAAAGTTTCAAGCCGATGAAAAAAAACAAGAATCATGGCTACTTAAAGGTTCATCTAAGTTAAGAATATAAAGCGAAAGTTCGTTATGTCCCCCGCTAGTACAAGTAAACATACCAATAATTATATTCACTGACTTGCAGCAATAGTTCTGGAAGATGATGAATGAATGAAGAAAAGATATAGAGAAAAGAACGAAACTAACCCTTCATGGCGGGAGCTTTGGTCACAGCCTTGGACTCCTCATGAGCAGCCTATATGGTTTTAAAATCGGTAATACAAATGAGAAGCCACAGAATCATAAATCTTGCAAAAAGGAAAGCCAACAAAACATTGCAGCTTCCAAACTGCAATAGAAGTTCTGGTTCTTATCTCGATGCAATGTACACATTCATACTGTATATATCACTGCAGTGATTGAGTTATATACCTGAAGTTTCTTTAGAAGCTTATTGAGCTTTTCATATTGTTTGTCAATATCTTGAACCTAATAATAAACAGAGGAACACACTTTAGGTAGTAGAGCAGCTGGTAAAGTAATTATAGAAGAACTCTGTTTGTTTGTTTTTTTTTTACCGTTTTGAAGAAATCATCTAATCCTTGATCTGCTGCTCCTTGTTCCCCTAGCTCCACATCCCCTTCTCTAGAAGATTGACCCCGTGGAAGCTCAAACGAACCCTACAGAACCAAAGCCATTAAAATTCAGTAGAATTAAAACACAATAATCGATTACCATAATAATAAACCCTCAAAGCATACAGCTGGAGACTGCACAAGTGACTAAATTTATATCCAATAATCAGAAGTCATATCATTACAGAGCCTAACTCAAGTCAGATAGCTCCCTACACCATTCAGATTCTACTTAAAAAGAGTGAAACTATAATAGGATGGTCAAACCATACGAATTTCGATAAAAATCTCACCTTTAGAAGATCGTTCATCGTATGGTGCCCAAGAGACTTTGAGTTTGGTTTTGGTTTTATACAACAAGAACGAAGGAGAACACGACTTCGAATTGTGCTAAGGCGAGAACAAGACGTGGCTCTGCGCGACGAAGATGTTAAACCGGAAAAGTGTCGATCTTTTGAGAAAGTTTAGTGAGGAAAGTGAAGGAGAAACGGATCTGGCTCAATCTGAGACAGAAGACTAGTGGTAATTTTAGGGATTTTAATTTTTTTTTTTGTTTCCAAACCGGTTTGGTTTGGTATGTACACACGGATATTTCCGACACGCCGTCCTTGTCCAGCTCAAGACAACTCCTTTTCAGTTGCCTGAAAATTATTTATTCAAGGGTAATTACGTCATTTGAATCAGCTAATTTATCTTATGCGACGCATGTGCACTGACGGCGATACACCTAAAGGAATATGAACGTTCGATTGACAGATCAAACATTCTGTACAAGTGGGACCTCATGGCAACTAACGGCGGGTATTGTCGAAATATTTTCAATAAGTGTAGCGACAGTCATTAACAGAACGTGGGGGTGTAGCTCATATGGTAGAGCGCTCGCTTCGCATGCGAGAGGCACGGGGTTCGATTCCCCACACCTCCATCTCTTTATGACCTAATCACCTGTTGGCTTTTTTTTTATTTTTTATTATTAATTACTCGTTGGCCATTTACGTGTAAGCTTTACACGTATTCAAAATCCTTTCATGGAAAAATTCGCGATATGCTGCTCCTTTTCCCCGATCTCTTGCTAAAAGAAAAAAAACTAAGATGCTGCTTTGTTTCAGGTTTCGTAAAACATTTTCATGATTTGAAGAATACATAATTGGTAACATGCATGAGTAACGTTTTTAGCAAAGAAAAAAAGCATAATTAGTTTCAAAAGAGAAACATGATTAACATAATTCAGGTTTAGTAAAATATGTCAAGATTCGTTCGTTATATATAAAGGCTTCAGAATTCAATTCTAAATAGTGCGAGTGCATTTGTACGTACAGTATCTATAGTCGAAAGTTTCTATAATAACTTATAAGTATAGCTTTTCTCAAAGGGTTTCGAACTTATAAACTTGGTAAAATTTTGAGATTGTTATGCATAAAAGAACATTACCATTGCTTTATTTTAGATATTTAATTTGAATAGGAGATGCTTTGTTTGAGAAGATCTAAAGTTAGTAGCAACAGGACAGGAAATATAGGTTGGGGAATAAAGGAAGAGAAGGAAGAAAAAGATAATTTGCATGCCTAAGTAAAGTGGTGAATTATGCGAAAATGAAACAACGTGTAAACTTCTTCTTTTTTGCTCATTTCATAAGTTTGAAGCATGCCGATTGTAAAAGTAAAGTTTATAGCCATATTACAGACTGGCCATATATGGACCATTATTTATATCCAATTTCTGGTATGATATCCTATTTAAATTCAATGATTCTACGAAAAAGGTACTATTGTAAGCTTGTTGTAGTCGATCAAGCATGTTTAAGATGAAAACAAGCCATGGATGGCATTAAGTTACTGCGATGTAAAAGCAAAGGAACAGGTTAATAATGCCTTCAAATTTACCATGGTACTATTTAACAATGTACCATGTAATCATGTATGTGTGGGAGACAAAAGAGTTAATGGAAAATGATAAAAGAAGAGACAAAAGAGAAAAGAAAAAGAGTAATATATCAAAAGAAGATAAATAGGGATCACTGCTTGACAGCAGATCCAGTTGCATGCTGTCTATAACTGCCTCCTCATCTAAGCCCTAAATATATATCATGCGTTAATTACCGCTTTTTATCTTAAAAAATATTAATTTTTTCAGTTTGTATGGATGTATCATATGATTGATTATATACATGGTGTGTATAGAGCACATGCATATGTGACTGTGGACACCAAAACAATATTCTAGGCTTCTATTGGCATGCAACGAGGTTATATATATGTCTAAGTACTTCAAACATATCTCTAACAGTAACATAAACGTTACAATTCTCGCAACAAGAAATGTAGCTTTCTCATACAAAACTACATAATTTCCAAAACATTACCGAAAACAAGCAATGACTAATATCTTTGCTCAAACTGAGATTGGCGTGGATAATGCTTAATAAGACTAGCTCTATACTATATTAAACATACACTCAATCCAATAATATATAACACCATTAAAACCATGTAAATGATCTATATAGTATACACCATCCATCTGCCACATGATCCGACGCATCAATTTATGAAAGAGTCCAAAACCAAGCTACCAGCTAGAACTACTCGACATGATCTGTTTGCTTCGAGGAGTTCGAGTTTGAGCTAAACAGTTGAAGCTGATCACCACCCTCATGAAACAAAGGGTATCTCGGAAATAGAGAGCTCATAGTTTCCACCGCCGATGGATTAAGATGATTATTATTGGACAATGCGACAGTAACGTTGCCAGATTGGTCCAGAAGTGACTGTTGGAGTTGTTCGAGGTTGTAATGACAAGAGCTGCTGCTAGGGAAATAAAGCTTGTCTCTATGGTTTGAGTTCGAGAAAAAATGATGATCAATATCAAACCCATGACTCTCAAGATTCAAACCTTCTCTCTGCAGGGTCGTATCAGTTCTTGATGAGCAGCTTCCAAGGTCGAAACTTTCAAAATTCCCGGGGAAAGATTCTCCGGCGGCGGCGGTGAGATTAGGGTGAAAACCAGGTGGGAACTGCAAAGGGGGAAGCATAGCGACGTCGTTTTGAGCAGCTTCTAAGAGCCAGTCAATGACTTTGCTAGGCTGACTTAGCCCTAATCGTTCTTGAAGGTCGTAGAGCTGAATTGCTGTCGTTGCCGACAATCTTATCCTCCTGTCTCGAAGACCACGAACTGTGCACACTTTGCTGTGTCTGTCTTTGCCTCCGAATATTCTCGAGGCTCTCACGATTCTTGGATTTTGCCTCAACGAAGATAAAGAAGTGGCCTGATAATGATTATCGCCTTCTTGTTTTATTCCCATTGAGTTGGTTCTCATCGTTGGTATGTTATCGAAGGATCTGAAAACAAAAACACCAGAATAAATCAATACTGAGATAGTAGGGTTGTAATCACATGAAATGAAAGCAAATCAGTTGTAAGCAAACAAAAACTGATCAAGAAAGTGTGAGAAAAAGAATCTTTTAGTTCAACAATTTAATTTGCAAGATATTTTGTATGGCATAAAAAGATCTCAAGTGATTCAAATCTACATAGATACAACAGAAACAATCCAAAGAGGATTCGCAGACTCCATACTGATTATTGCCAAAAAGGAAGAAGAATAGTACAACTTACAGTGGAAACCTAGTAAGCTTGAATCTGCTTTAGGTTTATAGACAGATCGAATGAATTCTTGGTCACACAAGTTTGAAGAAGAGGATAAGAACCTAGATGATGAACACGTGAAAGTTAAAGTAGAATTGTTCAGTACATGATTGACGCTAAGAAAGAAATGATATATTTAATATATATACTCTCTAATTCCTAGCTAGGGTTTTAGTTGGGTGTGAAATGAATTTACAGACAAGGGTATAAAAGGAGCCTAGACATTCTTACCGAAACGTTGTCGACGGAAACAAAAGATGCTATGGGTTTCCACCTATACTAATAATAGATAGGATTAGATGGTTAATCAAGATTCAAAGCATTATAATTGGTTCAGAAATTATGCAGACACACACACTTATCTAATTATTTAGATCCTGAGATTCATGAAATATTAATCCACTTCTATGTATTTGTTACCATTTACCTGAAACTTATATATCTTCCATTCTACTAACATTTTTTTTTTCTTTCTAGTTACTACTAACATGTTTTTATAAAAAAAAATCAAATTTTCTTTACACATTCTCTATTTCCTTTTATCATTAGCCATAGTTAATAATTACTAGGTACCAACTTATACTTTTGGAGCAGGCAATTCAGTTATTTATGTATCCTTATAAATTATCTTCATGAGATGATCCCAATTAAGTTCTATAATTGATATACATGTTTGTGGTCGTACATATTACAGTAGGCGTTTAGATTGACTGCTAAAATGGCTGGTTTTAGAGGATGGACCAAATGAAAGAGAGTAGGTTTTTGTTAAAAGCATCTTGTATATATAATATGCCTTGATACACCTAGATTCATGGACCGCTATATGAATGGCAGTGAGAGTTTTGCTGATTCTTTCTAGCATTTATTTTAGATATACACTATCAGTCCACACAGAATTACAATAATATCAATTTGCTTATAGCAAAAAGAAAATATCAAATTCTTAATTAAAGATTCCTGTGAATGTACCATTTTCTGAACAATGACGACATGCTTTCGTATCAATGAACGGTTTTTCTGATTTTTATACTTAAGTTAAATAAAGCTCCATTTCAACATAATTTCAGGCGAATATTTTTGAAAATTATAATATTTTAATTTCTTACCACACTGCTAGATAAATATTACTGTTTTGCTTCTACTAAACACTTTAAGTAATTGTAGTTTTGATTTACCAATCAGACCACAATGTACAAGTAACTATGAGCTGCTTGAATAAATGTGTATATCAGAGATTGTGAAGTTTCTCTAGTTGGGAGTTAGCATCATAATCTCTATCTTTCACCAACTGTAAACCCACATTGTGTGCAAACGGTCACAGACAGTGCGGTTGAAACGCTTCAGTAACCATAAAGAAAGTTGGAATATGTGTATGTAATGACTAATGCATTATCACAGACACGTTTTGGACCAAAAATTGCAAACACAGTGTTATTTCTCTTTAATCCTGAGCCGTCGTTCTCTGTCTGTACGACAGTAAATGCAAAAGGCACATGCCGAGAGAGAGACAATGACATATCCTTGCCAGAGACAGAAGCAAAACAGTTGAAAGAACACTCGTTTGGGGTAATATCTATAAAACACACACATCCATGAATCAGTGGAGACAAAGTTTGGTGGCATTCTGGCTTTTCACAGTCTCTGCTTCTTCTTCCTTTTCATTTTTTTAATTTCTTTTTCTTATCGCTGATGAAATCAGAAAAAGGGACCGCAAGAACACAGGCACTACTACCTGTTTCTCTCTGTGTTATTACATAAGCAACCATTTCTAATAAAACTAAATACTTGAAACAATCATGAGTTTTATAATTATCATCATCAAAGATATGCGTAAAACATAGGTATATATGTCTGAACAACGATATAATTCTTGTGAAGAAAAATAAAGTGTTTGTAGTATACACAAAGTTACTACAAACCTTATTAAATAAAGCAAACCATGGAGAATCTTTTGTCGGTAGAGAAATATCAAACGGAGTCCTTCGCCCATCAGCGGATTACATGAGAGAGACTACAAAAAACCTACAAAGAAAGGAAAAAAAAAATTACAGACTGGAGAAATGGAAACTCAGATAACAGTAGCCATTTGATTGGTTTATATATTTTTTGTGTGAGTTTATGCAGTAAATGAGTAAAACTTGTACACGGTGATACCAAACATTAGTATTTGAATTATACTGTAGGCTAGCACAAACAGAGACACTATCTGACTGGTCAGAACTTCAGCAGCTAGATAAACCTATTTCAACAGGTTACCCACAGTTCCAAACTTGCCTTTCTTGGTGCTATATAAGAATATTCAGTGTAAACTATCTGCAATGTCGCAGCTAAACTAATCCAACACCACAAAATTATCTAGCCCTGGTTCCCTCCTTTTTCTATAAATAAAGTTACCTCCTCTCATTTTTCTCTCATTCTGAAACTGAAGCGAAACTCTGCAAAGATTTAGAGAGACTAGTAAACCCTAGCCGTCAAGCTTCTCTTTTCCTTTCTCTCTTCTTCTCTCACGCCTCTCTCTCTCTCTCCCTCTCCTTTCTCTTTCCGTTGGATCTCTTCCTCTCTCCTCGCCGCGAATCCCCCGAGATCAAGCCGAGCCACCGGTGGTGGTAGTGGTGGTCGTCCAAGTGGTGGTGGGGTGATCGTCCGAGTGTGGTGATGGTGGTGGCTATGTGGTGTTGTGGTGGTGACCAGATCTCGTCTCTCTCTTGTTTACTTGTTCCAGATCTGTTCAGATTTCATCCCCTTTGTCTCTTGTTCCAGATCCAGATCTAGGCTAAGGTGGAGTGTCTTGAACCCATCTTATTCCCATGTACTGTATACTCCTTTATGTTGGAGTTAGGTTTGATTAGACCATGTTTGAGAGTTAAGATGATAGAACATGGTTATTACTAGGTTGATAGATGAATGGATCATGATGCATAAGAACTCTCATAGTGTTAAATTAGACTTAATGAACTGTCTTGTGTTGTTGTGGTGATGATTGATTGGTAATCGATACTTGTATGTTTGGATGTGTAGTCCCATGAGTGGTTTGTGATTAAAGCTAGGATGCTAGAAAGAAGTGAATGCTAAGATGATAGATGACTACTGATTGTTATTGATACTGTAAGTGAAACCTGAGTGTGATGTGTATTGTGTGTGACACCGATAACGGGTGGCGTCTAGTGAATGAGTTCAAGTACGAGTCTAAGTGTAAAGGAAAGTGAATGAGAATGAGAATGGATAAGTGAAAGTGAATAAGGATGTGAAAGGATAAGTGAATGTATAAGTGAATAACGTTAAGGTTAAGCATGGGTTGGGAAATCATATAGAGTCTAGAGGGAGTACGTGGGGTAGTAGTTATACGCTAGGCATCCATAGGAGCTGTGGTGGAATCCACAAGAATATGGAGGCACCCATAGGAGCTGTGGTGGAATCCACAAGAATATGTGGTAGAAGTCTAGCGAGAGCTACCCCCGGAGAAAAGAGAAAAGATGAGCCAGCCGCGAGAGGCGGGATATAAAAACGTGCATTGTAGAGTCCTTAGTTCATGGTCGGGTATCTGGGTGTTAAAGGTGTCATAAGATTGAGTCGGTCTGGTAGGTCGAGTCGGTTGAGTCTATGGTTTGACGTGTGTGACAATGAGTGAGATCATTGTACTGATTAATCGCAAGGTTGTTAGAAATGTATAGAATTGAATGTGTGGAAATAAATGATGATGATATGAAATGTTAAGTTGCATCAACTGATTGTAGTGGCTAGTCAGCCCTAGTTCTCGCATAGAGTAGTATAGAGTGTCATGCGGGCAGGCTGGTGTAGAGTCACTTCACTGAGTAACTTGTTGCTTATCCCTCCCTTTCCATTTCTCTGTGCGCAGAACTGTAAGTAGAAGTATATGGATGTGGGTGTGACGGTATTTCAAAGAAGGTTATGTATCCGTCGACTCTTGAGACCAGTAACGGGACACATATGGTTGTCTAAATGAGTAGACACGTGTCCATTACGCCCTTTCGATAACCCCGGTCGGACGCCTGGGAATCGGACTGTTACACAATGCACCATATCAATCATTGTCAACCCAATTAGACCTCAAAATATATTCCAGCTAACCGCACAGGACAAAAAGCTCAAACATCTCCTCTCCGATGTCATCATATTCTGTCTCCAACCTCAGAGTTACAACTGCTCGATCGAAATGTTTGGAGTCTAACTTCTTAGAGAGAGAGAGAGAGAGTCTACAACTTTCAAAATCAAACTTGACGCCAATGAATGCATTAAGCCATATAATATAACACCAGCTAACTCTTGAGAAATTCAAAATGTTGACCTTGCACAAATCAACATTCATTTGCCAATTAAGAAACTTTACCCGGAAGTAACCATCTAAAATCCAAAACTCCCCAATGAATACATATCGAAGTCGAAGTTCCAATACTCACAGACCATAACTTTCATAACATCCAAACTCATTCTACAATACTCAGTGAATCAGAACAAACATAAACCTCACAAGTTTTTGATAATCTCATTGACCTTATCCATCAAACAAACTCCTCACCTGTTTGTCTACTCGTAGCCTCCGCCACGAGCGTTCTCATCCTCCTCCACAGCTGTCGTCAAGTAAACCCTAGGAAAATCCGTCTCCTCGCTCATCATCTCCACCACGTCCTCCTTCTTCAACAGATAACGCCTGATCGACGGACGGTTCCTCCGCTGATCTCTACCGTGGTACACGATGTTGTACACCGTCTCGGGATCCGAGGTCGGCATGACCATTCTTATCAAAACGTTTTCGACGGAAACAAAAAAATGCTATGCTTCTCACTCTCACCTATGCTTAATGCTTATAATAGATAGGATTAGATGGTAAATCAAACATTATTATTGGTTTTGAAATTTTGTAGACACACACATGCACGTATCTAATTAATTATATAGAGCCTGACCATTCATGAAACATTAATATACTTCTCTATGTATTTGTTACCATACCTGACACATATAACTTCTTATAGGTTGGTCTTCCATTCTACTAATATGTTCTTATAATAAATTTACATTTTCATTACACGTTCTCCATTTTCTTTTATCATTCCAAGCCATAGTTAATAATTACTAGGTAGTAGGTACCAACTTATACTTTTGGAGCAGAGGCAATTCAGTTATTTATATATGTATCCTTATAAATTATCTTCATGAGGTGATCTCAATTAAGTTCAATAATGAGGACGTACATATCACAGTAGGCATTTAGATAGAGGATGGACCAAATGAAAGAGAGTAGGTTTTGTTAAAAGCACGCATCTTCTATATATATATAAGATGCCTTGATACACAAAGAGATTCATGGACCACACTATATGCATGGCAGTGATAGTCTTAGCTAATTCTTTCTATAATTTAACATCAAAATCGAAAATTATTTATCATATTAAATTAGGTTTAAAGATAATAATATAAAATTATTAGAATACATCTTCTATATTTTTTGTGATGTTTGGCTTAAATATGAAGAAAATAATGATTTAGTGTAATTTGTTTATATTTTTATAAATTATATTTTTGTTACTGAACTAGACAAAACAAAAAGATCAATTCGATTGAACTGAACAAACACAAACAAAATCAAACTAAACCGAACTAAACACAAATCAAACCAGACTAATTCAAACCAAACACAAACCAAACTGCATTAAATCTGAACCAAATTAATTAGGATTGATTTTGGTTAAAAATTTATTAGACCCAAATAACCAAACCGAACCAAACCAAAGTTTTATCATGATGGTAACAAAACATTAGTCCCATAATATATAAAGGTCAAGAACAAACATTTGTTAATTAAGAATCCACATTGTTTTTTTTTGCTCACCAGCACCAGCACCAGAATCAACATTGGTTAACCATATACAATATAGTTTAAAAATTAATTAAAACTATGTAGAAAATGAGTAATCACCTAACACTATTAGCAATATTTTACTTTAATAACTCCATATATATTTCTTAATTTTTTAATAAGAATTGACAAAAAAATAGGATTAAGGCAATGAAATTAATGACTTAGATGAAGAAAATAACATCAAAATATTTTTTTCACATTTTGTGTGTGTCATGCTACTTACTTTTCAGTTTTAAGGATTGTAAACATATAGTATAATGCCAAAAGATATATGATATACAGTAAAATAGTTAATTAATTTTACTAGAAAAAATAAAGAAAAAAATTTATTTAACAAGTAAAACTTTATAAAATATAAACTCAAACAAAAGAGTTGACCTAAAGTAATTAACTCAGAAAATATTCATACCCTTCTTGGTGTTCATCCGCCTTTACCACCTTTACCGGTTGAAAGCGAAAGTCTACTCCTTCAATTTTTCTAAACATAAAGGTATTTCCATCCTCTTATCTGTTTTCGTTGCAAAATGCCGTCCAACCGTTATGTATCATATGCCGTTGTTTAAGATCTCCAAAACACTTGAGTTGTGTAAGCCATAATTTTCCTTGTTTATTCATCAAATGAATTTGACAGTTTGTTGTCTTTTTATTCCACTTGTGTCTTTTTTTGTCCTCATCACTGACAAACTGCATCAAAATTGAAACTTAAATTGTAAATAAACTTATTTAGCTCATAAATTTGCATATCAAAATTTCATTAAACTAACCCTTTTATTTTTCATAAGGTTTGAAATTGTCATTTCCCTAGTCAAATCGAATTTTTGAGGACGAATAGTTACTCCTTGAGCACCTGGAGAAATATTGATTGCAGCATCAATAACATGTTTCAGCTGTCAAAAGCACACAAATATTGGATTTTGTTTCAATACAGTATCATTTTGTTTCTACATTAGAATTAAACTCAATAACAAATGATTATCAAATCCATTTGTAGTGTTTTTCTATATCTAGTATAATAAAATATTTTAGATTTTTGTTTCTTAGATCAAAGATTTGATCAACAAATTTTTCTTATTCCTAAATAGTGCACAAATTAAGCGTTCGGAGGATATATGTTTCTAAGTGTCACTAAAAGTGATGCCATGACCATGAAAGTTAGTAACTAACTATTTTGTTAAAGACCAAAATAAATCGTTAATGTTTGATCCTTCTGCGTTTTAATTTTTTAAAATGGTAAAATAAAAAAATTAGTTAGTTAAGAAAAATCTGGATTTTATGATAACGACTTTTTTGATGACTATAATCATTTACTTATAGTGATTGTTGATATTATTATTAGTAAAATGATTATAAAATCGTAGGGTAAGAGGTTTCATTTATGTTGATATAATTTACATATGAAATTAGATTTAAATCCATTCAAAAAAATTTCAAGTCAAATGAATTGCAAGAATCTATCAAACATGAAAACACAAGATTTCAATTGTTGTATTCAAATCTTTAATTGAATAGCAATGGATTTTAAATTAGTTTAATGAAATTATTGGAAAGATAAAAACCAAAACACTAGATTTCAAAATCTTCTAATATGATTATTTTAAATATAATAACCAATAATAGTAGATTTTAATATAAAATTTACAATCAATCATTGAATAACAAAGAATTACAAAACCTATAAAATTAATTTCAAATCCACTATTGAATAACTCTACCTAAGTCACTTCAAAGTAAACCATCTTAATCTCAAATTTTTAAACTGGATAAAATCATACTTTATGTTGATCAAGTTATTCTGATCGTGTTAATTTCAAATAGACTATTGAATAACATTATCTAAGTCTAAACCATCTTAAAAACAATTGTTAAATATAACTAACAAAAAAGAATGATTGACTGACAAGACTGTAATAATTTGATCAATACAAAATTTATTCGTGTTTGACTAAAAGTGAGGAGGAAAATGGTCTGTTTGTGCGTTTGACATTTTTTTGATTTATTTTCGGAAGTCGAGGATATTTTGTCGATTTTTCTTTTAACCAAATCAATAGAACTAAACAAACGTTTCTTTTGAGATAGAAGATTCACTCTATAACTGTGACAGCAATCCTTCTAGGTATACTAGAAGCTTCACTTCCGTATCCACGTCATTATTTATCTTTAACTAGCTTAACACGCCAGTTCCTTGGACTGGTGTCGTTGAACCTGATGGGAAACTCCGGCAAAGCTCCGGCGGTGGAATCGCCGAGTGATATCTTCCAACGGTTGGTGAGAGAGGATTCTTCTGGTAGTGAACCATAATCTACTCTAAATATAGTTATCTAATCTTTCTTCCCTGAAGCGATCTTGGTCGTTTCGTTGTTGATGTGTATTGGTTTTTGAAGGTTGTTGGGAGAAGACTTGGAAAGCAGGAGCAACTCGATGGGACTTAGGTGGACCAACTCCGATCGTTAAGCCATCTCGCAGAGACTGGGTCACTGCCTAAAGGCAGAGCTCTAGTTCCTGGTTGTGGAACCGTATGTTCTCTTTAATCCCGAGCCGTTTTTCTCTGCCTGTACGACAGTAAATGCAAAAAGGCACATGCCGAGAGAGAGACAATGACATATCTTTGCCAGAGACAGAAGCGAAACAGTTCAAAGAAACAGTCTGTTTGGGGGTAATGGTCATAAAACACACACATCCATGCATAAATGGAGACAAAGTTTGGTGGCATTCTGGCTTTTTCACAGTCTCTGTTTATTTCTTTTAATTCTTTATTTCTTTTTTTCCTTGTCGCTGATGAATCAGAAGAAAGGACCGCAAGAACACAGACATTACTACCTGTTTCTCGCTGTCTTATTACATAAGCAACCATTTCTAATAAAACTAAAGACTTGAAACAGTCATGAGTTTATCATCATCATCATCATCATCATCATAGATATGCATAAATCATAGGGAATATGTCTGAACAACAATCTGGTTCTTGTGAAGGAAAATAAAGCTTTTTGGTAGTATACACATTACACAAAGCTACTACAAACCTTGTTAGATAAAGCAAACCAGGGAGAATATTTTTTTTCGGTTGAGAAATATCACACGCAGTCCCCTCGCCCATCAGCATATTACAGACGGGAGAAATGGAATCTAAGGTAACAGTAGCCATTTGAATGGTTTAGATTTTTTTTTTTTTTTTTTGTGTATATGCAGTAAAACTTGTACAAGGTGATACCAAACATGAATATTTGAATTATATTGTACGGTAAAGCACAAACAGAGATATTATCTGACTGGTCAGAACTCCAGCAGCTAGATAAACCTATTTCAACATGTTTACTCACAGTTCCAAACTTGCCCTGTCTTGATACTATATAAGAATATTCAAAGCCAAAACTTTGACCTTACACAAATCAACATTCATTTGCCAATTAAGAAACTTAAACCGGAACCATTTAGCAATCAAGCAAAGTTCTCACCTTTTTGTTTACTCGTAGCCACCACCACGCGCGTTCTCATCCTCCTCCACAGTGGTCGTCAAGTAAACCCTAGGGAAGTCCGTCTCCTCGAACGTCTTCTTCTCACTCATCATCTCCACCACGTCCTCCTTCTTCAACAGGTAACGCCTGATCGGCGGACGGTTACGCCGCTGATCTCTACCGCGGTACACGATGTTGTACACCGTCTCGGGATCCGAGGTCGGCACGATCGCCTCTTGATCGATCGTGGCGGGGCATCGGATCCGATACTCCGTCGCCTTCGGAACGGATTCGAGGTACTCCGGGTGAGCGCAAGGTCCGGTTATCTCCCATGGCTTCTTGACGTAACGCCTGAGGGTTTGCACGAGGGAAGAAGTCGCCGTCGCCACTGATTTCGCCATTGTCGAGAGAGAGAGAGAGAGAGAGCTTCACAGATTTGGGTAAGTGAAATGGAGAAGAAACCGGTTTGATTTGGTTCGATATGAAATTCAAGATTGGTTCGACATTAAACCGAGATTTAACCTCTTAAATAAAGGATTGGTTGATATTTAATCGGCTTAATTATTAGTGGGCCTGGGCCTCATAACGGGCTTAACCATTTACATAAACATAGAAATGAGCTTGAAGCAATTTTAGATCAAATACAAAACCCGACCGGTTTAACAAAAATCGAAATAACCGGTTTAATCAGATTTCTGCAAATTGGAGACAAAACCAGAAGCAGCGAAAGCAGCGGAGCCACCGAGGACAGAGACGAGAGCCACCACGAGCTGAGCCACCACTTGCCAAGAGTAATCCTCAGGGACCAAGTAGACGAAAGCCGGTCCGAGGAGGAGTAAACCGAGGCTCAGGGTGAATAACGTTCCAGGCGTTTCCGGGTTAGTAGCGGCGGACAAAACGCCGAACTCCTCTGCTTTGGTGAGCAGTCCGAGACGCTCGATGGTGGACAGAGAGAAGCCTGATTTCTCGGCTAAGGACAAAAGTCCAGCCTTTTCGGCTTTGGTCAGAAGCTTGAGCTGCTCGACTCTTGTCAGTAGCTTCACCTGTCCACTTGTTGTGCCCTGCTGTGTAACAAAGACTTCAATTAGATTTAAGCAGACGATATAAAAATCGAAAATTTGAATTGTGTTTTACCTTCTTTGAAGTTATGGTTCTTGTTGCAGAAGGTGAAGGCTTCTTGTTCGCCATGGAGTGCACTGATAAAGACGAACATATTGAATTAGCCGCCATTTTGTAACACACTCTCTGGTTTTGTCTGAAGCTTTTTTCTTCAATGGAGGAACCAGAGGTTGCAGTCTTGTAGATGAGATTGTTAAGATTGTGTTGTGCACGTGTTTGATTGTGGTTGGACAAGCTTCTTGCGGTTTTGTCTGGTTGGAATCATTCCATGTCAGTTACCAAAAAGAGTTTATTAGTAAAGGTTAGTTTCGTAATTTAATAAGCCCTAAACCCTTAAAAAGGGTTAATAGATGCATTGAATTGACATACCGACGATTTCTCGATCAAAAGTTTCGATTTTTAGCAAGCAACAATGGCGAAGACTGTGATCTCAATGGATCAGCTGAAAGCTTTGTGGCACTCTGAGGTCCACGATGAACGAAAGTGGGCTGCTAACATGGTAAAGTCTCTTGCTTTCCTCCCTCTATGGGTCTGTCTGTAGTTTAGTTTGATTCTGAATTGAGTTGATTCTGTTGTATGTGTTGTGACTTAATCATGGGGGTTTCTCTAGCCCTTTGATTGAATTGTTCTGGGTATTACGGCGATTGTGAATTCTGTTTAGGATGCTATCCTGAATTGATTCAATTGGGTCTCTTAGAGATTTAGGGTTTATCAGTCACAAGTCTATGCCTTTTGGAGTATTTGATTCGTGTTCTTGTGATACTTGACTTTGTTGTATTCTTACCATCGAAATCTGTCTCACTCTGACACGAAGTCCCTTTTGTTTTTTGGTTGTTGTGTCTCTTCTTGTTGGTGCAGAAACTTGTGAGAGCACTTGGGGTGTTTGCAGGAGGAGTCTTCCTCATGCGCAACTTTGGTGATCTCATGGCTGTCTGAAGAAACCTGATTACTATGGAGGAGAGAGCATCTCTTAGTTTTTCACTTTCTCAGTTTTTGTATTTTTTTCAATGTCTCTCTATAGAAGAAGGAATGGTTTAGTTCCTGATTTCACCAGTGTGATATGAAAATATCTCAGTTGAAACTGTGATTCTTATGTTATGCTAAAGAGTTTACTTTTCATGCACAACCAGCCCTAATTGTGTTTTAACCTTATCACCAAGCTTATACTATGTCTTTATCACATCAGTCTATGAATAAACAAGATTGGTGTTGATGGTTTGTTCTCTGGCTAAGCTTCAGTGAATCTCCAATGGATTTTGGCTCTTTTTTTTTTCTTTTGCCTTCTTAAGTTATCTTCTGTTAGGAAATTCTGCTGAACTCTTTGAAAATTTTCATGTTCTTCAATTAAATAACACTTAGTCTATAGATGATCGTTGGAAACAATTCAACTTGAATCAACGTTTGAATGACAGGACATTCTAATCTGGCTGACCGGAGGAAAACTTGTATAATACAAAGCTTGGGACTTTAAGTTTAGCAAAGCTCTAGATAAAAAATTCAACTAGAATCAACATTTAAATGACATAAAATACTAATTTAACTGACCGCAGAAAAACTTGTATAATACAAAGCTTGGGACTTTAAGTTTAGCAAAAGCTCTAGACAACACATGTTAAAAGTTAGAACTACTGAGATGTCTTCTTGTTCTTGGAAATGTCTTGGAGCAACAATCTTGTCTCAGCAGCAAAATCAACCGGAGCAACACCTCTTACAGTTATCCTCTGTCTCTTCTCACTGTTATACTCTTGTTGAGAAACACTAACACGGAAGAGATGAGATGACCACGTAGCTTCTTTCAGTTTTGTCTGAAACTCATGTCCTTCCCCTTCCTGGAGAAAACAGAAGTAACAATCACATGTTAGATCAAGAACCTGGAGAGTTAAAAATGTTCTAATCATTGTATACGGTTTTAGTTTTCTCACCTCTGATTTTAGTACGTTGAGTTCATCAGCTGTGCATCCAATCATCTTCTCTGCTTCATCGTTGAATGCAGAGAACCAGGCTTCACCGGTTGAATCAGAGACTTTCACCGTCATTATGTACCTGATCACACCAATAAGCAACACAATTAAAACAAACAAGATCCAATTTCTATTCTTGAGTGGAAATTTTTAATGGATCTCAGTATTATCTCACCTTAAACTGCACTCTTCATCCTTTTTCTGACAACCTTCACACCAGTAACCAGAGTCCATTGCTTCAGTCACTTTCTTGTTACAGCTCTTGCAAGCACGGTACCACATTGCCTGGTCTGGCTTGATGAAGCTTATGTAAGCTCTAGTACTGAAAAACACAGGCTGCAATACAAACACAAGACCACATAAACAAACTTTTCTAGTCTCCTTGGATTTTAAGTAAGTAGAAGTGTTTTGAAGTACCTTGTCCTCGCCTAAAGAGGGGTTGGTTGTGAAGTGAGAGAGACAGACTCTGTCAGAATACATGGATCTTGATCCATTATTGGCAGAAGGGCTCATCCCAGAGCCAATAGCAGACATGGATGTCTCTTTGCCTTCAGAGTCATACCAAGATTTCAGCTTTGCAGCTTCTGGTATATCAGGATTCACCACCACGTTGCTTTTGCTGATGGTGGACAATGAAACACCTGGAGGAATCGGTTTCTATCAGCAACCAATTTGACAAAATGCCTATTTTTCTCTCAGAAAAGAAAAATTAAGATTTTACCTTGAAAATCTCCAACTTTGAGAGACTTGATCGCAATAACAGGGTACTTATCAGCCATGTCAAGAAGCTCTTGTCCTAACTCAGTAGCTAGATCGCTCCAAAGGGACACCACAACAGTTTTCTTTGTCTCATCAGCTAAAACTATATCCCTCTTTGGGATCATCTCGTTGTCACTCTTTCTTCTAATACTCATGGTGGGAGAAACACTTTGGACAACACCGATAACATCTGAAAAATGAAATAACACCAATTATAATCCTAAACCAGCAATTAAAAACAAAAAGAACTCTATATTAAGAGACAGCTCTTACCAACAAGCTCCTTCTGATTCACGTATGGACCCAGCTCATCAATGGGTACAAAGTTGAATTTTGTCTCAGGGATAAACATTTCTTCGCTCCCAGCTTCTTCAACCTCTGAATACTCGTTCAGAGTCATCTCGTAATCGTTCTGAACCGTCTTGAACTGCTTATTAGCAAGCTTAAGTGTTCCCCTCGATATGTAATAGATTTTTCCCTTCTGGAACGTGTCATAAAACTTCTTTGCAGCTGCGTTAAACATCGTCGCCTGAATCTGCGTTCCCTGGATTTCAATAAATAAAATAAAATCAGTCACCACCACATAAGAAAATCATCAGAGCTAGAGAAATCTTTAAATCAGCCTTACTTCCTCATCAGTTAGTTCCACATTGAAGACACATCCTTCTCCTCTAGCGTTTTTGTAAGTTCTCAAGACTCCTTTGTTTGTGACACGGACTTTAATGGTCCAGCTTCCTTGGTAAGGGTTCAAGGACACAAGGGGATGGACCCTCCTGGTCATAGCCATTCTTGCAGCTGGTGCAGCGCTACAAAAAAAAACACAGAAAAAAGTCAATATTAAGCATTTGACATAGTAAGAATCAAATAAGTTTTATTAAAACAAAAACAAAAAGTTACTTACTTTCCTCTCTGCTCATTGATTATCTGTGAAGCTGATTTGGCGACAAACTCCTGCTTCGGTTTCAACATTATACCCGTAGAAGCTTTAGTCTCGGATTTAATCTCTGAGTCAAGTGCAGAAGCAACAGCCTCGCATTTGGTGACAAGCAAATATCTAAAGGAAAGAGATAAAGACAAGACACAAGATTAGTTCTGTTTACTTAAAACAATTTACTAATTTCTATCAAAGAAGCAGTAAAGATTATTACTTTTCTCCAGATTTTCCTGGAATATCGTTGGCAGTATAATGAAGGAGACGAATCAGACCAAGATTCTGGATTTTTCCAGAGACGATCTCAGACGTTAAAGTCGCAGGCAACATTGCTTTGATCTTCATCTTTCCATCATTAGCATTAAACCTGAGCAACAAAACCACAAGTCAAATACATTTCATCCAACGAATAGATTCAATAAACCCAAATCGCACAGCCATAAACCCTAATTTTGTATTCCAAATCGAAATTAAACAGATCTAGTGAATCAATCGAAAAGGAAAATCAAGCTTCGAGAAACCCCAAATCGGTGAATACGAAATCATCTGTGTGGAAAGTAAAAAAGCTAGATCGCGCCGTAAGGAAACACTTACGTGTATCGATTTCCAACGGGTTTAAGATCCACGACTTGGACGACGATCTGAGGTTGAACAGAGGAGGAATCGAGGGATAATAATGACGCGATGCCATCTTGGGTCACTGAGTTCTCCATCTCTCTATATCTTTGTCTCTATCTCGATCACTGACTCTTTTGTTGAAATCGAGCAAATGTGTGTGAGAATAGTAAGAGGAAGCAAAAAAGGTTTTTGTAAGGTAAATAAACACGCGGGAGCTATTAGATGTTTGGTTAATTATTCCCGCCGTTTTTTAAAAAAAAAGTTTCGCCGCCTCTTCATGGTGTCTCTTTCCTATTTTTGGCGCCTTCTTTTATCCCAACTAGAAAAAAATGCATCAATACGGTACCGTTCGTGGCCCACACGTCTAACCTTCTGTCTTAGACAGAGAGTTTTGATCTACGAGGCACACCTGGTTTGGACCCGAGCCTCTTTATTTTCTCCCCGACCTAAAACTTCGGATTTGTTCCTGTGTCCCAACGTTCGTACTGCTCTCGATCACATTGTATATTGTAAGTTTAGTAAATATATAAATTGCTCAGTACAAAAACCTCGCTATACGCAGCAACACCTATGGGTGTCAGCTAAATGTGAACCTCACTAGGAATCTTGCATTAAAGCACCTTCTTCCTACCAAATGTAACGATAGTCCATAAGACAAATAAAGCTCTATATTTTCTATACTCATCACCTCAAGTCGAAATTGCTATGATTGATAAACTGTTACAAGTCAGAGCCAACAATAAAATAAAACTAAACTGAATACTCCTTTTGGTTGAAAGTTTGAATCGAACTAGAAACTTCTAAAGATGTGCAAACATATAAAACAATAAATTGGTTGGAAATATATCAAACGAAAAATAAAATTTAGACCAAAAATTATGTTGCGATGTGATGCAAACGAACTGTTAAGTAAAGTTGCATCATTTTGAAGTGCAATTGCGAAAGTAACGGTTACATTTAAAATTAATACGTATAAAATCCATTAACGCGCTCTCGATTCTATAAATTTCTCATTAACGCGAAAAAGGCACAGTATTTGTCATGAAGTAAAAGCAAAACAGAGAATTTGCATCTGAAAATGAGAACCTTTGACATGATCTCTGGTTTAGTTTGTTTCTCAAACACCTAAACCCTGAGAGCCGAATATGAGCTATGGTCCACCTTAATTGCTATGCTTTGTTCATTGGAAACCATAGGTGTTATTATTATACCTTGTAGCATTTCTGTTATGAGTAACTCTTCTTTACTATACAAATGAGTTTTTTAACATACAATATTCGTGGTGATGCCATCAGAAAAATGAAGAACAAGCCATATCAATATATCATCAAAAATAGTATGATAAACATCTATAATCAATATACAAAATATTGTAATTTAGAGATTAATCGTTGCATGACAGTAATGGGCCGGGCCTTTTGCCGACATGTAACACGTTACTTTCCGGAATCCGAGATTCATCATCTACCCTACGTGGGCCAGCCGTGTCTTTCGATACGACAAACTAAACCCCTCTCTTTCCGCGCAGAATCTTTCTCTCTCATAAGTATTACTCGTCGGGTGAAATAAATATAAACAAAGCGAGCGAATAAATCAAACGAAGATTATATATAAATTTATAATATATAAACTCGAGACAGCATCAATCAATCTGCTTTTCAAAAAATCAAAATTGGATTTGGGAATTTTTTCCGGACGAGTAAAGGCTTCGTGCTTGGTGCGTCGATTGTGTGTGTTTCCTTCTCTCCTTTCGCCTGCTCGATCTCTAGGGATTTTTCATCTGATCACCTTCTTCTCTGTCGCTTTTTGAAGGTTAGGGTTCATGTTCTTCTTACTCTTGATTAAATTCTCTATTTCATTTCCATTGTATGCTTCGCGGACCGTGAAAGCAGTAGTATAAGCCTTGATTTTGGATTTGTTGTGATTCCCATTTTGTATTTTAATTTTTATCTCTGAGTTTTCTTTTGTTTGTTTTAATATTTTTAGAGATGAGTGTGTAACAAACATGAATAATTAGTAGGGACTTTTAGAAAGGTGTTTGTTTTTCTTCTAAGCATTGATTAAGATTAATATTTAAGTGCCAAAGTCTTTCTTTTTAGAGAAAAAAAAAATAGCACTAAATCAAATTTTTGTTCTCTTCAAAAGTCACAAAAATAGCACTTAATGTTTTATCAAAAGTCACAAACTTAGGATTTAAAATTAAATGGTGGGATTTAGGATTTAGGATTTAGGATTTAGGATTTAGGATTTAGGATTTAGGATTTAGGATTTAGGATTTAGGATTTAGGATTTAGGATTTAGGATTTAGGATTTAGGATTTAGGATTTAGGATTTAGGGTTTAGGGTTTAGGGTTTAGGGTTTAGGGTTTAGGGTTTAGGGTTTAGGGTTTAGGGTTTAGGGTTTAGGGTTTAGGGTTTATGGTTTAGGGTTTAGGGTTTAGGGTTTAGGGTTTAGGGTTTAGGATTTAGAGTTTAGGGTTTAGGGTTTAGAGTTGAGAAATGAGGTTTTGGGGATAAGATTTCAAATTTTGAAAAATAAAAAAATTAAAATTTTCAAAGTATAAACTTAAAAATGTGCTATTTTGGTCATTTTAGTTTTTGAGTGCTATTTTTGTGATATAAACTTAGAAATGTGCTATTTTGGAGATTTGCCATTCTTTTTAAGTCTGGTTCTTATTTAAGTCAATTACAATTAATTTAGTTTGAATCTGAGCAAACCAAGCATTTATTTTTCTGCTAGTCATTCTTTTTTTATTGTCAGCCTTAGTAATTTGTGGATATTTGTGATGCAAAGTCTCTTTCTTTCTCTAATGAAGACCATTGTTTTTAACTTGGTACTTTTTTTTCTTGACAGTGCAGAAGTTTTTGTCTTTTATAGTTGAAGTGGGTTTTGAACAAAACTTATTCAGATGGATAATGGATGATGAAAGATATGGACTTTGAATAAATAGTACACGAATTTTTCTTGTCTGTTGGACCTGACCAAGCCAAGAATCTTTGTGGGGGCGTCTGATTGGCTCGAGCTTCTGGGATTATCATCACACGTGTCGAGTTGCAGCATAGACAAATGGAGGACGATGGAGAAATGGGGATGTTCAGCAAGAATCCACTTGAAATGGTTGAGTCTTGCGGGTTCATCTTCACTTGCTTTGTTGCTGCCCTTGTTGGTATTTTAACCATAGCCTACACTGCTTCTCAGTGGCGAAGGAATATCAACTTAAGCTGGACAAAAGCCATCGCCAGGTCAAAGAAAAACCCAAAGGCGCGGCACAAGACTCCCGTCGCCCCGCATAGCTGGGAACGCGACTCTGTATCCCGCGCCAAGAACTTGAACTGCTCTGTGTGCTTGAAGTCGATGTCGCCTTCTCAGACAATTGTAGCTTCAGAAAGTGTCATCCACAGGTGCACGATCTGCGGAGCGGCAGCTCATTTTAGTTGCTCTTCAAGTGCCCCTAAAGATTGCAAATGCGTCACCATGGTTGGATACGAGCATGTGGTGCACCAGTGGGCAGTGCGGTGGACGGAAGGTGCTGACCAGTCTGACGAATCCTCGTTTTGTAGCTACTGTGATGAGTCGTGTAGTAGCTCCTTTCTTGGGGGTTCTCCTGTATGGTGCTGCTTGTGGTGTCAACGTCTTGTCCATGTCGACTGTCACAGTAATATGTCAAATGAAACAGGTGACGTTTGTGATCTAGGCCCTCTTAGAAGGCTTGTCTTGTGTCCTCTCTATGTTAAGGAGTTAACACGGAATCCTTCTGGAGGGTTTTTGAGCACGATCACGCATGGTGCTAACGAACTTGCATCTACGGTCCGTGCCAGTATCAGGATTCAAAGCAAAAAATACAAGCAAGGTAATGAAACTTCGTTTGACTCGGATAATAGTGGTAGCAATTGTGATGAATCGACGGAAAGCACAGCTGATACAAGTCCAGCTGTTGTTAATGGCACCCATTCCGCGTTGGAAAACTCAAGCAGCGTTGTGAATGGAGGTTCCTCTAACGAGGACAGCGATGAGAAGAAGCCTAGTGTTAAAAGAAGCGGTTCCTTTGGTAAGAAAGATAAATATCAGGGACTAAGGTCCAAACTTAAGTATGAGCTAGCTGATTTGCCTCCAGATGCAAGACCGTTGTTGGTTTTCATTAACAAAAAGAGTGGGGCTCAACGAGGTGATTCTCTTCGGCAGCGTCTTAATCTTCTTCTAAATCCCGTGCAGGTAAGAGTATGGTTCCTTGTAAACTTGTCACATTGCGTTTTTTTACTTGTTATTGGCTTTTGAGTTTATTGATGGAGATGTTTCTTGCAGGTGTGTGAATTGAGTTCAGTGCAAGGACCAGAAGTGGGGCTTCTCCTCTTCAGGAAGGTTCCTCACTTTAGAGTTCTTGTTTGTGGTGGAGATGGCACTGCTGGTTGGGTATTGGATGCCATAGACAAACAGAATTTCGTCTCTCCTCCTGCGGTTGCTATCCTGCCTGCTGGAACCGGGAATGATCTATCCCGGATATTGAACTGGGGTGGTGGTTTGGGTTCTGTTGAGAGACAAGGAGGCTTATCTACAGTGTTGCAGAATATAGAGCATGCTGCAGTCACTGTCCTTGATCGTTGGAAGGTATCGATTCTGAATCAACAAGGAAAGCAACTCCAGCCGCCAAAATATATGAACAATTATATAGGTCAGTTAAACTCACAACCTCTTGGTGAAAATCTTCAAAGCTTTGCTTTCAATATTATTCAGTTATTTATATATTTCTTGCTTACATTGTGAATCTTAATAGGGGTTGGGTGTGATGCGAAGGTAGCCCTTGATATTCACAATCTACGGGAGGAGAATCCAGAGAGATTTTATAGCCAGGTGATCAATAACCTCAGGACTCCTGCCATTAGTACCTTTCTTAATCATATGAGTTAACTGGCATTATTGTAGAGAAGCTGAACTGTTAATCTCAGTTCATGAAACTGACATTTGAATGCTTTCAATGTTCAGTTTATGAACAAAGTCCTATATGCTAGAGAAGGTGCAAGGAGTATAATGGACAGAACATTCGAAGATTTCCCTTGGCAAGTTCGAGTGGAGGTGGATGGTGTTGACATCGAGGTTCCTGAGGTAAGTCACAGAAAACTAGTTTACATAATAATAGTTAATGATGTAACTTCACTATGCTATTTCTTTGAAGGATGCGGAAGGAGTACTTGTTGCAAACATCGGAAGTTACATGGGAGGTGTGGATTTATGGCAGAATGAAGATGAAACATATGAAAACTTTGATCCGCAATCTATTCACGACAAGGTAGTAGAAGTCGTGAGTATATCTGGAACGTGGCACCTTGGCAAACTCCAGGTACGATAATGATCATCTTAGAGGTTCTATCTGCATGATCTTTTGTAAACCTAACATCATTTGTTTTTTTTTCTTCGCATTTTCAGGTTGGGTTATCTCAAGCCAGAAGGTTAGCTCAGGGGCAATCAGTGAAGATACAACTTTGTGCGCCGTTGCCTGTGCAAATCGATGGAGAACCTTGGTCTCAGCAACCATGTACCTTAACGATATCGCACCATGGCCAGGTCTATAAGAGTTCTAGATCCAAAACCGACTCTTAATTTTTTTTTAAGCTTCAACCATTTTTTTTTTGTTAAACTGATGTTTGTTTTATCAATGACCTTCACATGGAACAGGCTTTCATGCTAAAGAGAGCAGCGGAGGAGCCACTGGGTCACGCAGCGGCTATAATCACAGATGTTCTAGAGAATGCAGAAACAAATCAAGTGATCAACGCTTCACAGAAACGAGCTCTGCTTCAAGAAATGGCTGTAAGGTTAACTTAAAAAGAAGAAAGGATTGGTTTCTGCTTCATCTGGTTAGTCACTGTCTGATAGAAGTTTTCAAATATATGTGTATTTACATATCTCGTCTCTCTGTCTAAACGAATGGAATCTTATACAAGTATTGGAGATTGAATCCGCTGAGTGCAGAAGCGGGTTCTGTTCTGCGTGGAAGTAGGTTTTACCAACAATCTTCGAGTTTTTCAAAGGTTGGTGACTTGAGATAGTGACTTGACGAGAGTCCTTCTCCACTCTCATTTAATTTTGAAAACAACTTTTCTAATTTATATTTTTTTTTTAATCCCAAAAGTGGCTTCGAGAGAGAGAGAGACCTTGACCCTCACCTAAACCTCAAATCCTCAGAAATTCGTAAACTTTCGTACCCCAAAAATCTAATCTCTTTTTGGTAATCAGAGATTGATTCCTTTTTGAAACTTTCTGGGTATTTTTATTCCGTTACAATTTTTGTTTATAAGCATCCAATCAAAAATTCAAGAGCGTAGAAACAGGGAAGAATGGGGTGTTGCGCGAGCAATCAAGGAGGAGGTTCAAAGGCTAGTCGGGTAAAGCGGTGGCGATCCACCGGCATTATTGGCCTCCGCGACTCCAAACTCAAGGTATAACCAAATCCTCCCAACAATCTATATAATTGATTTTGATAGAAACTGTTGTGTATAGAGTTTGTTTTAAACGAAAAAGTTACAAACTTTGATTAGTTAGCTCATGAAAGATTTTGTTTTTAGGGTTTCTGTTTTGGGGATTTTAGTTGATCATGTCTTGAGCTGGGGAGTTACTGAATTTGGTTTTTGTTGAGCAGACATTTCCTGATGTAGTGATTGACATGGAGAGAGCAGTGCGGACACTCGATCTAACACACAACAAGATCTGTATGTTTCTTCATCTCTTTTGATTGTCGTTAAGAGTTGTTAGTTGTTGTTGAAGGACTTTGTTGTTTATGCAGCTGATGTTCCTGGAGATATCAGTAAGTTAATCAATATGCAGCGTCTGGTGAGACATCTTTTGCCTCTCTCTTGTATATTATCTACAGATTTTTATCATTTCTCAAGTGATTTTTTTTTTTTTTTTTTTTTTGTATTAGCGGGTTAAATGCTTGTTGGTTTTTGCTTTGGATGTTAACTCTATCCCATCATTTTCTTGAACTAACTCTTGAAACTATTAATGATCCAAGTTAAATCTTAAAAAAAATTCTGCAGTTAATAGCTGATAATCTAATTGAGCGCCTTCCTGGGAATCTTGGGAAACTTCAATCTCTCAAAGTTTTGATGCTTGATGGAAACCGCATCAGCTATCTGCCGGATGAATGTATGAAGAGTTCTCTTTATTTTCAAGTATCTTCTTTGTTATTTTCTTGTCTATTTGGATACGATTTATCTCTTTAATTTATTTATGCAGTGGGTCAGTTGATAAGGCTTGAGCAACTATCAATCGCAAGAAATATGCTCATATACTTGCCTGATACTATTGGTAGTCTTCGCAATGTACGTTTCAACTTCATCTACCACCCCAAAACCATAGCTCTAGTTAGCTGTCTCTAATAAATTGCCTTTCTTCTTATCAAAATGCAGTTAGTGCTGTTGAATGTCTCGAATAACAGATTGAAATCCCTTCCAGAATCATTAGGGAGCTGTGCCTCTTTAGAAGAAATACAAGCTAATGGTATGCTTTCTAGTTTTGATTTTGAGAACATTATGTTTTCCATTGAAAGTTTGAAATGTCCCCTTTTCGCTTCTGATGTGATCCAAAAGCCTAATCGTGAATCGGGATAGCCTTGCAGATAACGTTGTTGAAGAGCTCCCTGCATCACTCTGCAATCTGATGCAGTTAAAGTCGCTTTGCTTAGACGATAATCAAGTGAAACAGGTAGAGCAATTGAGCTGTGATTTGTTTCTTCACCCTCTAAACTTTTTTAATGTTTACTCTTATTATTCCTGTTAAATCTCGTAACATTTATGGGGGGTTTTCTTAGATACCAGATGGATTGCTGAAAGATTGCAAGAGTCTGCAAAATCTATCCCTGCATAACAATCCAATTTCCATGGATGATTTTCAGCTGGTAAGTCGATATAATAAGAGCACTCTCTTTGAAATGGGGTTTTGTTGGTAACATGACTATGGTGTATATAGATGGAAGGATACCAAGAGTTTGAAGAGAGGAGGAAGAAGAAATTTGATAAGCAAATAGATTCGAATGTGATGATCAGCTCTAAAGGACTCGATGTAGGCGTTGATAAATGAATACTCTATACAGTTTTTTCAACAACTCCTTACTTCGTAAGTTGATTCAGAATTATAGATAGATCATTTGGTATTGGTAATCTCTATTGTGTTCTTCACTGATCATAATTTTTTTTTTCTCTTTTGCAGGATCAACGTTTCTGTCATGTAAAGAAACATTGTTGTAATACTCTCTGTCTCTAGAATCTCTCTCACTGTGATTCTGCCAAAATTCTTATGAAAACATACACAATCACATATATATGTTTGAAGGCGTGTAATGGATCTGTGTAATGTGTCTCTGTGTTCATATATATATATATATACATATAACATGGCAAAGAGATTCTTGCCCTTTTATCAAGGAGACGGTGCTAAGCGTGTGACTTAAGTGTGTGTTCTCTTGTCTGTCTTGAACACACATTTTGGTTTTGCTTTGTGTTAATACCTTTTGTACTATGGGAAAGCTGAGCTTTATTATAAAGTTGAAAACTGAATTCATACCAACAACTTAGATTAGATTCAGCTCAATTTGATCCTTAATTTTAAAAACTTCAGAACTAAAAAAAAAAAAAAAAAAGTAATATTCCTTCCGTTTCATAAAGTTGCATATTCTAGAAAAAAAAATTGTTTCAAAAAATTCTATAGTTTTTGTATTTTCAATGCATGTTTTATTAACTAATTATAAACTTCAAAAAACTTAATTGCATTAATTGGATTTTTATTGGATTAAAATTATGAAAAAAAAATAATCACAAAAAATTATGTATATTTAATGTGTTTTATTAAAATGTGTGAAAAAATTAAAATATATAACATTTTGAAAGGAAGAGAGCAGAGATTAATACCTTAATTATGTAAATGTAAAATCCATAAATGAATAATTTTTTGGAGTTGTTGAAACTGACCCAATCACTCTGTATTTTTTTTAAGTCTCAAAACAAATCCGATCAAGGAAGCTAACAGGTAGGTGGGCAAGCTTGGACCCACCTGACCCGACCCGACCCGGATTCGACCCGTTTTATCGTTTTTTAAAACAAAGGGAAGCAGCGAGAAAGCTCATCATCATCAATCAGCATCAATCATCTTTACATACGTTTTGAAGAAACCGAAAGAGAATTAATTGTTTTGGGGAAATCACCATCGAATTCAAATATCTCCGATCAAATTCGTCGTCGGCGCTATTATCTGTGAAGGTAAAACCTTTCCTGCTCGCTTGTATCTGTATGCTCATCCAGCTTATCATCCTCATATTCGCTCTCACCGATTGGATTCTGTTAAAAAAAAAAAAAGGAATTGGCTCTGCGATTTTAGTGTTCTATATACTCTTCCTTGTTGAAATTGGAATATTTCATCTAATACTTCATTATTATTAGCGGTATAATTATCACTGTGATGTCGACGTAATTTAGCTGTTTTTGTTATAGTCTAATCTGATTTTAACATTTTTTGGATTAGAACACAAAAAAAACAATGACGAAAGTGTCTCCCTTTGGCAGTTGTAATTACTGTCGTTAAATGTCGAGTAGCTCGGGAAGTTTCTCAGGAAGGAGCAGCAGCAGCTCGGCGTGTAGTAGTTCCAGAGGTGATAGTGAAATCTCCTTTGACGCTGCTGATGAGCTTCTCCAGTTTGGTTCCAGACGCATGGAGGTTAGTTATACCTTCTGTTTATGTTGATGCAAGATATTCATTGTGAATTAGTTTCTTCTTACTCTTTGATCAATAAAGTTTTGAGCTTTCTTTGTTTTTTTATTTATGGCAGCTAAGGAAAGAAAAGGACTTGCTGAGAAAATCGAAACCTCATAGTCTTGAACTAGTCAGAGTAAGCTCTTCTTCTTCTTCTTGTTTAATTTAATGTTATGCACATTTGAGGGGAAGTGTTTTCAGACATATATACATCTTCTCTTTGCCACAGAGATTGGAACTCCACTCAAAGTCATTATCTGAATCTCGCCTAGAAGACACGGCTAGGATTCAGACCATGGAGATAGAGTTGCTGAATTGCTATAAAGAGATTGGTAAACTCCCTAACTGAGCCTAGCAATATAATCTCTTTCTGAACTTAATAACTCTCAGCGTGTGTTATACTTTGTCTTGTAGGTTACTTGCGAGATCAACTGATTTTTAAAAGCAAGGAAGTGAGTTACCTCAACGAACATGTGCGCAATCTTGAATCCAAATTGGCTGAATCAGGGGACTTTGAAGAAGTTAAATTCTTGAGAGAGGAGCTGTGTATGTCTAAATCCGAGCATTTGTTGTTGTTGCAAGAACTCGAGAGCAAAGAGACAGAGCTACAGTGTTCGTCTCTTTCTGTGGAGAAACTGGAGGAGACCATCTCGTCCTTAACGTTGGAGTCCTTGTGTGAGATAGAAAGCATGAAGCTTGATATATCAGCTTTGGAGCAAGCACTCGTTGATGCGATGAGAATCCAAGAGGAAAGCATCCAAGAGAAAGATCAGTTGAAAGGAGTAATAGAAGAGGTTCAGTTTCAGTCTCGAGAGGCGCAAGAGAAGGCGAATTCCTTTGAGAAGCAAAACGAAGAGCTGAGGAAGAGAATCGCCTCTTCTGAAAAGAGTATCAAAGAGCTTTTTGTAAGAACCAAAGATCTGTTAGAAAGTGAAGACGAACAACAACCTCTAAATGCAGAGTGCTTCTTCGCTGAGTTGAGCCATGTGTTTCCAGTGTCCAGTGAAGTTCGGTGAGTTCCAGCTTATTACGGCTAACTTTTGTGTCCTCCCTGTTACTAACAATGTTGGTTGGTTTTGTGTCTTACAGAGAATGTTTCGATGCAATCATCAAGAAACTAGAACTTTCCCGGAATACAACTTTGATTGATAAAATGGAGGGTATGGGGAAACAGATACAGCTGCAGGAAGATCTTGTGAAGCGGCTCAAGGTACGTTTGAAAAACTTAGGGTTTCTATTTTGCTATCTTTTGTCAAAAGGGTTAATCTAACTAGTTTCGGATGTGATATTTTGTGTGTATGTGCAGGAGGAACTGAAACAGGAGAAACTGAAGGCGAAGGAAGAAGCGGAAGACCTTACGCAAGAAATGGCTGAACTAAGGTATAAGATGACATGTTTGGTCGATGAAGAACGCAAACGCCGTGTGTGCGTAGAGCAAGCGTCGTTACAGAGAATCGCAGAACTGGAAGCACAGGTATTTACTTATTTTATGAATATGCTTCCATGAAGGAATCTAACTGTTTTTTTTTTTTTAATGCTCTATTGTTAAAGATGAAGAGAGAGACGAACAAGCGCTCTTCCACAGATATGCTACCTCTTTCCGTGTTATGAAAACACCATGAGCTTTGATGCATAGCTTTACCTTTACACAATTAACCCATGTTCACATCTCTGAGTCTCATCCATGGATTTTCCGCTGAAATATGCTTGGAAGGTGATGGTTCTTTCTTAATTACAAATGGAATCGCAGGATGGGCAGGATCAGAGAGACTTGAAGTGGCAGGAGTGAGATGAACAACCGATGTGAGAGTCAAACCTTTGATTAAATGTCTCAGGAAGAATATAGCATTAGAGATTTGATTTACTCTCTTTTCTTTTAGCTTTTAGAGTACATAATGTGCTTGGAACGTAGCAATGAAGTGGGAGGAATCTACTGTTTGGCTCATGTTGCGAGTGTGTATGTATATATTCTTTCTTTGTTTTGACAGAGAAAACAAGTTCTTATGAAACTCTTATTGGTTCATCTTTGCGAGTGTGTATGCATATTCTTTCATCTTGTAGCGATTGTTATGTAATCAGCAAAATGGAAAATCCAAGCAAAGAAGAAAATAGTAGTTGCCTAATGTGTTTGCTTGCTTCTTTGAAAATTGGCTGAATCTCATCACATCACACTTCACTTTAAGAGTCCATGCTTTGCTTGGATACTCTCTCATGCACAACGTCTTTGTACTAAAGTTCTGTAAATTATAAACCTATCTATTAGAAGATTACAAAACCAATTACTCTTGTTGAATTCTGTATAATTAATTTAGTTTTGTTTGTTTTATTTTAAACTAAAATTTTAATTTTAATATTTGACGTTTCTTTATTATATGCTTAAAAGTTTCTCGGCGGTTAGTTAGACTCGAATAATAATAATAACAGAAATCGGATGATGAATTTGATGACAATACACACACCTTGAAGCCATCCAATAGGATTACCCCTGAGCCTTCTCTAGCTGCTAAGAGTTTCAGCTTAAACCCTTTTGATGATGATGATTGTGATGAGAAAAGATTCACTTCATTCTTTGAATATTTAAAGCCATCAAATATGATGATTGCCCCTGAACCTTCTCTAGCCGCTAAGAATCTCACCTTGAACCCTTTTGATGATGATGATTGTGATGAGGTTGAGAAGAGATTCACTACTTCGTCTAAACCCTCTTTGAATCTGGATGCAAAGAGGAGCCGGTACAGGAACGGTTTCCGTGATTCTGGAGGTGTTGAGAACCAGAGTGTTCAGGAACTTGAGAGCTACGCTGTGTACAAGTCTTGGGAAACAACCAAAACCGTCCAAGGGTGTCTGAAAGTAGCGCAGGGGATTTAGATCAGATGCTACCAGGACTCTGGTCATGTTGAATGAGCAAGGCGAGAAGATCACAAGGACACACCAGAAGACTGTTGACATCGATCATGATCTCAGTCGGGTAAGAGAGATGAGACTTTAAACCCAAATAAACTTCTATGGGATGATTCTGATTGTTATGTTTCGTGTTTGGTTTCAGGGTGAGAAACTTCTTGGAAGCCTCGGTGGCATTTTTTCAAGGACTTGGAAGTCAAAGAAGTCTCGTTCCATAACCGGTCCAGTCATGACTAGAGGTGGTTTGCTCTTGTTATTTTTAAGGAGTGAATCTCTTGCTTGTCCCTGTACCTAACTCTTCACATATTCTGAGTAGGTGAATCCCCAAAGAGAAGAGTTAATCACTTAGAGACCAGAGAAAAGCTGGGGTTGAACCATTTTCCTAAACCACAATCAAGAACCCATGGACCGCTCCCTGAATCCCCTGATGCCTATCAGAAACTAGAGGTTTGGATTTAACCAAGTTACAAAACTAGTTATCTTTTGCTTGTGAACATTTTAAGATTCCTGCTGTGTTAACAGGTGGAGAAAGCAAAGCAGGACGATGGACTTGCAGATTTGAGTGATCTACTCAGCGAACTGAAGAACATGGCTGTTGATATGGGAACTGAAATCGAAAGGTTTTTCTTTCATATCTATCTACTTCCTCTATATATATATATATACATTCTTCCTCGCTTCTTCCTAGATAAAACTGAGAATCATATAAAATGTAAATCTCAGGCAAAACAATGGACTTGATCACCTTCAAGACGATGTGGACGAGCTCAACTTCAGAGTGAAACAATCTAACCAACGAGCTCTCCGTTTACTCGGAAAGTAAAACTAGTTAGCTTCTCTATTCTCTTGATCGTTTTGTTGCTTAAACTCATGAAACAATAGATTCAATGTTGTAACCCTGATCTTAATAAAAATTGAAACATTTGATTCCGACAACTGCAGAATCCTGTGACATTAACAATCACACACAGTAGTTCATCATATATAACTAACAAAAAATAAAATCAAACCAACCAAAGAGGGTGTAACAGGAACAAAGAACCACACAACTAGGAGAAAACCTTAGTTCTGGGAAGAAGAGACAAGAGACATGAACTCTTGATCTGATTCCAAAGCTTCCATAAACTCTGGCAAAAGACAGACTTCAAAATCTATGCTCCCACCTCCTTCTCTCCCAGGGTAAGCTGATACCTTCCCGTCAAACTTACCGCCATAACCGCTTCTAACAGCAACCGCTTTCCCCATCCCAAACTGGCATCCGTACTTGTCAAACCTCGGCGAGCTTCCCATATGAACAACGTTCGGATCGTGTACTGCCGCTGGTGGAGACTTCAACCATCGATCAATTTGGGAAGCGATCTTCTCGCCAGTGTGCTCGGTTACAGCTCGATGGAGCTTTGAAGCAGCCCATCCTAACCCATTCTTCTCCAATAGATCACCATTTTTGGCAGTGGTACTTGTAGCAGAGACGTAAAACCCAACGTGATTCGTCGGCAATGGTGGATCCATTCTTGATCTACTGTCTGCAGCAAACCTGCAAGTAGTTTCTTGATCATTTGGTGCTTTTCTTGCTCTTGTAATGCTTCTCCATATAACTGCGGTTAGTGACTGCAACGAAGAGATTGTTGTTGTATTACAATCTTGATTGGCCTTTGATTTGAGTGATCTCACTGTCTCTGATGAGAAATGGAACATTCTCTCTTTCAAAACCGGAGATTCGGATTGATGACTAATGGAGGACTTATCAAGTGGACTGTAAGGAAGCCTGCAAAGAGGACCAGACACTTCTCGGAAGATTGGAGGATTCTTGAGACAAAACAAGTTGTTGTGATTAGTGAAGATGTCGGAGAAAGAGTTGAAGAAATGCCAGAAAGTACATCCATCTCCAATCGAATGATTCATAGACAATCCTATGAACACTCCATCTACAAGTTCTGTTACCTACACAAATCCCAAATAGAGTTTGACATACAAGAATGAATGTGAGATCTTGAACCTGAAAATGTACCTTGACTGATAAGAGACTCATGTTCTGACCATCTAGATTCACTGCTTTGTGATGATCAAATAAAAATGAACAACCAAAGGAACGTATGTGGACTCAATAATATCTGACACACATAGATCCAACTTGGCATGGATAAATCCAGCTCCAGGACTGTTGTTACAATCCACAAACACCGAGTAAGATCTTCTTGGATTGTCGGTTTTCAAGGTCGAGAGTCGACCCGCGAAAGGGTAGAAGTGGACAAGTGTTGCTGCTAGAGAGTCTTTAAGCTTTTGAAGCAATGTCTCCATGAAGTCTTTTGGTTTGGTTGCATCATCATCAGACTGTTCAGATGATGGTTTGAGAAAGAGGAGACCCTTTTGGATGTATTGGAAGGAGAGAAATGATCGGTCGGTGATAAATGGTATGGCTCTTTTGATTTTTCAGGAAGGGTTTTGGGTTTGATGAAGCATTCTGTGACAATCTTTACTTCAGATGATGAAGAAGAAGAAGAAGATGATGAAACCATTTTTTTGCTTCTTTCAATGTTTCTTTGCTTTGATATCTGTTTACCAACTAGTTTAGTTAGTAGAATCAATGATATAATTAGTGATGGTTAGTTGCAGGAGATATTGTTATTGATCTTAATCCCCTATATATTATTTTAGAAGCACTCTAAACAAATAACCTTTACTTCATGTGTGATTTACATGAGTGCCATTTACACTTGTCAACTCCACAATGACTCTCAACCCCTATATTTAAAAACCCTTAGTTAACTAGCCTAATTACATCAATTGCCATTGGTAAGTAGTTTATATAGCCTAACATAATTATATAGTTTTTGACTACATTAAAGCGAGCTTCATAATATGGACGAACTTCATATTCTCTAGGATTACGAACGTATGAAAATATTTTCAAGACCTCACTAAACATGAACGTAGACTATAAATATATTTTGTTTATATTATATATTCCATTCATCGTAGACTATATTCCATTCATCATAGACTATATATATATTTTGTTTATATTATGTATTCCTTTCATGTATTTGAATTGCATCACTTTAATCTAAATTGCTATATGATTGTATATATTACTATGCTGGTTCTACATTATATTTTAACGACATGTTCAAATTGATTAGTTTGTAAACGTTTATGTTGTTTAAATTTGAAAAAATTTTGTCAAAAAGAAGTTTAATCAAAATATGTGGTTTTGATAGTAGCCTAATTACATTTCTTTTCATTTAGTTAATCAAAATATGTAGAGTAAGGTATATCAAATTACGTAGAGTATATCAAATTTTAATCACATATCAAAATACGTAGAATTGAGTATATACTGTAAAATTTAATGCAGTTGGTCAAAAAATAATATAGCCGGTATTATGGCATTGCTTGCCTTAATTATGCCTTTGATACCGTTAATTAAAATTTAATACATCAATTTCGATTAATTTATCACCGTGATTTGGAGGCTTTTAAGGTATTAGAGTATATCAAATTTCAATCACACATGATGTGATTTGTAATCAGGATTAAATTCTAAATAACACATTATTGACTAATTTTAATAATCTTAATCACTTTAATCTAAATTGCTATATGATTGTATATATTACTATGCTGGTTCTACATTATATTTTAACGACATGTTCAAATTGATTAGTTTGTAAACGTTTATGTTGTTTAAATTTGAAAAATTTTGTCAAAAAGAAGTTTAATCAAAATATCAAAATCATATATAAAATCAAAATATGTAGAGCGGTATTTTATATGTCATTTTGATATTTTGATTAAACTACGATTCATTTAGTTAATCAAAATGAGTAGAATTTAGTATATACTGTAAAATTTAATGCAGTTGGTTAAAAAATAATTTAGCCTGTATTATGGCATTGCTTGCCTTAATTATGCCTTTGATACCGTAAATTAAAATTTAATACATCAATTTCGATTAACAATCTCCGTGATTTGCAGGTTTTTAATTCTATTCTCTTTAAATTTATCACACATTAGGATCTATATACGGTTATGCCTATAATTTGTATTTATTCTTTATATTTACACTCTTTTTAAGGTATTAGAGATTCAATGTCCTCAATAACTCTCATTAATGATTTACTGAAAGAGATTAATTTGCGATCCCCTTAGTATTATTTGAGGAGCACTCTTAAAAATAAACATTTCTCTCATGTGTTATTATCAAATTTTCCATTACTTAGGTGTCATCATGAGAGTCTTCCTCATACATTTTAGTGAATAATCCTTCTTTTACTAGATTTAATTACTTATAATGCCATTGGTCATTGACTTGCATATTATTATATACTATAATTATTTCAAACGGATTATACATATGTCACTTATATTTAATGCGATATTTAAGATTGTTTTTGTTGCATTATCGTAATGTGATTCTCATTCTTGCATGGTATCTCATATTATCGAAATGAGATATTACGAGATGCATTTTAATTGTTTGACTAATAATGTAAACTATAAAATACTCATGTATAAAAAAAATAAAAAGTGGCGACCGTATTGAAATCAAAAGAGTGATAAACTATATTGTAAACTATAATACTCATGTATATAAAAGTGGTCGATAGTATAGAAACTAAACTCCCATATTTGAATAATCTTATTAAACTATACAAAAGTGGTCGACCGTATAGAAACTAAACTCCCATTATACATAAAAATCATCATCACACTTATTAAACTATATACTAATGTATATAAAAATTTAAAAGTGGTCAACCGTATTATGGCATTGCGAGGTGACCCTTATTGAAAAATCCTTATTGAAAAATCATTGAATGTATATATGGCATTACTTCCCTTTATATATTCGCATAATATTAATCAAAGAATTATTATAAGAAAGTTTTGACTCATATTCGTATAGAAATTAGAACAATTTGTGGTACATCAAATCATGACTAATTTCATTTAATCATTTAATCTAAATTGCTATATGATTGTATATATTACTATGCTGGTTCTACATTATATTTTAACGACATGTTCAAATTGATTAGTTTGTAAACGTTTATGTTGTTTAAATTTGAAAAAATTTTGTCAAAAAGAAGTTTAATCAAAATATGTGGTTTTGATAGTAGCCTAATTACATTTCTTTTCATTTAGTTAATCAAAATATGTAGAGTAAGGTATATCAAATTATTAGAGTATATCAAATTTTAATCACATATCAAAATAATAGAATTGAGTATATACTGTAAAATTTAATGCAGTTGGTCAAAAAATAATATAGCCGGTATTATGGCATTGCTTGCCTTAATTATGCCTTTGATACCGTTAATTAAAATTTAATACATCAATTTCGATTAATTTATCACCGTGATTTGGAGGCTTTTAAGGTATTAGAGTATATCAAATTTCAATCACACATGATGTGATTTGTAATCGGATTAAATTCTAAATAACACATTATTGACTAATTTTAATAATCTTAATCACTTTAATCTAAATTGCGATATGATTGTATTAAATTACTATGCTGGTTCTACATTATATTTTAACGACATGTTCAAATTGATTAGTTTGTAAACGTTTACGTTGTTTAAATTTGAAAAAATTTTGTCAAAAGAAGTTTAATCAAAATATCAAAATCATATATAAAATCAAAATATGTAGAGCAGAGTATTTTATATGTCATTTTGATATTTTGATTAAACTACGATTCATTTAGTTAATCAAAATGAGTAGAATTTAGTATATCTTGTAAAATTTAATGCAGTTGGTTAAAAATAATTTAGCCTGTATTATGGCATTGCTTGCCTTAATTATGCCTTTGATACCGTTAATTAAAATTTAATACATCAATTTCGATTAACAATCTCCTGATTTGCAGGTTTTAATTCTATTCTCTTTAAATTTATCACACATTAGGATCTATATACGGTTATGCCTATAATTTGTATTTATTCTTTATATTTACACTCTTTTTAAGGTATTAGAGATTCAATGTCCTCAATAACTCTCATTAATGATTTACTGAAAGAGATTAATTTGCGATCCCCTTAGTATTATTTGAGGAGCACTCTTAAAAATAAACATTTCTCTCATGTGTTATTATCAAATTTTCCATTACTTAGGTGTCATCATGAGAGTCTTCCTCATACATTTTAGTGAATAATCCTTCTTTACTAGATTTAATTACTTATAATGCCATTGGTCATTGACTTGCATATTATTATATACTATAATTATTTCAAACGGATTATACATATGTCACTTATATTTAATGCGATATTTAAGATTGTTTTTGTTGCATTATCGTAATGTGATTCTCATTCTTGCATGGTATCTCATATTATCGAAATGAGATATTACGAGATGCATTTTAATTGTTTGACTAATAATGTAAACTATAAAATACTCATGTATATAAAAAATAAAAAGTGGCGACCGTATTGAAATCAAAAGAGTGATAAACTATATTGTAAACTATAATACTCATGTATATAAAAGTGGTCGATAGTATAGAAACTAAACTCCCATATTTGAATAATCTTATTAAACTATACAAAAGTGGTCTAATCGTGATAGAAACTAAACTCCCATTATACATAAAAATCATCATCACACTTATTAAACTATATACTAATGTATATAAAAACTTAAAAGTGGTCAACCGTATTATGGCATTGCACGGGGTGACCCTTATTGAAAAATCCTTATTGAAAAATCATTGAATGTATATATGGCATTACTTCCCTTTATATATTCGCATAATATTAATCAAAGAATTATTATAAGAAAGTTTTGACTCATATTCGTATAGAAATTAGAACAATTTGTGGTACATCAAATCATGACTAATTTCATTTAATCATTTAATCTAAATTGCGATATGATTGTATTAAATTACTATGCTGGTTCTACATTATATTTTAACGACATATTCAAATTGATTAGTTTGTAAGCGTTTACGTTTTTAAATTGAAATAAATTTAATATGGAAAGAAGTTTAATCAAAATATCAAAATCATATATAAAATCAAAATATGTAGAGCAGAGTATTTTATATGTCATTTTGATATTTTGATTAAACTACGATTCATTTAGTTAATCAAAATGAGTAGAATTTAGTATATCTTGTAAAATTTAATGCAGTTGGTTAAAAATAATTTAGCCTGTATTATGGCATTGCTTGCCTTAATTATGCCTTTGATACCGTTAATTAAAATTTAATACATCAATTTCGATTAATTTTATCACCGTGATTTGGAGGCTTTTAAGGTATTAGAGTATATCAAATTTCAATCCAAAGAAGTCTATGTGAAAAATTAAGATGATAGACTTCAAATAGTTCTGTTGGAAACAATGTCACACCAATTATGCGGTTTTATTAGTTTTTTGTGTTTCTTTATAATTTGTTTCATCTAGCATTTTATTATCTTATTGCCTATGTTTCCTTTTATTTTATATTCATATTTTATACTATGAAAACAATAATTCTATTACTTATGTTTTGTTTTATCTTAAATTCAGAATAAATTTATATAAGTCTAAACTTACTCTTATAGATTTATTTCCATACAATATACTAAAATTACACCAATAAATAAATCTATATGGTTTAAAATTTATAACCTCTTATAGTTAAATCACAACTTTCTAGCGTGATATATGCTAATAACAATAAATTTAATTTATATTTTTGCTGACGTAATTTGTTCCGTGGTATTTTTTATTCTTATTATTCAGAATAACATGTATTTGTTATTTAAGCTGAAAAAATTAATATTTTTTTCTAAATATTTTTATTGGGTATATAATTATCTTTTAAAAATATTTTTACTATATTTAGAGATACAAATAAGAGTTCTCTATATTTTTACTTATAAATAGAGATTTTTATTATAAAACATACATTAAAGCAAATCCACCTATATAATATAATCAATCTGGTAATTAAATTCAGTTCACTCGGCTCACGTTGGTCACCCTATGATATAGTTTGGTTACTCTGCTTGTCCTTTTTTTTAAAAAAAAAACATGTTTACAGTTCATGTGGTTTGACCGGTTCGATTCCACTAAACCGGTGATTTCTTTTTGGTTTCACGACGGAATCGAAGAAGCGGTCGGAATCGATAACACCCCACCCAAGCTTGTTAGACTCTCATAGAGACAGACATACGGCTCTCTATGTGTATGTTTCATATCTACAACTCTCTCTCTCTATCAACTCAAATTCATCAAAAGATTTCAACTCTCATCTTAATAAAACTGAAACATTTGTCTCCAACAACTGCAGAATCCTCTTGACATTAATGAATCAAAATCAGACAACAATAACAACCTTATCAAACCGAACCAAAGAGGGTGGTAACAGAACAGAGAAACCTTAGTTCTGTTGTCTATGAAATATTACAGGATCAAGAAGAAGAGACAAGAGACATGAACTCATGATCAGATTCCAAAGCTTCCATAAACTCTGGCAAAAGACACACTTCCAAATCAATGCTTCCACCTCCATCTCTCCCAGGGTAAGCTGACACCTTCCCGTCATGCTTACCGTTATAACCGCTTCTAACCGCAACCGCTTTCCCCATCCCAAACTCGCTTCCGTACTTGTCAAACCTCGGCGAGCTTCCCATATGGACGAGGTTCGGTTCAGAAAACTGATCCGGTTGCAAAACAAAAGGAGACTTCAACCACTGTTCGAGCTCGGAAGCGATCCTCTCGCCGCTCTGTTCGGTTACAGCTTGGTGCAGCTTCGAAGCCGCCCGTCCTAACACATTCTCCAACACGTCACCGGCTTTGGCAGTGGTGCTTGCGAGAGAGGTGTAAACTCCAAAGTGATTGGTAGGCAGTGGTGGATCAGCTCTTGTTCTAGTGCCTACAGCAAACCTGCAAGTGGTTTCTTGATCGTTTGGTACTCTTCTTGCTCTTGTGATGCTTCTCCATATGAATGCGGTTAGTGACTGCAGAGTAGAGATCATCATTGTTGTTGTTGTTCCGCAATCTTGGTTGGCCTTTGCTTTTAACGATCTCAGTGTTTCTGATGAGAAATGGAACATTCTCTCTTTCAAAACCGGAGAGTGGGATTGAATAATGGACTCGTCAAGTGGGCTGTAAGGAAGCCTGCAAATAGGACCAGACACTTCACGGAAGATCTGAGGATTCTTGAGACAAACGTCATCTTCTTGTGAGTTGAAGATCTCGGACCAAGAGCTGAAGAAGTTCCAGAAGGAACATCCATCTCCAACTGAATGGTTCATAGACAATCCTATGAACACTCCATCTACCAGCTCTGTTACCTTGACTGATAAGAGACTCATGTTCTGACCATCGACATCAACCGCTTTGTGATGGTCAAAGAAAGATTGAACAACCGAAGGAACGTGTGTGGACCCAACGATGTCTGATACACTTAGATCAGACTTAGCATGGATAAACCCAGCTCCAGGACTGTTGTTACAATCCACAAACACCGAGTAAGATCTTCTCGGATGGTCGGTTTTCAAGGTCGAGAGGCGACCCGCGAGAGGGTGGAAATGGACAAGAGTTGTTGCTAGAGAGTCTTTTAGCTTTTGAAGCAGAGTCTCCATGAAGTCTTTTGGTTTGGTTGCATCATCAGATGGTTTGAGAAAGAGAAGACCCTTTTGGATGTATTGAAATGAGAGCATCAGATGATCCAATGGTGATAAATGGTATGGCTCTTTTGATTTTTCAGGGAGGGTTTTTGGTTTGATGAAGCATTCTGAGATTATCTTGACTTCAGATGAACAAGAAGAAGATGAAACCATTTTTGCTTCTTTCAATTCTTCTTTGTTTTCTTGATAAATAGATAACAATTAGCATATCAATATATCAATGACTGTATAATTATATGCTTTGTTGTGTGACTTGAAAATATATATATGTGGGACAAAATCCTAACAAGATTATCTTCTAAAACCATACTAGTATTACGTAAGCCAAGTCGTCACATGGGAGGCCCTAGATACGCGTGGAAAGTGCTACTTGACCATGTTGTGATAAAGATACCATTCTTCTTTGTCAGAACCTCTAATTATTTTGTTGGCAATTAGCTTCAAAGTCTTTCTTTTTGTCATCTGAATATTTTATTAAATAATTAATTACAAATTAATATAATTAAATTGTGAAAATATATTTTAAAAATTAAGAGATTTTTTATATGTATTATGTTGCTATCTGAAAACACTATTTTTATTATAAAGTTAAAAATTTAAGATATAAAACAATTTATAATTAAATATTAGTCAAAAGAATTATTATAAGAAAGTTTTGACTCATATTAGTATAGAAATTAGAACAATTTGTGGTACATCAAATCATGACTAATTTCATTTAATTATTTAGCTTCTCGACCAAGACTCTAAAATCAAGGAATCATACAATTATTCAATCTGATTATATTCGATAGATATTTGAATTTACACAAGGTTAATATTGTTTCCTCAATGTTGATTTCTTAATTATATTACTTTCCATAATTAAAAATTTTTAGCTAAAAGTTAGGATTTACACGGTTTTACTTATGCCAGATAAAATCATTGACTCTCTAATTTTTCATAAGCAAAACCCTATAAGTGATCCTATATATATCAAGGGAGTGAATTCGACATTACGGCTACCCATTTCTCTGCGTATCAAAAAGAAAGTATCATGGATTTCATCTCGATTTGAAGCCAAAAATCTATGTGGAAAATCAAGGTGAAAGTTATCATTGAGTATGTAGTTTTGTGTTATGTGATTTTAAATATCAATCCAAATCTATGTGAAAAATTAAGATGATAGACTTCTAAATAGTTCTAAATTTGGAACAATGTCACACCAATTATGCGGTTTTATTAGTTTTTTTGTGTTTCTTTATAATTTGTTTCATCTAGCATTTTATTATCTTATTGCCTATGTTTCCTTTTATTTTATATTCATATTTTATACTATGAAAACAATAATTCTATTACTTATGTTTTGTTTTATCTTAAATTCAGAATAAATTTATATAAGTCTAAACTTACTCTTATAGATTTATTTCCATACAATATACTAAAATTACACCAATAAATAAATCTATATGGTTTAAAATTTATAACCTCTTATAGTTAAATCATTTCCGTAGCGTAGCAATTCTGCTAGTTAATATATTATAGTATATGCTTGTTGGAGAAACGTGACAAAAAAGGGTTGTATATTCATAGATTATAATAACTCGGCCACGTGGAAGACGATAGTCCCTATAATGTAAGTGAACAATGAGTATTTTAAAATGGATTGGGTTCCATTTATATGTTTCTTTAAAATGCTTAAAATAACTTGAATTTTACGTTTAGTTTTGTACGTACGTATTATTGTTGATTTAAAAATCCCATTTTAAAATGGATTACCTTAGTATATATAATCAATCTGGTAATTAAATTCAGTTCACTCGGCTCACGTTGGTCACCCTATGATATAGTTTGGTTACTCTGCTTGTCCTTTTTTAAAAAAAAAAATTGCATTGTTAACATCATAATGTCGATCTTGAGTTGAATTCAATTAATTTAATATAATTTGATTATACTACTACTAGGACTTTTATAATCTAAAATTTGCATTGTTTTTTTTTAAAAAAAAAAATTGCATTGTTAACATCATAATGTCGATCTTGAGTTGAATTCAATTAATTTAATATAATTTGATTATACTACTACTAGGACTTTTATAATCTAAAATTTGCATTGTTTTTTTTTAAAAAAAAAAAATTGCATTGTTAACATCATAATGTCGATCTTGAGTTGAATTCAATTAATTTTTCTGCCATATTTTCTTTCTTGTTGAGTCTGAAACATTATGATTTTTGACTAAAAAAATGTGTTATTCAATTGATTTGAGTATTGAAAATCATATGGTTCTGTATTATTAATAGCATTTTTAGAAAATGTACAATTATCATCATCACAATACTGAACAATAAAAACGTTAGAAGATTCTCACCTTCCCTCTCTTTCTCTGACCATTTGATTCTTCCTAAAAAAAAAAATTGCATTGTTAACATCATAATGTCGATCTTGAGTTGAATTCAATTAATTTAATATAATTTGATTATACTACTACTAGGACTTTTATAATCTAAAATTTGCATTGTTTTTTAAAAAAAAAAATTGCATTGTTAACATCATAATGTCGATCTTGAGTTGAATTCAATTAATTTAATATAATTTGATTATACTACTACTAGGACTTTTATAATCTAAAATTTGCATTGTTTTTTAAAAAAAAAAATTGCATTGTTAACATCATAATGTCGATCTTGAGTTGAATTCAATTAATTTAATATAATTTGATTATACTACTACTAGGACTTTTATAATCTAAAATTTGCATTGTTTTTTAAAAAAAAAAATTGCATTGTTAACATCATAATGTCGATCTTGAGTTGAATTCAATTAATTTAATATAATTTGATTATACTACTACTAGGACTTTTATAATCTAAAATTTGCATTGTTTTTTAAAAAAAAAAATCTAACTTTCTTCTCTTCTTCTTCTTCTTCTTCTTTTATTTTGTTTCCTCTGAAACTGCTACTACCAACTTTACACAAAACTATATTATTGTTTTTAATTTTATATTCCAGTTACTTTTGTTCTTCTGTTTTAGTCCTCTGAGAGTTTGGTGATCTAAAGGTAAAACTCTTTCTTACTTGAATCTTAGGAATATGTTACTGTATCCAATCATTATGATCAGAACATGAGATCGTATACCAAATCTACTAGACACTCTCCTGTTTACCATTTCCACTAAATCTTGATCTAATGGAACCAAGCGTTCAATTTTGATAGAGAGGTTCTTCATTCTGTAATATGTTTGGATGTGGTATACTCGATTTGATCTGAACAGCTTAGGATCGAGACCACATTGATCTAATCTTTATGTGCCTTTGTTTATATACGAGTTTAAATTTTTTTTATCTTTTGATTATCAGAAAGACCAAATTTGTAAACTTTGTTTCTTTGACTTTTCTTCTTAGATCCTTCTGACAAGTATATGCTTCTATGCAGTTCTGATGATGGCTGTCTGAAGAGAATATTTCACAAGTGAAAGAGATGATTCCTGATGAGAGCTGTTGTTCCAATGATATAAAACCAGTGAAGTTCATTGAAGAAACCTCTGTTCTTCTGCCTCCTCCTTCTCTCCCAGGGTAAGCTGAGACCTTACCGTCATGCTTGCTGTTATAACCGCTTCTAACCGCAACAGCTTTCCCCATCCCAAACTGGCTTCCGTACTTGTCAAACCTCGGCGAGCTTCCCATGTGGACAAGGTTCGGTTCAGAGAATTGATCTGGTTGCAAAACAAAAGGAGACTTCAACCAATGATCAATTTCGGAAGCTATCTTCTCGCTACTTTGTTCGGTTACAGCTTGATGCAGCTTTGAAGCAGCCCATCCCAACACATTCTCCAACAGGTCGCCTGTTTTGGCAGTGGTGCTTGCAAGAGAGGTGTAGACCCCAAAGTGATTTGCTGGCAATGGTGGATCCATCCTTATTCTAGTTCCTACAGCAAACCTGCAAGTAGTTTCTTGATCGTTTGATAAGCTCCTTGCTCTTGTAATGCTTCTCCATATAAATGCGGTTAATGACTGCAAAGAAGAGATCATTGTTGCTCCACAATCTAGATTAGCCTTTGATTTGAGTGATCTCAGCGTTTCTGATGAGAAATGGAACATTCTCTCTTTCAAATCCGGAGATTCGGATTGACCAATGGACTCATCAAGTGGACTGTAAGGAAGCCTGCAAAGAGGACCAGACACTTGACGAAAGATCTGAGGATTCTTGAGACAAAAGTTATTGTCATCTTGTTGTGAGTTGAAGATCTCAGACCAAGAGTTGAAGAAGTTCCAGAATGTACTTCCATCTCCAACTGAATGATTCATAGACAATCCTATGAACACTCCATCTACCAGCTCTGTTATCTTGACTGATAAGAGACTTAAGGTTTGACCATCGACATCAACTGCTTTGTGATGGTCAAAGAAAGATTGAACTACCAAAGGAACGTACTTGGACCCAACAATGTCTGCTACCGTTAGTTCTGATTTGGCATGGATAAATCCAGCTCCAGGGCTGTCGTTACAATCCACAAACACCGAGTGAGATCTTGGATTTTCTGTTTTCAAGGTGGAGAGACGACCTGCCAGCGGGTAGAAGTGGACGAGTGCTGTTGCTAGAGAGTCTTTAAGATTTTGCAGCAGAGTTTCCATGAAGTCTTTTGGTTTGGTTGCATCGTCAGACTGTTGAGATGGTTTGAAAAAGAGAAGACCCTTTTGGATGTATTGGAAGGAGAGCATCAGATGGTCTAATGGTGATAAATGGTATGGCTCATTTGATTTTTCAGCTATGGTTTGGGGTTTGATGAAGCATTCTGAGAATATCTTTACTTCATATGAAGAAGAAGGAGAAGATGAAGATGAAACCATTTTTGCTTCTTTCATGCTTCTTTTTTTCTTCTTAATATATATAGATAACAAGTAGCATATCAAAATCTCCGATATAAATTTCTATATATTTTCTCTAAAAATAAATACTTCATTATAAAGTTGGATTTGCTCCAACTTATGTCTACATAATAGAATTTTTCTATTTTTAAAGAAAATATAAAAAAATATTTTTTTACTATATTTAGAGATACAAATAAGAGTTCTCTATATTTTTACTTATAAATAGAGATTTTTATTATAAAACATACATTAAAGCAAATCCACCTATATAATATAATTTTTTTATTTTAAAGAAAAAATGTATAAAGATAAAAATATAGTTGGGTTGGAGATGGTTTCAATGACCGTATAGTTATATGCTTTGTTCTGACTAGAAAACTTATAGATGTGAGACAAATCCTAACAAGATTATCTTCAAAACCAATACTAGTATTACGTAAGCCAAGTCGTCACATGGGAGCTCAGATACACGTCGAAAGTGCTACTTGGCCATGTTGTGACAAAGATGCCATTCTTTTTGTCAGAACCTACCTCTATATATTTTGTTGGCAAATTAGCTTTCGATGTCTTTTTTTGTCGTCTAAATATTATATTAAAATATAAGTAAAATATATATCTTACACAAAAAAATTTGTAAGAATCACGTTTTTTTTCGGGGAATCGAAAGCTAAAAAAGTAACTTTTCTAAACTAATAATCATAAAAAAAAACTAAACTATAATTAACTCGTAAAAACAAAAAACGCCATCTATACTATTATTTGAGAATTGAATTTCTTATTTGTTATATTCTCCATGATTTTAGGCTAAATCATAGTTTTAACAAATAATTTTAATTAGATTGATTAAAGTTTTGATATATTAAATGCATAATTATACAATTCATTATTTAAATAATTACAAATTAATATTATAAATTTATCTCAAAAAATAAATTGAAAATGTGTTTGAAAATAGAAAAAATAATTCCATGTATATATTTTGTGTTTATTCACATCTTTCTTTCTTATTTGTTATAATTAGTAGTATATATACATATATAATAATTAATTTTATCATTATACCAAAACATTAAAAATAGTTTTAGAAAAGAAAACTGATTTTTTTTTGTAAACATAATATATCATGAAATATTTTTAAAAACTATTAAATTTTATTTTAGTATTAAAATAATTAAGCGACGTATATACGCAATAACAATAAATTTAATTTATATTTTTTGCTGACGTAATTTGTTCCGTGGTATTTTTTTATTCTTATTATTCAGAATAACATGTATTTGTTATTTAAGCTGAAAAAATTAATATTTTTTTTCTAAATATTTTTATTGGGTATATAATTATCTTTTTAAAAATATTTTCCGCCAAAAGAGAATATTTTCAAAATATTAATTTTTATCTACAACAATAGCTTATATTTATAAAAATTTAAAATTAACTATATTTTACTTTAATATTTTTTCAAGAGTTTCACATAATTATAACTTTGTTTATATTAAAATTTATTTAAAAGATTATTATGTAAAGAAAAATGTTATTCTATTTTTTGTATGAAAAGTGTATTTTCTAAAATGATTTGTTTTAGTTATAATTATCAAAGTTTGAAAGTTAAAAGATCATTTGAAAATAGCAAATTATGATTTTCTAATAAAAAAATACTATTTTATAGGAAAATATTATCTCTATTTTAATAAAAATATACAGATTGAATATTTAGAAAAATATTAACCGAGTATTTATTAATTTTCAAAAACCCGTTATGAATTTATAATGAAACACGAATTTTATTTTAATAATATTAAATTTATATTTTATTAAAATAAATAAAATACATATAGTACACATTTTTTTTTGTCAACTCATACATCTGCAAGAATCACATTCTTTCTGGGACCAAAAGCTAGTCGACTTTTTTTCCAAAACTAATACGTTACAAGAGAAAACTAAACTACAATTAATTAGTAGAAACAAAAATATATACTCCAAAAGTTGTTTCAAGGGTGAAAATAACTCTGATAGTTACAATCCAAATAAGGGGATTGAAATAGGTAGAATAAAATTTTAAAGAAAATATAAAAATATTTTTTACTATATTTAGAGATACAAATAAGAGTTCTCTATATTTTTACTTATAAATAGAGATTTTTATTATAAAACATACATTAAAGCAAATCCACCTATATAATATAATTTTTTTATTTTAAAGAAAAAATGTATAAAGATAAAAATATAGTTGGGTTGGAGATGGTTTCAATGACCGTATAGTTATATGCTTTGTTCTGACTAGAAAACTTATAGATGTGAGACAAATCCTAACAAGATTATCTTCAAAACCAATACTAGTATTACGTAAGCCAAGTCGTCACATGGGAGCTCAGATACACGTCGAAAGTGCTACTTGGCCATGTTGTGACAAAGATGCCATTCTTTTTGTCAGAACCTACCTCTATATATTTTGTTGGCAAATTAGCTTTCGATGTCTTTTTTTGTCGTCTAAATATTATATTAAAATATAAGTAAAATATATATCTTACACAAAAAAATTTGTAAGAATCACGTTTTTTTTCGGGGAATCGAAAGCTAAAAAAGTAACTTTTCTAAACTAATAATCATAAAAAAAAACTAAACTATAATTAACTCGTAAAAAACAAAAAAAAACGTCATCTATACTATTATTTGAGAATTGAATTTGCTTATTTGTCATATTCTCCATGATTTTAGGCTAAATCATAGTTTTAACAAATAATTTTAATTAGATTGATTAAAGTTTTGATATATTAAATGCATAATTATACAATTCATTATTTAAATAATTACAAATTAATATTATAAATTTATCTCAAAAAATAAATTGAAAATGTGTTTGAAAATAGAAAAAATAATTCCATGTATATATTTTGTGTTTATTCACATCTTTCTTTCTTATTTGTTATAATTAGTAGTATATATACATATATAATAATTAATTTTATCATTATACCAAAACATTAAAAATAGTTTTAGAAAAGAAAACTGATTTTTTTTTGTAAACATAATATATCATGAAATATTTTTAAAAACTATTAAATTTTATTTTAGTATTAAAATAATTAGCGACGATATATGCTAATAACAATAAATTTAATTTATATTTTTTGCTGACGTAATTTGTTCCGTGGTATTTTTTTATTCTTATTATTCAGAATAACATGTATTTGTTATTTAAGCTGAAAAAATTAATATTTTTTTCTAAATATTTTTATTGGGTATATAATTATCTTTTAAAAATATTTTCCTAAAAGAGAATATTTTCAAAATATTAATTTTTATCTACAACAATAGCTTATATTTATAAAAATTTAAAATTAACTATATTTTACTTTAATATTTTTTCAAGAGTTTCACATAATTATAACTTTGTTTATATTAAAATTTATTTAAAAGATTATTATGTAAAGAAAAATGTTATTCTATTTTTTGTATGAAAAGTGTATTTTCTAAAATGATTTGTTTTAGTTATAATTATCAAAGTTTGAAAGTTAAAAGATCATTTGAAAATAGCAAATTATGATTTTCTAATAAAAAAATACTATTTTATAGGAAAATATTATCTCTATTTTAATAAAAATATACAGATTGAATATTTAGAAAAATATTAACCGAGTATTTATTAATTTTCAAAAACCCGTTATGAATTTATAATGAAACACGAATTTTATTTTAATAATATTAAATTTATATTTTATTAAATAATTAATTACAAATTAATATAATTAAATTGTGAAAATATATTTTAAAAATTAAGAGATTTTTTATATGTATTATGTTGCTATCTGAAAACACTATTTTTTATTATAAAGTTAAAAATTTAAGATATAAAACAATTTATAATTAAATATTAGTCAAACAACAATATTCATATAAAGATATTTTCTAACTATTTTTAATATATGAGTGTTTTAAAACCTTTTAACACAATAATAAATATATACTTTAATGAACGTTTTTTTTACATATATTAATAATTTGATGTTTGATTTAACTATTTGAAATCATAAATAATAGGTTAAGTTGTGACTGAGTTTAAAACAAATTTTCTTTTAATTGCTTCTACTTAAAAACAGTTTAAGTTTAATCCGTGAAACACTATGGCTTCAGTTGGTGACCATTAGAAAAATAGAAAAAAATGAACAAAATGATAAATAAAATTTCATTCGAGGAATTGGAAAATAAAATAAAATATGAATTTTGTCCAATTTGTTCCTTATCAAAATTGCATAGGGAAATTTTTCCTTATAAATTCATTCCTCCATATGAAATTTAGAGGAAAAAATAGAATCTACCTTTCAATAATTTAACTAAAATTTCAACATAACTGATATAAATTTTGAGGAAGAAATAATTCATCATAATTTTTTTCTTTCAATATGGTCACCAAATATAGTTTTATTATGTCAATTTGTGGATTAATAAGACATAATTTAATAAGTATTCGATGATTATGTTCGTATGTGCGGGCAAAACACCTAATTAATAGTATTTGAAAGTGAAAATAGCTTTGATAATTGCAATCCTAAAGAAACGAATCTAAGTGTCTGCTTACCTCTTTGATTAGAAAGGGGTTACGATGATCCAAACACTTAGTGCTCCTTTTAAAAAATCACACACACATTTCAACTAATATAATATTTTCCAATCTCTGTAAACAATTTTAGTTTTTATTGTCTTTTTCCCCTTTTTAACATAACATTCATTCTAAAAAAATATTTTAGTTTAGATTATTATTATTTTTATTTTTTTTGCAAAAGGCTTTATTTAGTTTAGATTATATGTTTATTGTTTTTGCACGAATTATTTGAAGCATCTCTTTGTGTTTTGGGAGTCAGCAACTCAGCATCTCTAGATCTTATCTCCTTTTTTCAATATTTAATCATAAGAATCTAAAGCCAGTCCATCACCGAGAGAATCATTCTTTAGAAAAAATACAAAAAGACTTTGTTTCATGTCTCTCCGATCCGTCAAAAAGGCACATTAATTTGATTACACGATTATTAATATGGACTACAACTACTAGGACTTATTTAATCTAAAACTTGTTTTGTTAACATCATAATGTCGATCTTGAGTTGAATTCAATTAATTTAATATAATTTGATTATACTACTACTAGGACTTTTATAATCTAAAATTTGCATTGTTTTTTTAAAAAAAAATTGCATTGTTAACATCATAATGTCGATCTTGAGTTGAATTCAATCAATAAAATCAATTTTATGCCATATTTTCTTTCCTTTATTTTGTTGAGTCCTAAACATTATGAGATTTTGACTAATAAATTTCTTATTCAATTGATTTAAATATTTAAATTCATATGGTTCTGTAATAATATAATTTTAAAAAATCTAATTATTGAAATTAATTTGCTGCCATATTTTCTTTTCTTCTTTTTTGTTGAGTCAGAAACATTATGAGATTTCGACTAATAAATGTGTTATTCAATGGATTTTGAGTATTGAAAATCACATGGTTCTGTACTAATATCATTTTTGAAATTCTTATTATCATCATCCCAAAACTGTGAATTTTCAGGAACAAAAACGTCAAAAGATTCTCACATTCCCTCTCTTTCTCTAACCTTTTTTTTCTAAATATTTTTATTGGGTATATAATTATCTTTTAAAAATATTTTTTACTATATTTAGAGATACAAATAAGAGTTCTCTATATTTTTACTTATAAATAGAGATTTTTATTATAAAACATACATTAAAGCAAATCCACCTATATAATATAATTTTAAAAATCTAATTATTGAAATTAATTTGCTGCCATATTTTCTTTCCTTTATTTTGTTGAGTCCTAAACATTATGAGATTTTGACTAATAAATTTCTTATTCAATTGATTTAAATATTTAAATTCATATGGTTCTGTAATAATATAATTTTAAAAATCTAATTATTGAAATTAATTTGCTGCCATATTTTCTTTCTTTTTCTGTTTCCTCTGACTTTCTTTAAGTCACTCTTCATTCATCCTCCAACAACCACTAGGATTTAGAAATCCTACCCAAAACTATATTTTTGTTTTTAAATATATTTTAAAGTTTCTCAGTATTCTTGATCTCCTGTTTTAGTCACATACGAGAGGTACGTAGGTGATCTACATGTAACATCTTTCTTACTTGTATCTTAAGAATATGTTATTGTACCCAATCATTACCTGAACTTGAGATCATAAACCAAATCTACTAGACTCTCCAGTTTAGCATTTTCCGTAAATTTTAATCTAATGGAACCAAATATTTAGATAGGTTCTTCATTCTCTAATATGTTTGGATGTTGTATACTCGTTTTGATCTGAACAGTTTAGGATCGAGATCACACTAATCTAATCATTATGTGCCTTTTTTATGTATGAGTTTGGTTTCTTTGACTTTTCTTCTTAGATCCTTGACTACTGTTAACATGTACTTGCTTCTCTGCAGTTCTGGTAATGGCTGAAGAGAATATTTCACAAGTTAAAGAGATGATTCCTGATGAGAATTGTTGCTTTGTTCTTCCTCCTCCTCCAGCTGCAGTGTCCAATGGTAATGTGAATCTGAGACGGCATTCGACTGGAGCGTTAGATAAACGAGGAGGTAAAGCTCAGGCTCAAACTCGTTACCGTGGGAACCAAGCGAGTTCGACTCATGATCTATGTAAGCACGGGAAGAGGCGTGAGGATGAGTTGGTGATCAAACCGTGGAAGCTGGTTAAGAACAAGAACGTTGAAGGTGGAGGTGGTTTTGTGAATGGTGAGACTTTGAGACTGGTAAGGAAATCGTTGGTTAATGTCTCTAAACCTGACAAGTCGTTGCATGTTGCAAAGAGAGATCATGCTGCTGCTAGTGAAGTTGCCAAGTCTTGTGATGGGGTAAGGGCTAAGAGAAGTGAAACCAAGAGTAGTACTATCACTCCTAGTGGCCTAGCTTCTGGTGTAAAAATGGTCAAGAAGACAAATGTTGATGTAAAGAAGGTGAGCAAGAGTTCTAAAGAGGATGTACTGAAAACTCTGAAGGAAAAAGAGAAGAAGACAAAGATTGATGAACATGTTACAAGTGATGATGTATTGGAGAAGAAAGTTTCAAGGAACAGTGAGAAAAAGAGTTCTAAAGAGGATCTTCTAAAGAATGTGAAGAGCAAAGAGAAGACGGAGACTCATGAACCGGTTAGATGTGATGATGTGTTGGAGAAGAAGGTTTCAAGGATCATGGAGAAAAAGAGTTCTAAAGAGGATGTACTGAAAAATATAAAGGACAAAGAGAAGAAGACGAAGATTGATGATGTATTGGAGAAGAAGGTTTCAAGGATCATGGAGAAAAAGAGTTCTAAAGAGGATGTACTGAAAAATATAAAGGACAAAGAGAAGAAGACGAAGATTGATGATGTATTGGAGAAGAAGGTTTCAAGGATCATGGAGAAAAAGAGTTCTAAAGAGGATGTACTGAAAAATATAAAGGACAAAGAGAAGAAGACGAAGATTGATGATGTATTGGAGAAGAAGGTTTCAAGGATCATGGAGAAAAAGAGTTCTAAAGAGGATGTACTGAAAAATATAAAGGACAAAGAGAAGAAGACGAAGATTGATGATGTATTGGAGAAGAAGGTTTCAAGGATCATGGAGAAAAAGAGTTCTAAAGAGGATGTACTGAAAAATATAAAGGACAAAGAGAAGAAGACGAAGATTGATGATGTATTGGAGAAGAAGGTTTCAAGGATCATGGAGAAAAAGAGTTCTAAAGAGGATGTACTGAAAAATATAAAGGACAAAGAGAAGAAGACGAAGATTGATGATGTATTGGAGAAGAAGGTTTCAAGGATCATGGAGAAAAAGAGTTCTAAAGAGGATGTACTGAAAAATATAAAGGACAAAGAGAAGAAGACGAAGATTGATGATGTATTGGAGAAGAAGGTTTCAAGGATCATGGAGAAAAAGAGTTCTAAAGAGGATGTACTGAAAAATATAAAGGACAAAGAGAAGAAGACGAAGATTGATGATGTATTGGAGAAGAAGGTTTCAAGGATCATGGAGAAAAAGAGTTCTAAAGAGGATGTACTGAAAAATATAAAGGACAAAGAGAAGAAGACGAAGATTGATGATGTATTGGAGAAGAAGGTTTCAAGGATCATGGAGAAAAAGAGTTCTAAAGAGGATGTACTGAAAAATATAAAGGACAAAGAGAAGAAGACGAAGATTGATGATGTATTGGAGAAGAAGGTTTCAAGGATCATGGAGAAAAAGAGTTCTAAAGAGGATGTACTGAAAAATATAAAGGACAAAGAGAAGAAGACGAAGATTGATGATGTATTGGAGAAGAAGGTTTCAAGGATCATGGAGAAAAAGAGTTCTAAAGAGGATGTACTGAAAAATATAAAGGACAAAGAGAAGAAGACGAAGATTGATGATGTATTGGAGAAGAAGGTTTCAAGGATCATGGAGAAAAAGAGTTCTAAAGAGGATGTACTGAAAAATATAAAGGACAAAGAGAAGAAGACGAAGATTGATGATGTATTGGAGAAGAAGGTTTCAAGGATCATGGAGAAAAAGAGTTCTAAAGAGGATGTACTGAAAAATATAAAGGACAAAGAGAAGAAGACGAAGATTGATGATGTATTGGAGAAGAAGGTTTCAAGGATCATGGAGAAAAAGAGTTCTAAAGAGGATGTACTGAAAAATATAAAGGACAAAGAGAAGAAGACGAAGATTGATGATGTATTGGAGAAGAAGGTTTCAAGGATCATGGAGAAAAAGAGTTCTAAAGAGGATGTACTGAAAAATATAAAGGACAAAGAGAAGAAGACGAAGATTGATGATGTATTGGAGAAGAAGGTTTCAAGGATCATGGAGAAAAAGAGTTCTAAAGAGGATCTTCTGAAGAATGTGAAGAGAAAAGAGAAGACCCTTTTGGATGTATTGGAAGGAGAGCATCAGATGGTCTAATGGTGATAAATGGTATGGCTCATTTGATTTTTCAGCTATGGTTTGGGGTTTGATGAAGCATTCTGAGAATATCTTTACTTCATATGAAGAAGAAGGAGAAGATGAAGATGAAACCATTTTTGCTTCTTTCATGCTTCTTTTCTTCTTTTTTGTTGAGTCAGAAACATTATGAGATTTCGACTAATAAATGTGTTATTCAATGGATTTTGAGTATTGAAAATCACATGGTTCTGTACTAATATCATTTTTGAAATTCTTATTATCATCATCCCAAAACTGTGAATTTTCAGGAACAAAAAACGTCAAAAGATTCTCACATTCCCTCTCTTTCTCTAACCTTTTTTTTTCCTAAAGAATCAAATCTAACTTTCTTCTCTTCTTCTTCTTTTTCTGTTTCCTCTGACTTTCTTTAAGTCACTCTTCATTCATCCTCCAACAACCACTAGGATTTAGAAATCCTACCCAAAACTATATTTTTGTTTTTAAATATATTTTAAAGTTTCTCAGTATTCTTGATCTCCTGTTTTAGTCACATACGAGAGGTACGTAGGTGATCTACATGTAACATCTTTCTTACTTGTATCTTAAGAATATGTTATTGTACCCAATCATTACCTGAACTTGAGATCATAAACCAAATCTACTAGACTCTCCAGTTTAGCATTTTCCGTAAATTTTAATCTAATGGAACCAAATATTTAGATAGGTTCTTCATTCTCTAATATGTTTGGATGTTGTATACTCGTTTTGATCTGAACAGTTTAGGATCGAGATCACACTAATCTAATCATTATGTGCCTTTTTTATGTATGAGTTTGGTTTCTTTGACTTTTCTTCTTAGATCCTTGACTACTGTTAACATGTACTTGCTTCTCTGCAGTTCTGGTAATGGCTGAAGAGAATATTTCACAAGTTAAAGAGATGATTCCTGATGAGAATTGTTGCTTTGTTCTTCCTCCTCCTCCAGCTGCAGTGTCCAATGGTAATGTGAATATGAGATGGTACTCGACTGGAGTGTTAGATAAACGAGCACCACCAGGAGGTAAAGCTCAGGGTCAAACCCGTTACCGTTGGAACCAAACGAGTTCGAGTCATGATCTTTGTAAACACGGGAAGAGGCGTGAGGATGAGTTGGTGATCAAACCGTGCAAGTTGGTTAAGAACAAGAAAGTTGAAGGCGGAGGAGGTTTGGTGAATGGCGAGACTTTGAGTGTGGTGATGAGGAAGTCGTTGGTAAGTGTCTCTAAACCCGACAAGTCGTTGCATGTTGCAAAGAAAGATCCTGCTGCTGTTGTTAGTGAGGTTGTTAAATCTTGTGATGGTTTACGTGCTAAAATAAGTGAAACAAAGAGTACTACTACTACTCCGAGTGACTCAGCTTCTGGTGTAAGAATGGTCAAGAAGACAAATGTTGATGTTAAGAAGGTGAGCAAGAGTTCTAAAGAGGATGTACTGAAAAATATAAAGGACAAAGAGAAGAAGACGAAGATTGATGATGTATTGGAGAAGAAGGTTTCAAGGATCATGGAGAAAAAGAGTTCTAAAGAGGATCTTCTGAAGAATGTGAAGAGAAAAGAGAAGACGGAGATTGATAAACTGGTTAGATGTGATGATGTATTGGAGAAGACTTGGTATGCTGTTGTTGCATCCAGTATAGAGGAGAAGAAAAAGAAGAAGAGCGTTGGAAGTGTTAAGAGTGAGACTCTTAAAAGATCAGACCCTAGGCCACCAATAAGACAGATCACTTCAAGGTCTAAGACTAGTTTGTCTGAGAAGAAAGAGAGTGGTTCTCCAACTCTTGTAGCTAATGCCAAAACCAAAATCAAGAAGAGGATGGTTTAAGGCCTAAGGCTATTCCTCCTCCTGGTCCTCCAACAAGACCGGTGAGTTTCAAGAAAGGGAAAGCTCTTGAAGCAAAAGCAGAAGATCCTATTCTGACATCGATCAAGTTCAAGAAGAGAGTTGTTCAAGAACCAAAACTTATAAGCGGTGTGAACAAGAATAAGAAGAACCTGAAAGATAGAGGAGAAGGTGATAAGAAGATGAGCTATAATAACAGCGATGAAGGTAAGCAAGAGAAGGTTGTTTTGAGGCATAGAAAACTGGAAGAGAAGAAGAAAATGGGGACACTATTCAATAATGTGATTGAAGAGACTGTGAATAAGCTTGTAGAAGAGAGGAACAGTAGGGTTAAAGCATTGGTTGGTGCTTTTGAAACTGTAATCTCTCTTCAAGATAATGATAAAACATCTCTGCTGAAGAAGAAGAAGAAGATTCAGAACAAGTCCACATCTTCACAAGTTGTTGAAGGCTAGTGCTTGCTTAAAATCCAAAATTTACTAAGAGAAAGAGATAAATCTTGTGAATTTTGTTATACAGTTCTTGAATCTTGTAATATAAATTTTTCTATGAAATCAATTATCTATTTCAAGTATCTGGTTTCTTCTATGGTGCTGAGTTTAGAGGTTTGAAGATTTGTCTATTGAACAATAACTGCTATCGTGTGCAGGTTCAGTTCTAACCGTTAGTTTGGTTTGACTTGTCAAGTTTTAGTTAGTTTGGTAATTACAAAATGTGTTGAACTGAACCAGACAAAATTATGGTTATGTTCGGCATTCTTTTGGTTTATTAATTAAATTTTACCTAAAGCAATCAAAATTTTCAATTTTGGTTTAGGAAATGCAGAAACTTTCCATCTTGAACCAATGCATCAGCCCCATTTTTCTGAACAAAGCTTCCTTAAACCTTCTCAATGCGGTATTAGGCTGTAGCAGCATTATCTACGGTTATGCCATACTGATCTTCGATATCCCATTCCTCTAAGCAATCAAGAAGTACCTTACATATTGTTGATCCTTTGTGATCATATACATTCTTGAATCCAATGATGAGCTTCCTCAATTGCCACGAGCTGTCTATAAAATGAGCTGTAATCACCATATAAGCGGAACCTGTATGAGGAGCATTCCGGATATCGGTCGTCGATGGAAAGTTGCTTGTTCTCGTTAAGAATCTTCTTCATTCCCTCTTTCTTCTTCACATAGGTCTCAACAATATCTCGGGTTGCTGTTCTTGAGAATGAGGCACGTAAAGCTTAGTCTTGTTGCAGAAATTCTTCCAAGCTACACTCTACCCAAGATAAAGCCAACTCTCCAACCACCATCATCTCATTTGTCGCTTCTCGAAGACGATTCAGATACTTTGCGGACTCTCATATTACCATCTTCGCCATCTAAAGCACTTTGATTGTTGTCTTTGTTCACAGCCAGCCATGCTTGGTAAGACTTGCAGGCAAGATTCAAATGTTTCCTCAAGCTTGTTGTTCCGATTTTGTTGCACAAGCCATCTCTTTCCCACAATAGTTGCAGATGGCTCGATCATTATCTTCTTTCTTTATAGTAAAGTGTTCCCAAACATCTGATGTCCTCTTCTTTTCTGACCTTGAACCACTACCACCTTCTCTTTTCTTACGCTTTGCTTTGTTACCAGAGATTGAG